>CM042151.1:29278619-29311552 GCA_023376005.1 Doryteuthis pealeii | reverse complement strand
ATTCCGCTAAATATAAATATATGCTATATAATGTATCATGGTACGCTTCCTTATAACTCAATGAAATAACGTTACAAACAAGCTGTTCAGTACAACATCGGTACGGGCAACATGAGTTAGCATATTGGTATTGTTTTCTATAGTCATACATAATGTGACAATTTCATGGCACGTAATAACGTTTTAATTCATTAAAATCCGGATATTGACAATGAACTCCTACAGCGTAGATTAAAAACACTAGTTCACATCTGCATAGAACATCGATATATCTTAATTCTATTGAAGTGAAATAATTGGCAACGTCTCAACTGTCAATATCTGTCATTCGCACAAAATGTTGGCGAACTTAGAATACGTGGACTGTACCTGCAGAAGGTAACACGGCCACGCACACAACAACAAATCGGTTGGTCCTGGGTAGGACACTAAATGTAATAATGATAGGAGGCTCCTTCTGGAGATCTGGGTTGAGTATCCTACATTGCCCTTACTCTCAGGTCTATATCTGACTCGGAGTGTAGAATCTGTACGGTCACATGGTCAAACAGATATCATAGGACCGGTGCACAAAAATATCTTTAATAGTCGATCAGAGTGCCTATGTAGATATCTCAGACAGCGAGAGGGTCTATCCCCTTTTCACTAGGGCAAAACCAGAGAAATTGTTTGAAACGCCTGAGGTAGAGCGCCACACCTATCATCTGCTCCCTACTTTACCGCAGTTCCTGTGCTACTCATACGCTGAGTGGGAGAGGGCGGTATTGAATACTTGAACCTTGTGATCCGAGCCGGATCTCTACGATTGAGCCAGAGGTACATATGAACGAGATTTCTTCCCATCTAGGCATGAAATCCTTAAAAGAAAACCCGGTTTTTACGTCAGAACAATAAAATCAAACAACTGGAATAAAATAATAAACTCGACAATGCTTGAGAATAAAGATATGTATTACAAATAGATTGCCATGACCCCATTCAAAGAATATTGTGATCATCTTTTTCTATCTCGCTATTTCTGTTAACATTGCAACAAAGTCATATCTTGAAACAAAATAAAACTTATTCTCCGATATCAAAAAAAATCTGCAACAGCAACTAAATAGAAATGAAAAAAAAAACATGTCGCGTTAATAAGCATCATTTGAATTACATTTCAAACTCCGTTGCTTCTTCCTACAGAAAAAAAAAATCGTACTCATAGATCGCGAAGTCAGAAAAAAAAATTGTCGTGACTTCAATAATAAACCTCACGAATTGTTTTTGAAGCGAAAAAGTAAAAAATTCCAAAATAATTCATTTACCAATGATGATATGTCAATAGAAACTTTCTGTCAGCTATTTATATGGACGAACCGCGAGCAGAAGTTAGTGAATCTTTGACCAAAGAACAAGACATGAGCAATCAAGGAGGCTGTTCTTTACAAATCTTTCTCTTCGTCAACTGCTTTCTCCTTCCTTTTGTATCTTTTTTACTGTTTCAACAAGAATTCTTTCTATTTTGTTTGCTCCAACATAGTATCATCTTTGAATTACTTTTACATATATAAAGTGAATAATACACACACAACACACACACGTTAATATATATAGTAAATATATCATAATATAATACACGTAAGAAAATAATGTCAATAAATATTGTTGACCAAAGACATTTTTATGAATTACGTAGACCAGTATCATTTCTGATAATCTGTTTTATATACAGACAAAAAAACGCTATATTCAATCTATAATTTTATTGCAAACGAAGAGACAGCTAAATATATGTTTTGAAACAAAAAAAAAAAGGCTTTCACCTACACTTTTGCCTAATCTCTCGTGAATTCGTAAAACCAGTGAACTAACAACTTCTAAAGATTAAATACAAAATTTCAGACAAGCAGTAAAATCTCTTAATAATTGAGTAAAAGTTGATTTGGAACTAACAAATCTGTAATAATACTTATTGAATCCATTGGAAGGGTTAAAAACAATCCTTTGTTCCTCGTGGAAAAGGGTTTCCATAGAGTCCTAAACATAGCGATAATTGAATGGGAACCTACTGTTATGCAAATAACAATCATAACAGAATCTTGAATTACCAAACTTTTTTTTTTAATTGTTTGACTGAAATAATTATCATATTTGTTAAATATATTAATACTTCATGGAAGTTCCTTAAGTTGAAGATGTAAATAATTGACTAATAATAGGAATAGAGAAAATTGATGGTTCCATTCTTGGGCGTCTAATTTAAGTTAATATTCTGTAATCCATGATTTATTTTGAAATGAACAAGATTTTTATCAATTCTAGTTGTAATTTATTTTTAATAGACTTGATAAAGAAGTTTAAATTGACAAATAAAATAGACATTAGAAAAATTTTTAAGTAGAGGTGATTTTGTGGTCTAAATGAGTTCGTTCTTCACTTAACTAGTAGTCCGGGCACCTCGTATTTAGAATGTTTAGCAAGCTAGGCTATCGTATTACTAGGGGAGTTGGATTCTTACGAGTGACTATAATCGGTCCTTTGTGCCACTAAGTTAAGTTATAAATGTTACTGTAGCCTATTGGTTCACTAAGTTAATTAGTAAATACTACATGAGTAATACGTATGCCATTAATGAAGGCAACTGTCATAGTACTTAACTCAAACGGCCTTTCTCGTATTAGAAAAACAAAGCTGTTGTTCGTCCTTTAATCGGGTATCAGGTATTTTAAAAATGTTATTTGAAGAGAAATAAAATCTATTAAGATATGAAATAGATAAATAAAAATAAAAAATTTTTTTTTTTCCGTTAAAGTTAACGTCATTTGTCGGAATATCTCGTACATCAAGTCAACGTAACAGAAAAGACGTCTTTTGGTATAGTTCTAAACCAATAACTTCTGAAGTTAGCTTGAGGTTTGAAACTGTACTAAGAACCGCTTTTTAGATGGAGTCTTTCCCCCCTAAATCTTACTGACATCTATATGTAATATTGAGAAAAGAGCACATACACACGAGAAGATTATCCAATCACCAGCACAGATCATTGGACCTCGCATCCATCCATCCCATCGCCTCAGAGCTCATGAAGTCTTTGCTGGTAGCCAACATGCTGTATCTGTGTTAGAATCCACCGAAAACCGCTTAAGATTTTTCCTGCTTCTCTAGCACTGCCCAGCATGTATTGGTCTTACTATGTTGTGAGATGGAAGGCAAAGTGGCCCACATGTGCTGTTTTTGTGAGTTGTTTAAAACAGCACACCAGGAATTTGTATAAAAACTTGATTTAGCCCATTAATGAACAAAAAAAATGACTGACGTCGACAACACAGTCAGGAGAAGAAACTGAATTCAATAACTGCGGTTTGGAGGTTGAATAATACAATGTTCTGTTCCACAACCTGTATACAGATCCATAGCATCTGAATGTAAGTGCAGGTGAAGGATACGAAATAAAATTGGATTGCTTGTAGATCGACTACTATACTCTGGAACTGTGGACAGCCTTCGTCTTTCCTTTGTCCACATTTATCGCTAATCCATAACCACCTCATTAGTTAAAGTCGTTTTCTGTGTACAATAAATTAAATTTCTCGTGACGAGAAGATTTAATATAAGAAGCAATTTTGCTATGTTGATCTCAAATAATTTTTAGCAGTTCGCATCAGTATACAATGTATTGAAAAATCAGTAAAAGTACTTATTAGATGGAATGAAGCATTGAAAATGTATATAAGTCAGTATAGCTGTTGGTTTGGACAACGCAACTGCTAAGCACAACTAACTATGCCCAAAACAAGCTCGTACTATGACAAATAACCCATTAAATGTTTTGGGTGATTCATTCCTTGAGTCCTGTTGGCTGCTTGGTTTTCGCTATGCATGTTAGAGGCTTCATAAATACCTCGCATTCTGCAGTAGATTGCAACAAGGTTAGACCCGTATGGTTTGGCTACTTGTTGCCTTGTTTACCAATTCGACGTTAAGCAGTGCGTTAGTTTCGGTTATAGACGCGAATCTCCATTATAATAGATATTAGGTTACTTAAAACCATATAGCTGCTTGAAATATGCTGTTAGAGAAGAATACTTGAAACCATATTGGTAAACGCAATGATACTATAAATAGGAATGCACTTAAAGTCACAATGGTGGTGAGTAGCATATTATAATAGGAATACTTGAAATCCATTAACTGCAATTATGTATTAGATAGTAATACATTTGATATAATATTCATGGTGCAACAAATGAAGACAAATGAAAAATTGCAATTTAAGGAAAACCATGTGCAAACCAATAATTATAACTAGGAATGATTGCTTTAGGCCATATGAATGTAACATAAATATTAGCGTAGATAGCAATTACTGAAAACAAGTAAAAGAAAATGATTAGACAAACTACGTGGAGAGTCCGTGGGTAGTGGTTATCGGCTGACAGCAACAACTAGTAAGCGAGTTTCGAACTCATTTGAACATTACGTTTAACTTTCAAGACTAATACCCTTGGGAAAGGTATATCCCCCTCACCTTCAGCTATGGTTAATAGTACCATTACTATTCTTCTAAAGAAGGCTTTGGAACAACTACCCCATCAAAGGTTCATGCCATTAAACAAAACACAAAAACTTCCATTTTAAAAGATGCAATAAACTTGAATATAGTTATGATACAAACATTACAAATTATATTCAGCATTGAATAACCTAAGATTTCATAGCCGTTAAAAACATAATATCCAAATATGCGTTCACGGAAATACAATTTATTTGTTTGATTTCTGGAGAGAATCCTACAAGCAAACAAGAACCTTTGATAAACCAATATAGACTGGATTCAACGAGAAGATTACAACTACGATTGTGAGTCGAAGAATAGATTGGTCTGTTGTTGAGAAAGATAGGAAGCCGTGTATTAATTAACCTCGAATATCGTGAAAGCGAATAATATATATATAATAAATATATATATATATATATAAGGAAAAAAGTCGTCGCGTAGATAACAGCTGTATGGGAGGAGAAAAGAGATGGATCGAATGGTTCATATCCAGCGTAGAAAGTTTCGAACCAATATATGCAGCACAACATAGCAGAAGACTGGTTCGAATAGATCAGCTTATAATGCAGAAAACAACGCACATACCTCTACTGAAAATAATGACGAATAATAAAATGAAAGATAAAAGAAAATTTATAAAAAAAAAAAGAAAGAAAAGAGAGCGGAACTGATATATCCTCTACATAAAACTAAAACTTCCCGTCACGCTTGTGTGGCTGGTATCGCTATAAAAGAAGGCAATCAAAATTGATTGGAGAGCACTCTCGGTGAGTGGCAGATGTTCGTGGGGCTTTTGTGATGTGAAAAAATAAATGTCCTATTGAATGTTCGGTACTCAGGTCTGCATATGAATAGGGGTTCAGGCAAAATAAGCAGATTCTATGTTTGTTATTGGGATGTCGAAAGTGAGAATGAAAAAGGAAGCAGCGGTCGTATAGCAAAATGCGAAGATCTGCGTGACTACTTCGCGAAATGTTATTCCACTTGGCAATGAAATAAAGTAGGAATATTTGGTAAGCAAAGTTTTCGTTGCCAGAGATTTTAAAGGATCACGTGAAAGTCCAAGCGTCATTGAAGCGCAAGAAGGCGGTTTGTAGGATAAAATTGTGTTCCTCCTGTCACTGACGAGATATTGTCATTGTTGCTATTGACAATCTTTCAACCTCATTGAAGAATAAAAAAGAAAGCAAAGGAGAACACAACGAAGAAAAGAATAACGAAGAAAATAATATGAAGAACATAACGAAGATCATGAAGAAATTGAAAGGAGACGTTAAGGAGGAGACGTAAAAAGAAGGAGACGTTAAAAAGAAGGAACGTTAAAAAGAAGGAGAACGTTAAAGAAGAAGGAGACGTTAAAGAGAAGGAACGTTAAAGAAGAAGGACTAAAGAAGAAGAGACGTTAAGAAGAAGGAGAGGGTTAAAAGAGAAGGAACTTAGAAAGACATTTAAAGGAAAATGAGTTTGCAAAGAAAAGACAATTTGAAAGAACACAAGAGTAAATGAGACATGTGAAAGAAAACTAAAGGGTAAAATGGAAAAACTTTGAAAGAAGAAAGTAACGATGAAGCTTTCTATCTTCTGGTTAGACTCTCGTAGACAAACGATCAGCGGAGAGCGACTCGATGTTTGCAGTTGGAGCGTGCGCTAGATAACATACGCTGTCGCGCGTAATTCATGGCAATAAGGCGCGCGTCATGTGTGTTGTATAGTGGGAAATCCGGAATGAAATTTCATGAAATATTTGAAAGTGACACGGAGCTTTCCATAAAAATGAGCGTAAGCCTCTCGCAAGTGGGAAAAGGATAGAGAAGGGAGGGCGAAAAACAAAAGTGACAGAAACGAAGGGAAGGAGAGAGAAGAAGGAAAAATTGATTTGTTCTGCGTAAAAAGGGTTAAATCTTGGTAGAGAGAACATGAGAAAAAGAGAAAAGAAAAATGTCGGAGGGTGATAACAACTGACTGATATAGCGAAAATGACGGAAAGAGTCAACATAAAAGTGAAATAAAACATGATGCATGGCAAGTTAAAGGGAAAGGAGAAGCGAGGTAACAGACATCGTACAGGTGAGAGAAGTAATAATATTCAGTCTCAAGAAACGACGGAACCCTTAAGAGTCAGAAATTAATGTGTATTGCGAGATGCAAAGAAAGGTTCATAAAATACGCGCCGGGAAAAAGAAAAATCAATTTCTGTATGACAATCGATATTTGTATATGTTACCGGTAACTGCAAAAAATGGTACATCGACCGGGATTTCGGTTGAGCAATAGGGTTAAAAGTGTTAACTTAATGAAATAAGACATTCCATCCATGCTCTTAGTAATATATAAGTTGCCTCCCTCCTGATCATTTTACTTTTTCAAAGATGAAATGCTATTTGACTTATGATTGGTTAATGGCAGTCAACCCTGGGTTTTTCAACCTAGAAGTTAAGGAATTGTGTTATTAACATTCATATTGAATTTTGTGTGTTTCCTTAGTTATTTGTTTGATTTTGTACACGGTTTATATCAATATTCATATCCAATACAAATAATTTGGCAAACAAATTCTATTTTGACCCTAACAGGTAACCACCAATTCAGAGTTTACCTGGGAGTAATGGCAGAACTAGAGTTCTCACCGTCGGTGCAGTTTAAAGTCATACCCAAGACACTTTAGGGAGGCCCTCTCTCCTACAGAGGATACAGTCGGTGATTCTAACCACGTCGACAGGCGAAAATATGGTAAAAGTAAAGAGAAAAGGGAAGAATAAAAATATGTAAGGACGGGGTGAAATAAGGACATACAAAATGAAATAACATAAATGGAAAAGAGAGACACGAACACAAAAAAAGTTGATAGCTAAGTTGAATACAAGAAAGAAAGAAAGATTGTTAACATCGTTGAGAAAAGAACACAGCGTTCAATGAATGTAGAATCCGGAGTCTAGGAAACAGTAAGCAGAAGTCAAATTAAGAGGAAGATAGAGTCTTATTTTTACATACTGTGACACAATTGGTGGTGATTTTGTCTCTGCTGGTGGTGGCACGTGGCTCTATAACCAAAATAACGATTACTCACCCACCTTCATCTCGTGTCCTCCCCACCCCCTCAATGCTAAAAAAAATAGTGTTTTCTTCTCGAATGAAGACCTCGGTCCCTTTGCTTATACTTAGGACTAACATTGTTAGTCGCAACAATGTGCCCGAACAATGATTGGTTCTGAGTGTGTCATCTTTAGATTTTTGTTTGTTGTTGCAATGTTTTCTGTAATGTGATAGGCGGAAAAGTCTAGGAAACAATTCTGGACCCGGTTAATTTTGTAAAGGAGAAACTGATGATTTTGTGTGAGACAGAGTTATGTCACAAACGACTTCTGTGTTTGAATTCTTCTATGTTATTTTTAGGATCTTTATAATCGAAAGTACCCAATAAATTCACGATGTGTGGATAATAATTGGTAAAGGATAAAAAAACTCGATTTCTACTACATCTACAAAAGAAAAAAAGAAAAAAAAAGAAAGAAATCCACATGTCAAGGTATTTTTTCAACGCAAAGAAATCGCTTGATCACAATTTCTATATCCTGCCTTCAAATATATTTGTTTGTTTAAGAATCCCACAATTTACACTGAATTAATATACATATGCAAATACATTTATATGCATATATAAATTTTATATGCACATTTTATTGCGTATGTGTAAATAGCCCACATACGGAGATATATATAAATAATATAATAAAAACCACAATTCCAAAATGCCTATAATTTCCAGCCAATTTTCTCCCCCCCCATTCCCATAACTTTATATAAATCTGTGAGTTCCTCTTACTTACTCCACTGCTACTGTTAAAAGAATCACAAAAACATCTACTACTCTTACTCTACATCTGAGGGCACTAATAGTGCCGAAGTATTGGAAAAACGCTCGTGGATTCCATTCGCCAATTCCCCCAGACATAAAAAAACTGGCCAACAATGAAAAATATCGAAGAAGAAACTCGTCATAAAATGTCTGTCGTATTCAACAAAAACATAATATATATATATAGTATTATATATATATAAGTTATATTGGGTTGAATAATTGTGTGTTTAATGGTATCATAAGCATTGGGCTTATAGTTAAAGAGCACTCAATATCGGGGATAAGGATTATGGGATTGGGTTGGGAAGCGCGGTGTAATGGCTATAGTCCGGTGGGAATGGACTCACCGAGTTCAGATCTGGACAAGATGATTGCATTTCAACATAGTGTAATACCCGGAAAGATTAGAATCCAAACATTCTTCGTCGACATTATATGTTAATGGAGCGTAGAACTAGGCTCTACGGATAAATCGTCCTAGAAGAAAACGTGAATTCAAAGCTTAAACTCTGCTTAAGAATTGAACCCTTGTCACAACCTACTCTGTGAAAGGTAATAATCAAATTGCATAGCCAAAATAAAATAAAAGCTCTTTTAAAATACATATAACCAACCACAAAATGAAATACGGTTAGAATCCTTATCAATGTGGGAAATTGTAAATAATTAAAAATTTTAAATTAAAAAAAAAAAAAAACAGAAAAAACCCCCAAAAGAACCTAATATACGCTGAGTTAATTTAATCGTTTTTTCACGATGATTGCGCTGCTGAAGGACTGACACATCAGTCACATTTTACATCGCGATCGAAACCTATAAGTACTGTATGAATTGTTTGTTATACGTCCTTCCCTTGTTGCTTTTTAAATTAAACCATAAATTACTCTGAGAGACTCAGTGCCATATCGTAATAACAATATAAAAGAATAACGTAATCGACTCGAAACTCACTTATCTCATTACATATTAAAAATACAATCAAAGACTACTTTAACTTGGTTCATTATTAAATTTAACATAAGATTGAATTGTACGGAGGTCCTGTGACTACCAATGTAATCCAGATATTCTTAATCCATATTTCGCACTACATCAAATACATGCACGCATACCACTATCACATAAGCATTTCATTAATTTTCTGTCAATACTCACTTCTTCTCCCTGCTCTCTCTCTCTATCTATCTCTTTTATATATTATTATATAATATATATATATATATATATATATATATTTTATATAGGTGTGGTGTGTTTATGAACCGGGGGTGGACTTAACGGCGAAGATAGAATATCGAGTTAGTCACAACCTCGACATCGATAAATTAATCACGAATAAGTCGTGGTTGAATGAACATAGAGTGTTCAATCGTTGTAGAGCAGGATTTAGTAATTTAGTTATTAAAAACAAAGGGATAAACAAAATTCCATAATTATAGGTCCGCAGTGTACATAACTTTTCTACAGAGGCATAAAAAACAGAATTTTAATGCTCGGACTATATTAGCGTTTTTTGGGGGTTTTTTTTCTGTTTTTTTTTTTTAATTTTAAATTTTTATTTTTCTTTTACAATTTCACATTTATGATAAGATCTATACGTAATTCATTTGTGGTGTGTCATATGTATTTTAAAAAGAGCCTGTTATATTTTATTTTAGGCTGATGCAATTGATTTATAAGCCCTTTCACATGAGTAGGGTTGTGACAAACAAGGTCAATTTCTTAAAGCAGAGTTTAACAGCTTTGAATTTCAGTTTTTCTTTCTAAGACGCGATTGTACTTTAGCCAAGGTTGTAGAGCCCAGTCTACGCTAGCCATTTACATATAGATCGACGAAGAATAGTTGGATCATATCTTTCCCAAGGGTATTAGCAGTAATGTGAAATGCAATGCAGTCTTGCCATGAATCTGAAACTCGGTGTCGAAGTCATTCCCAACGACTATGCATTACAACCACGCGCTTCCACACCCAAATCCCACATATATCTCTTCCCCGAATATGAGTGGCTCTTTTACTATAGCCAACTGCTTATATACACATAAAACACACATATATTCACCAAATGATAATATAATATATATATGATATATATATATATATGATATACTGTTTGGTTGAAAGTTACGACAGACATTTTTGACGAGTTTTCTTTTCGATATTTCAAATTGGTCTGCCAGTTTTTTTTTATGTTCTGGGGGGGATTGCGAATGAATCAACGGAAGGTTTTCACAACATAACTTTCGGCACTACTTACGTGCCATCGTCAGATGCTAGAGTAGTAAGATGTTTTCGTGATTCTTTTAAACAGAGTAGCAGTAGAGTAAGTAAAAGAGGGACTCACAGATTTATAATAATGTTATGAGGAATGGGGGGGGAGAAGAATTGCGGGAATTATAGGCATTTTTGGAATGTGGTTTGTTTTATAATCTATATATATATATTTTATATATATCCGGTATGTGGGGCTATTATTACACATACGCACATAAATGTGCATATAATTCATATATATGCATATAAAATGTATTTGCATATGTATATTAAATTCAGTGTACAGATTGTGGAAATCTATAACAAACAATATACTTTGAAACGGCATGGATATAGAAATTGTGAATCATAAAAGCGATTTTGCGTTGAAAAAAAAATACCCTTTTGACATGTGGATTTCTTTCTTTTTTTTTTTTCCTTTTTTCTTTTTTTAGATGTAGGTAGAAATCGAGTTTTCTTATCTTACAATTATATTCACACATCGTGAATTTATTGGGTACTTTCGATTTATAAAGATTCCTTAAAATAACAATAGAAAGAAATTCAAACACAGAAGTCGTTTTGTGACATAAACTCGTTGTCTCACACAAAATCATCAGTTTCTCCTCCTTTAGCACAAATTAACAGCGCGTCCAGAAATTGTTTCCTAGACTTTTCCCGCCCTATCACATACAGAAATACAATGCAACAACAACAAATCTACAAGATGACACACTCAGACCAAATCATTGTTCGGGCACAATGTTGGCACTAAACAATGTTTAAGCCTAAGCTATAAGCAAAGGGAACGCGAGGTCTTCAATTTCGATGAAAGAATAACACACTATTTCTTTTAGCATTGAGGGGGTCGGGAGAGGAACACGAGATGAAGGTGGGTGGGGAGTAATCGTATTTGGTATAGAAGCACACGTAGCCACCAACAAGCACGAGGAAAAATCACCAAAACCCAATTGTGTCACAGTATGTTAAAAAGAGACTCTATCTTCTCTTACATTTGACTTCCTGCTTACTTGTTTCCTGACTCCGGTTCTACATTCAATTGAAAACGCGTGTTTCTTTTCTCAATCGATGTTAATCAATCTTTCTTTCTTTCTTGTATTTCAACTTAGCTATCAACATTTTTTTTTGGTTCGTGTCTCTTCTTTTCCATTTATGTTATTTCATTTTAATGTTTCCTTATTTTTTCATACCCGTTTCCTTACATATTTTTATTCTTCCACTTTCTCTTTCACTTTTCCATATTTTTTTCGCCCTGTCGACGTGGCTTAGAATACACCGACTGTATCCCTCTGTAGAGGAGAGAGGGCCTCCCTAAAGTGTCTTGGGTATGGACTTAACTGCACCCGACGGTGAGCTCTAGTTCTGCATTACCCCAGGTAAACTCTGAATTGGAGTGGTTGTACCTGTTAGGGTCAAATAGATTTGTTTGCAAATTAATTTGTATTGGATATGAATACTTGATATTAACCGTGTACAAAATAAACAATAAACTTAAGAAACTACAAAAAAATGTCAATATGAATGTATAATGAACACAATTCCTTAACTTCTAGGTATGAAATAACCCCAGGGGTTGACATGCCATTAAACCAATCAATAAGTCAATATTAGCATTTCATCTTTGAAAAAGTAAAATGATCAGAGGAGCAACTCTATTATTATTACTAAGAGCATTGGATGGGAATGTCTTTATTTTCTAAGTTAACACCTTTTTAACCCTATTGCTCAACCGAAAATCCGGTACGGATGTACCATTTTTTGCTGTGTTACGTAACATAATACAAATATCGGATGTCATAAAGAAATTGAATTTTTCTTTTTCCGTTCGCGTCATTTTATGAAACCTTTCTTTGCATCTACGCAATACACATTAATTTCAGACTCTTTAAGGGTTCCGTCGTCTTCTGAGACTGGATATTATTTACTTCTCTCACCTTCCGATGTGTTACCTCGCTTCTCCTTTCCTTTCTACTTGCCATGCATCTATGTTTTATTTCAACTTTTTTCGTTACTCTTTCTGTCATTTTCGCTTTTCAGTCAGTTGTTTATCCACCCTCCGACATTTTTTTCTCTTTTCTCAATGTTTCTCTCTACCCAAGACTTAACACCTTTTTTACGGCAAACAAAATCAATTTTTCCTTCGAATTCCTCCTCTCCTCCCTTCGTTTCTGTCACTTTTGTTTTCGCTCCTCCCTCTCTATTCTTTTCTCCACGTGCGAGCAGGCTTACGCTCATTTTTATGGAAAGCTCCGTGTCACTTTTCAAATATTCATGAAAAATTTCATTTTCGTGATTTCCCTATACACCCACACATACGCGCGCCTTATGCCCCATGAATAGCGCGCACACGTTGTATAATTAGCGCACGCTCAATGCAACATCGAGCGTCCTGATGTATTTGTTTACGAGTCTAACAAGAAGATAGAAAGCTTCATCGTTACTTTCTTCTTTCAAAGTTTTTCTCTCAATTTTACCCTTAGTTTTTTTTCAACATGTCTTCATTTTACTCTTTGTGTTCTTTCAAATGTCTTTTCTTTGCAAACTCATTTTTCTTTCATGTCTTTTCTTTCGTTTTCTTCTTTAACGTCTCCTTCTCTTTAACGTCTCTTCTTCTTTACGTCTCCTTCTTCTTAACGTCTCCTTCTTCTTAACGTCTCCTTCGTCTTTAACGTCTTCCCCCCTTCTTTTAAACGTCTCTTCTTTTTTAACGTCTGCTTCTTTTTTAACGTCTCCTCTTCTTTAACGTCTCCTTTCAATTTCTTCATGATCTTCGTTATGTCTTCATATTATTTTTCTTCGTTATTTCTTTTTCTTCGCGTTGTTGTTCTCCTTTGCTGTTCTTTTTTATCTTCATGAGGTTGAAAAATTCGTCAATAGCAACCAATGAACAAATATCTCGTCACAGTGACAGGAGGAACACAATTTTATCCTACAAACCCGCCATTCTTGCGCTTCAAATGACAGCTTGGACTTTCACGCTGATCTTAAACTCCTGGCAACGAAACTTTGCTTCCAAATATCTTACTTTATTTCATGCCAAGCTGGAATAAAACATTTCGCGAAGTAAGTCACGCAGTCTTCGCATTTTCTGCTATACGACTGCTGCTGTCCTTTTTTCTATCTCACTTTCGACACTCACTAATAACCCAACATAGAATCTGCTTATTTGCCTGAACACCCCTATTCATATGCAACCTGAGTACCAAACATTCACATAGAAACATTAATATTTTCACATTCACAAAAGCCCACACACACATCTGCCCACTCACCGAGACGTGCTCCTCCAAATCAAATTTTTGATGCCTTCTTATAGCGAAACAGGCCACACAAGCGTGAACGGAAGTTTTAGGTTTTATGTAGCGAGGAATTATATCAGTTCCGCTCTCTTTCTTTCTTTTCTTTTTTTTTTTATAAAATTTTCTTTTATCTTTCTATTTTATTATTCGTCATTATTTTCTACGTAGAGGTATGTGCGTGTTTTTCTGCATTATAAGCTGATCTATCGAACCAAGTTTCTGCTATGTTGTGCTGCTATATTGGTTGGTTCGAAATTTTTTACGCTGATTATGAACCATTCGATCCATCGTCTTTGTCATCCTCTCCATACAGCTGTATATCTACGCGACGATTTATTTCCTTTATATATATATTAATAATATATATATATATATATATTATTCGCTTTCACGATATTCGAGGTAAATAATACACGGCTTCCTATCTTTTCAGCATCACAAACAGCACCAATCTATTCTTCGACTCACAGATTCGTTAGTTTGTAAATATTCTCTTGAATCAGTTCGTAATATTTGTTATCAAGGTTCTTGTTTGCTTGTTAGGATTCTCTTCCAGAAAAATCAGACCACAGAAATAAATGTATTTACCAGTGAACAGCATATTTGGTATATTTGTTTAACGGCATATGAACATCTTTAGGGTTATTCAATGCTGATCTGATTAATTTTGTAAATGTTTGTAATCATTAACTATATTTTCAATGTTTTATTGCATCTTTAAAATGGAAGTTTTGTTTTGTTTTTGTTTATGGCATAAACCTTGATGGGGTATTTGATTCCAAAGCCATTCTTTTAGAAGAATAGTAATGGTACTATTTAACCCATAGCTGAAGGATGAGGGGGATCATACCTTTCCCAAGGGTATTAGTCTGAAAGTAACGTAATAGTTCAAATGGAGTTCGAAATCGCTTACTACGTTGTTGCTGTCTAGCACATTAAACCACTACCCCACAGGGACTTCCCACGTAGTTTTGTTAATCATTTTCTTTTACCTGTTATATCAGTATTGCTATCCTAACGCTAATAATTTATTACATTCATATGGCCTAAGCAATCATTCCTATTTAATAATTATTGGTTTGCACATGGTTTTCCTTAATGCAATTTTTCATTTGTCTATCTTGTTTGCACCCATGAATATATTATATCAAGTATTACTATCTAATACAAATAATTTACAGTATATGATTTCAAGTATTCCTATTTAATAATATGCTATACACAAATTGTGACTTAAGTGACTATTCTATTTAATAGTAACATTGGTTTTACACACATATGGTTTCAAGTATTCTTCTCTAACAGCAATAATTTTCAAGCAGCTATATGGTTTTAAGTAACTATATCTTATTATAATGGAGATCGGCGTCTATATACCGAAACTACGCCACTGCTTTAACGTCGAATTGGTAAGACAGGCAACAAGTAGCCATAACCCAATACGGTCTAACCTTGTTGCAATCCTACTGCAGAATGCGAGAGTATTTATGAAGCCTCATAACATCATAGAAACCAAGCAGCCAATCAGGACTCCAGGAATGGAATCACCCAAATACATGAATGGGTATTCTTGAGTTCCATAAGTACGAGCTGTTTTGGGCACTAGTTAAGTTGTGCTTAGCCAGTTGCTGTTGTCCAAACCAAAGTATACTGACTTATATACATATGTCAAAAATGCTTTCATTCAGTCCTAAAATTGACAGTACCTTTTTCACTGATTTTTTCAATACATGATATACTGAGTGCGAAACTTGCTAAAAAATATTTGAGATCAAACATAGCAAAACTTGCTTCTAATCATTAAAATCTTCTCGTCTACGAGAATATTTAATTTATTAGTACAGAAAACGACTTTAACTAATGAGGTGGTTATGGATTAGCGATAAATTAGTGGACAAAGAAAAGACGAAGCCTAGTCACGTATTCACAGGTCATATGTAGTCGATCCTACAATGCATCGCAATTTTTTATTTCGTATCCTTCACCTGCCACTACTACCATCAAGATTTGCTATGGCATTGTATACAGGGTGGAACAGAAACATGTAATTATTCAACCCTCCCACACCGGCAGTTTTGAATTCAGTTTTCCTTCTCCTAGATGGTTGTCGACGATCCAGTCATTTTTTTTTTTCTTGTATCATTAATGGGCCTAAATCTAAGTTATCAAATCCTGTGTGCTGTTTAAACAAACTCAACAAACACGCCAACTGTAGGGCCACACTTGCCTTCCATCTCACAAATCTAAGTAAGACATACATGCTGGGCAGTGCTAGAGAAGCAGGAAAAACTCATAAGCGACGTTTCGGTGATTTCTACACACAGATACAGCAATGGTTGGCCTACCAGCAAGACCTTCATGAGCTCTGGCATGGCCGATAGGGATGGATAGCGAGAGTCACATGAATCTGTGCTTGGTGATTGGATATCTTCTGTGTGTATGTGGCTCTTTCTCTCCAATATATATCTATATGATGTCAGTAGATTTAGGGGGGTGGGAAAGACTCCACTAAAAAGCGGTCTTAGTAAGTTCAAAACTCAAGCATAACTTCCAGAATTTTGGTTAGAACTATAACCAAAATGACAGTCTTTTCTGTACAGTTTGGAATTTGATGGTACGAGATATCGGACAAATGAAAGTTAACTTTAAAATTTTTATTTTTAATTTATCTATTTCATATTCTTAATGTTTATTTCTTCTTCAAAAATACATTTTTAAAAAAATAACCTGATACCGATTTTAAAGACAGAAAAACAGCTTTTGTTTTTCTAATACGAGAAAGGCCGTTTGAGTTAAGCTACTATGACCAGATTGCCTTCATTAATGCCATAACGTATGTACTCATGTAGATATTTACTAAAAAATTGAACTTAGTCGAACAATAAGGCTACAGTAAAACATTTACTAAACTTAACTTAAGTTTGGCACAAGGACCGAATATAGTCACTCAGTAAGAATCAACTCCCTAGTAATAGTCTGATAGCCTAGCTTGCTACCATTCTTACAATACGAGGTGCCGACTACGTATTCAGTGAAGGACGAACGATCATTTAGGACAAAAATCACACCTCTACTTAAATAATTTTCTAAATGTCTATTTTATTTGTTCAATTAACGTTTTATCAAAAGTCTATTACAAAATAAAACTTACATAATAGAAATTGATTAAAAATCTTTGTCATTTTCAAAATAAATCATGCGGATTACAGAAATATCTAACTTTAAATAGACGCCAAAGAATGACAACCAATCAATTTTTCTATTCCTATTATTAGTCAATTTATTTTACATCTTCAACTTAAGGAACTTCCTTTATGAAGTAATTAATAATATTTAATCAAATATGAATAATTATTTCAGTCAATACAAATTAAAAAAAAGTTTGGTTTAATTCAAATTCTGTATGATTGTTACTCTTCGCAGTAACATAGGTTCCCATTTCAATACGCTATGTATTAGACTCTATGGAAGACCCTTTTCACGAGGAACAAAGGGATTGGTTTTTAACCCTTCCAAATGGATTCAATAAGTATTCATACAGTTTTTGGTTAGTTCCAAATCAAACTTTTATTCAATTATTAAGAGATTTTCAAGCAATGCTCTGTCTGGAAAATATTTGTATTTAATCTTTAGAAGTTTGTAGTTCATGGGTGTTTACGGAATTCACGGAGATTAGGCAAAGTGTAGGTGAAAGGCTTTTCTTTTTGTTTTAAAACATATATTTAGTGTCTCTTCGTTTGCAATAAAATTATAGATTGGTAAATTATAGCGATTCCTTTTTGTCTGTATATTAAAAAAGATTATCAGAAAATGATACCTGGTACTACGTAATTCATAAAAATGTCTTTGAGTCAACAATTATTTATTGACATTATTTTCTTACGTGTATATATATATATATATATATATATATATATATATATATGTGTGTGTGTGTGTGTATTATTCCTTATATATGTAAAGTAAATTTATAAAGATGTATAACTATGTTGGAGCAAACAAAAAATAGAAAGAAATTCTTTGTTGGAACAGTAACAAAGAGATACAAAAGGAAGGAGAAAGGCGTGACCGAAGAGAAAAAGATTTGTAAAGAAAGCCTCCTTGATTGGCTCATGTCTTTGTTCTCTCTTGAGTCAAAGATTTCACTAACTCTTCTGCTCGCGGTTCTGTCCCATATAAATAAGCGACAGAAATGCTTTCTAATTGACCATATCTATCATGCGTAGTAATATGAATTATTTTGGAATTTTTACTTTTTCGCTTCAAGAAACAAATTCGCTGAGGTTTTTATTGGAAGTCACGAACAATTTTTTTTCTGACTTCGCGATCTATGAGTACGATTTTTTTCTTTTCTGTTGGAACGAAGCAAACGGAGTTTGAAATGTAGAATTCAACCATGATGCTTATTAACGCGACATAGTTTTTTTTTTTCATTTCTATTTAGTTTGCTGCTTGCAAAGATTTTTTTGATAATCGGAGATCAAGTTTTGATTTTTGTTTCAAGATATGATTGTTGCAAATGTTAACGAAATAGCGAGATAGAAAAGGATGAATCACAAAATATTCTTTGAATGGGGTCATGGCCAATCTATTTTGTAATACATATCTTTTATCTCAAGCATGTCGAGTTTATTTATTTTAATTTACCAGTTGTTTGATTTATTGATTCTGACGTAAAACCGTCTAGGGTTATTTCATGCCTAGATGAAAGAATCTCGTTCATTGTACCTTAGCTCAATCGGTAGAGCATCCGGCTCGGATCCACAAGGTTCAAGTTTCAATACCGGCCCTCGCCCACTCAGCGTATGAGTAGCACAGGGAACTGCGGTAAAGTAGGGAGCAGATGATAGGTGTGGCACTCTACCTCAGACGTCAAAACAATCTCTCTGGTTTTGCACTAGTGAAAAGGGGATAGACCCTCTCGCTGTCTGGCTGATATCTACAATAGGCCACTCCGTCGACTATTTAAGATATTTTTTGCACGCGGTTCTATCGAATATCTGTTTGACCCATAGATGGGACCGTAACAGATTCTACCACTCCGAGTCAGAGTAGACCTGAGAGTAAGGGCAATGGTAGGATACTCCACACCCAGATCTCCAGAACTGGAGCCTCACTATCATGTAATTACATGATAGTGTCCTACCCAGGACACCGATTTGTGTGTGTGTGCGCGCGCGTGCGTGTTACCCTTCTGCAGGGGATACAGTCCACGTATTCTAAGTTTCGCCAACATTTTAGTGCGAAATTGACAAGAATTATTGACAGTTGAGAGTTGCCAAATATATTTCACTTCAAATAAGAATAAGATAATATCGACTGATTCTATGCAGATTGTGAACTAGTGTTTTTAATCTACGCTGTAGGAGATTAACATTGTCAAATATCGATTTTAATGAATTAAACGTAATATACGTGCCATGAAGATGTCACTTATGATGACTATAGAAATACAATACCAATATGACTAACTCATGTTGCGATACGATGTACTGAACAGCTTGTTTTGTAAACGTATTTCATTGAGTTGATAGAGAAGCGTACCATGATAACATTATATAAGCAAATATATTTATATTTAAAGCGGATTTAAAAACTCGAGATCAGAATGTCTTGATATTCTAAATATAAAATTCTTAAACTGCATGGAACAATGTCAACCGTGGCGGAAAAAGACTGGGTACTTAATAGAATCATAGAAAATGCTGAAATATATATAATTGTGTATGTTAGGGTAGCGTAAACATGGTTGGCAGATTTGGTCAAAGTGGAAAGTCGCAGACCAAATGTTTTAATTTATTTGTTTAACGGCATGTCAACTTATGTGTGACTTAATGTCGAAATTTGGTCAATTTGTAAATGTTTGATTTCAATCATAAATATATTTTCAATGTTCCTTTGTATTTTTCTCTTAATAGCACTGTTTTTTAAAAAGTTTTCTATAACTATTTGTTTGAACACGGTTGTATGGCTTATATTAAGGATTTATACAGAATTATATAGTTTAAAGTAATTATTCCTATTTAGTAATGATAATTTGTTTTATGGTTTTAAAGTAACTATTAATATTAATCCTTAGAAAACAATTATAGCCTGAAGTAACTATTCTTAATACAAATTATTTACACACCATTATGATATCAAGTATTTTATCTTATACGGATAATTTCAAAACGTCTATTTGGTCAATTGACTGGGCCCTAACATCTAGTATTACTCCGGGCCAGAGCAGACCTGGAAGTAATGACAATGTACTGGTACTCTGCACCACCCTAAAGCTCCGGAACTAAAGTCGAACCACCAGATACAGTTTAATATATCTAGGACACGAGAAAGATGGAACAAGAGTGTTGAAGGGAATTTATTTCAGATACTAGCACCTTTATTCACATAGTGTAAACTGTCAACAGGTGACCTTCTCGCGATTTCAATAAATCCTATTTACTAAAGTGGCTACTCGACGCATGACTTAATGCTTAGTAAAGATCTTAACATTTTTATAGCAGAAACTTTAACAAAACAAAACGCAATGTCCATGTTATGGATATGTAATATGGCTATGGTGAATACACACCAACGAATTTAATCTGATAAATTCCATTAAAAAAGCTACTTTACTAAAAATTTATTCGAATTAAGCACGTACCGTATTATGATTTATTTCAAGCGGTATAATTATTAAAATATCTTTAATTGCACTTAAAAATATTGAACTTTATAAATATTTCAATATTTTACATTATGATGCGATTAAAACTGTTCTTTTCTTCTAGTGGCTAATTGTTGATGAAATTAAATTAAAAATCTAAAGAAATATTTCAAGTTCTTTTTAAGAGTGTCAAGTATTCAGGAAGGGTTTTAAAAGTTTCCATCGTGTCCACAACCTTTAAGAGAAAGAAAGGTGATAAGATGAAAAGGGTTGAGGGGCTTGTCATGAGGTCAATCGTAGGTGAACAGCCGATTGATCGGAGGGGTCCTCTCCGACCATACGTCTATCCTAAGTAAGGTCCAAATTTGTGTGTTGCATGTTATGGACTTCACATTCTATAAGATTCCGTCCTTAACCATCATAGGTCATCACCCACGGCTAATAGGTAGCTTCGTTGTGGGAAGGGGAGTCTTAACCATCTGTAGAGGTACAGTCGGCGTATTCTACAACCCCAGCCGACAAGGCATTCAGATCAGTGGAATCTGCTTTTGTTTTTCTTTTTCGTTCTCAGATGCAAAAATTGTCTTGCTTTCTTAAGTCTTGAAATTTAAGAGAAAGTAAATCGACACTAATTCAAACATCCACTTTGCCCTTGCTGTCCAGTCTGTGACACGCAATGTCATCTTCAGTCTTTCAAATTCTTTGTATTCAAAGACAAACACGCCTCTCCACCTCAACTCTTTTTGTAATTGTTTCGTTTCACGACTGAAGGAATATTTCTCAAGTCTGTCGTTTACAGATTTGCATATGACAAGTTTTATATTTGCCAATTATTTTTGTTGGCCTTGTTGTCGGAGGTCATGGGTCATTTCGACCGTCCAAACTCTGCCTTAGTTGATGAAATCAATGAAACCGTGTCAATTTAAACAGCTCTTTATGGTGGCTAATATGTATGTTTTTTGTTGTTTTTTTTTTGTTTTTTTTTTGCTCAGTTGAAATAGGTTTATTATGTTTGCATAATCATTTTGCATAAAAAATGTACATAAATGCTGCACTGCTTTCAAGATGATTTAATTGCAACTTTTCTTTTTTGAAATGAATTGTACACATCTTAATGTTATATATACTAGTAAAAATATGCGTCCTCCGGGCGTAAGTATTTAAGTTTTAATGTAATAAAATAGATTAGAAAAACTAAAGAAATTAAAAAAGAACGCGTATAAAAAGATTACACTTATTCTAATAATATTCAAATTGGTTTCTATATAAAATCATTCATAGGATTGATTTTAATGCGTTGGAAAATAAAACAATAATATTAGAGATCAATAACACCAAGTAGTAATTTATTAAACCGGGTTTTGTTAAAACCAGTATGCTAATGAACCACACCGTATATTATGTAAACCTTTATTTCTTAGACACATTTTAAGACACATTGCAGGATTTTTCACGCTCTAAAAACGTGGGCTGATTTGATGTAAATCTATAACAGATTTTCATTGAGACATAGTTAATACATTATATTTATGCGATGTATTAATTAATTTTACTATAAATTAAATACTCATTGGTAAACTCAGACAATTTCTGAGGGTATTGTTACGTAAGCAGTGACGTAGTTTCGGTTACAGACACAGATATCCGAATCTCCATCATAAGATATATAAGCCAGTTTGGTTGTATCCCACGGACACACTTCTTTCTGATTTTTTTTATTTGCTTACGTTCAAGCCCTCATGTTAGTTTTCTTAAGTCGGGGTCTAAGTAGTTGAGAGGGTGCTCCATATTTTCCCCAAGCGCTATCGACCACATCCATGATCTTCTTCAGGGGGATTACTTGTAGTTTTTTTTTTTTTTTTTTTTTTTTTTTTTTTTTAGTTTCCGAGGTTTATTCAGTTGGGAGGTTTTACGGAGTTTTTTTTTTGTGGTTGTGATGTTTATTCAGTTAGAAGGGTCTATTGAAAGTGGAGTGCTATGGTTAGGGCGTTAATCACTAAAGATGTTTAATATATTAGTGCTAGTGTTAAATGCTATTCTATTTGTGTTATATATATGATGTAGATAAATCTGACGGTTTGTAAGTATGAAATAGGGCAAATAATTATGTTGTAAAGATTTCACGTTAAACTTCGTTATCGACATTTCAACCAAAATGAAGCCGTGGTATATTTTTTCCCAAAAAATACCTGAAGTCGTATATTTTGCAATGTTAAGTCATAGAACCATAGCCCTAATGTCCCTTTTTAAACACCAAGGAACGAAATGAAATGTTAAACCGACTAGAATTGGGATTTAATCATTTTCCCACACAATATATGAAATAAGGTCTTTTTTAATAAGGGGTGTGTGACCCTGTGCCTTTCAGCACTTACGGACAGCCCTTACAGCACCTCAGATGGTCGTGAAGACCGAGCTGAACCAACACATAAACAAACTTAGAAAATAGTAAGTTGTCTCTGGAAACCAACCAACGAAAAGTTTTTTAAAAAGTCAGATTTTTACATCATTTTGACATTTTGGTAAATCATCCAAACTTTTGAATTTTTTAGAGACATCTATTTCTGGCTTGATGTGGACAGTACGAACACATCCAGTAATAAAAATTGTCGCTTAGAAGTGGTGTTTTAGAATTTTGTTTTATATACCCCAGGACCTGGCGGTGGATGACAATGATAACACTCGAATTATAACCGCGATTGTCTCATTGAGGCTTCATCTATTATTTTTTTTTTTTTTTAGCGAACTGAACATTTTGATAGGTGTTGGAAAGAGGTAGGCTAAAAAGTGAACTAGGGAATATTCGATTTTTGCCAAAATTAACCAATAAATAACCAAAATAGACCCTTTTCCAAAGAAGCACATATCAGTCACAGGGGAGGTCGATTCGTATTTATTCATGAGGAAAATAAATCAACATAAATATATAAACAATACAAAAGAGGTTAATGGCATCAGAAAATATTAAGAAATCCGTCACCTTTTCTTATTAAAATATCGATTATACCTTTCACTTGGCACAGCACACACACACACACACACACACACACACACACACACTTGATGTTTACATTTCTTTGGTATAAGATAAAAACTTAAGCGTGTTTAGGTTACGAGAGAATTAAAGTTAGAATTCTTAATACAAATATTGAAGTCAGTCAATATATTGTTGGTGTGGACAACAGCAACTGACTAAGCACAACTGAATTAGGGCCCAAAACAGGTATAAATAATCGGTCATTTTTGCATTAGGCTTGCAACAAGGTAAGATCCGTATTGGGTTACGGCTTTCTTGTTGCCTTGTCTGCCAATTCGATGGTAATTGGAATTCTTCTACAGTGAGTATAATGTTTATTCTACAACAAAGAGCTACTACGAATGGCTTAGAAAACTACTAAATTGTTAATTCCTCCACTATACCCGGTGCCCACTCAACATATAGTTATTTACTAAGCTTGGCTTAGATGTGGCACAAGGTCAGAAGTAAGGGGCACCCAGTGAGAATCTCACTCATTAAAAATGTTCTGTGAATCTAGCTTACTAACCATTACACTACGTGAGGTGCATATAAAGTGCATGTGTGTATATATTTACCCAACCCTTTACAAAGGACAGGATGGGACTCCAGGTTAATTTCTAAGCGAAAAACATCTGGTTCGAATTTAGTCTTCTTTCTCCTAGACTGATTGCCTAACCAAGGCTGAGCCCAGTCTGTCCTTACTGTTTACCCATAGCTAGAGGAGAACAGATGGATGTGTGCCTTTCCGAAGGGCATTAGCATGAAGTGAAACGCAAACAGCCTTGTCAAGGATTTGAACTCTGGTGAGCCGATATAATTTACTACGACGAAAATCGCTAAGCGCACTCCCAAGTGTGCGTGCGTGCGTGTAGGTTGAAATAAAGAAAGAAAAAGAGAAGCTGATAGAAAGAACACTTTGAAATAGTAACTATGAAAATAAAGTATGAAAAATGTTTTTAAAATCTTAATTATTTGAAATACGGCATTTAGTATCTGACATATTGGATATAATAATACAGAGAAACACTCAAAGGAAACATCATCGTAGAAAAGCTATTAATTGGTTGAGATGTTCGAAATGAATAGCAAATATCACAAGGTATTATCTGAAAAGTGGTTTGGTCAAATATAGACATATTTAACAAAGAGAAGGATTACAAGAGGTTTTGAATCAAAACATCCGGATGTTTCGAATCAAATAGAAAAGTCACCGAGAACGGCTGCAGGATTAATAGGTTGAGTCGTAATATTACAAAGAAACAGCGACAAAAAGATTAGACTTTATTCAAATAGACAATCCGTTTGCTTCGTTCTACAAGTTTGCATAATAAATGAACAGTAATATAAACCAACATTCATTTAACTGTGATGTAATTTTATAATTATAAAACAGTTAATGAGAATGCACTTTAGGTACATCACGTGGTGTAATGGTTAGCAAGTTGGATTAGCAGGCCATTATTAAGGAGTTCGTTTCTCACTGGGAGCCTCTTACTTCGGGCTTTAAGCCGCAGCTAACCTTAGAAGAAAGATATTTTGTTAGCTTATGATATAGACTTTTCTTTTCCCGGAATCAACCTGTATCTACCAGTTTTAATATCGACAACTTTTATATCAGTAGAATTTCAATATCAAAAGGATTTTTTTTATCCGAACAAAAGGAAGGCTACAGAGTACGACCAAAGAGCCTGAAGAAGGCCGGAGAGTATAGCGATCACAGTCAGAGAAATATCATACCATTGAATCTTTAGATTAACTCCTTGTTTGTGATACCACTTTTCCTATCACTAAATCAGAGGACATGTCTTTCTCTATCAAGTGAACTCATGACCCCCAGGGAGATAAGTAGATGCACTTTAATAAAATAATTATCAACTGAACCATAGTTCTGTTGTTATAAATACCTAAATAGAATTATTCAGTGGTACCTTAACTTACGAGTTTAATTCGTTAGGCTTGTAATTAAATTTCCTCGTAAATCAAATCAATTTCCCCCATTGAAATTATATTGATCCCTTCCAGTCATCCCCATAAAAAACACCCTAATTTTTTTATGTTTTTAAGTGAAAAAGTACTGTATTGTATAAAAACATAAAATAATGTAATGGATTATGTGCTGTAATATGTTTTAATATTTACATTTTTTATAAATATTTTGGCACAATTAATTTGAAAATGTTTTTTTAGTGAACTTATTAACATAAGCGTATCTGAAGTTCGCTCGTACCTCAAATTTTAGCTATCTAGACAAAGCAAAACATCGACCGAGTGACAGCTCTTAATTCGGAAAACGTGTAAGTTGGAACATTTTATTTGGCTGTGTTGGATCAGTAAAATGGTAATTCCGGGTGGACTTGAGTCCAATAGGGTTATCTTCCCTTGCTGCAGGTTTCTGTCGATAGGTGGCTAGAATATTTTGGCAGCAGTCCGGGAATTCTGAGTTCTCTTTCTCTCGGGCCAGCAACGACTTTACATAGTTTAGGCGCTTGACGCCCCATCCCTTGAGTGGGGTGTGGGGCTTTGCCCTCAACTAGCTATCAGTTAGTGGCAGTCCTGCAGAAACTCTGCATCAGTTGTTTAGGACGTAGGGCTTCATATATGTTTATGTATCTGTTGTCTATATATTGCTATACCTTTTGTGATGAGTATACGTATTCCTGTCTTGAATGTATTTCTCTACGTGCTCACGTATTAAAGTCTATGTTTGTTATTATATATAACTTCTTTGTTGGAATAATTTATGTACACACATGTACCCACGTTGGAATGTTACTTTAAGCCCTCCAGCTTATTATAAGAACTTTACGTCTTATAGCTGGATCAAGTAACGTTATCTCTTATTTTAACGTAGTTTGTATCAGAACCCTCAAAAATTCACACGTTATAGTTTAAATGATTGAGCTATATAATTCAATATTCAGTAAATAACTACTGAGTAAAAAAAAAAGAAGCAAAACAAAGAGACATCTTTGAAGCAATATCTGAATGAATACAATACATGACAGAGGGGGCAATCCTTATAGATTTCAAGGCAAGCACCAGAACACGAACCAGACAGTCATGTGCAACATTACAAACCTTAAGTGCTAATCTGAAATAAACGGATTTACCATTAAAGTAAAAGCTGTCTGTGCTCAATAACACAGCTTCGTCTCGGTGATGCCATTTTGTTTTCTTGAGTCGATATGATGCTTTCAAAGTTATCTGAAGAAAATATCATACAAAGAATCGTTTCATCACTGATTCACATTCACAGGGAAATAAAAGGGACACTAGTACTTCTCAAAATGTTACATAGTGGGAAAATGATTTTTTATATAGGGAAAAATTGAGACTGGACACACAGTAGCTTTGATTGACAGATAGAATATTTTTTTAGTTGTCTTAATTCATTTTCGTGTTATTCAGTGACGTAGCAATGCAAATGGTTTTTTATATATATATATATATATATATATATATAATATATATATATATATATATATATATATATATATATATATATATATATATATATGGGGCCGGGTTAGCTCAGTCGGTAGAGCGTTCGGCTGGAAACCACAAGGTTCCTAGTTCGATACCTGCCCTCGCCAACTCAGCGTATGAGTAGCACAGGGATCTGTGCGGAAAAGTAAGGAGCTGATGGTAGGTGTGGCGCTAGTGAAAAGGGGATAGACTCCCTCGCTGATTGGCTGATACCCTTTAAGCCACCCCGACTATATATATATATATATATATATATATATATATATATATATATATATATATATCAACACTTCCGCATGAGTAAAATGACACAAGGTAAAAATTTTAAACGGATTCTGACAGATTTGAATAGAGTTTTCCTTCCCCTGGACTAGGGATCACTAAAAATTTTCACGGTGGGCCGGATAACTGGAAAATAACGGACGCGGGCCATATTTTAATTGTTCAATACTTGCTAGCCAAATCGAAAGCTGAGAAAAAGATGTAAAACAAAATGTATCTTTTCATGTTATATTCATGGATGAGATGCACAAAAACGAATCTAACCAACATATTTATTTTCAAAAAATTATCAAAAACATTACAAATTCAAGTACCGTTGGCAGACCTTATAAAATGCCTTCGCGGGCCGTAGTTTGGTGACCTCTGCCCTCGACCGATTGGCTAACAAGGGTTAAAGTGACCTGTCTGCTCTACTATTTATTCATAGCTGGAGGGAAAGTAGTTGAATGCATACCTTCCCCAATGGTATTAACACAATGTGAAATGAGACAGCTTCGTCCAGGATTTGAAATCAGTTTGCCAAGTCCATCACACCACACGCCCCCAGAAGGTTGTAGGAAGGCAAATTTAGTGAAAAAGGAGTTTAGAAATAGATGCTAATATTCATTATCGTATTAGTTCATGCCTTGTTGAAGGAGCTTAGAATAAGGCAACTGCATCCCCTGCAGAGAGGTAAGACCCTCTCAAAAAGAGGTGTCCTGTGTATAACACTAAACAGCATCAGATGGTGAGGTTCTTGTTCTGGATATCTGTGGAGTATGGAGTACCTCTTCATTGCCATTACTTCCAGGCCCACTCTGGCTCGGAGTGGTTGTACCGATTAAGGTCCATTCTGAGTAAAATAGATGTTTAAAAATATTCGTATTCGAAATATTCGTATATCGAAAAAAATATCATGAAAAAATGTAAAGATGGGCTTAAGAAACAATTACACAAAAAATGTAAATATGAACGTACAATGAATGCGATTCCCTTACCTCTTGGCATGAAATAACCTTAGAAAGGTTGACATACTATTAACATCAATCAGTCTACTATCAGTAACGTTTGCCACTGACCACTACTCCCCCCCTCATTTCTAATGCATTTTATGATAAAAATCATTAGTTGCATTTTTATTATGCCTATCTATTTTGTTTCTCTTGCTGGCCTTAAATCCTGGCTACTGAGAATTACACGTTTTTCTCGTTGTTAATTCCATTTTATAGTAAAATCATTTTCAATGCATTTACATTATACATATATAACAGCCCGATTTTGTCAGTAATGCTTAATTCCTGATCACTGTAAATAATTTGACGTATTTATTCAACCGATTTAACTCGCAATATCACGTCTGACATAAACAGCTTGTTTACAATGATGTAGCAAATGACCCAAAAGGAATAGGAAAAGATCTGATCTTGTATCAACTACTCTAAATTTAATCAGTGTCTCTCACAACCCAAATACACTTACATTATTTCCTTGTATGTATTTATCCAACCCTCCGGCATCGGCAGGATGTGATACAAGATCAATTTTTAAGCGAAGTACAACGGGTTTTAATTCAGTTTTCCTTTTCCTAGAGACGGTTGCCTTACCAAGGCTAAAGAGCCCAGTTTTTCAGACTATTTCCCCAGAGGCGGAGAAGAAGAGATGGATTCCTGCCCTTTTAAGGGCATTAGCGTGAAGTGAAACGCAACAACCATGTTCAGGATTTGTACTCGGTTCATCGAGTCCATTTCTTCGGACAATAACCCTTATGTCAAGCGGCCTTCACTACATTATTTTCTTGTAATAAAATAATTTGTTCCTCACTTTAATACCTACCTTCTACCATAATACCACATGTATTTCATGAGCACCTAAGCTGTCTTCCAAGCACATATACAGTTTCTAATATACAAGGGCGGTTCGAAAAGTTCTAAACCTAACCCAAAAGGAGTCCGAGAAGGAACACTAATTATTTTTAAATATAGTACCCACTTGACATCAATGCACTTAGTCAAATGATGCTCAAGCATTGTAATCCCATCACAGAAAATGATATCCTGGTTATCCCAAAACTCCTCCACAGCACATATAACCTCATCATTGTTTCCAAGATGGCAACCTCGAAGGTACGATTTCAGTTTAGGAAACGGGGAAAAGTCAGAGCTAAATCTGGTGTAGTAAGGGGAATGGGGTTTAAATTCAAAGACACAGTTGGCAGCGTCAATTACTGCAACCTCAGCAGTGTGAACGGGCGCGTTATCCTGGAACAAGAGCGCAACTACCCCCAGCTTTCGAAAAATGTAGTTTCGACTTGATTGCTAAGGATGACGTAAGGTTAAAATGAACACAATAAAAAAAATAACAAAATAAATATTCCTATTTATCTTAAGACTTTTGTTCATCTTTTATATAAAAGTTAAAATAGCGTAGATGCAGTCAACGGTGGTTGGTAACAGTCGGTTTCATATAGGCGAGAAACTGACAGTCACCAAGCTCCGTTGACTCTCTACGTTCCGTATATATATATATATATATATATATATTTCTAAAATGTAAAAGAAAAGTAAATAAAGAGAAACGAAGGAAAATCTCATTGTTTTTTTTCCCTTCTACTTGGAGCAATGAACTCTTTGCCTATTTGGGGACAGGCTGCATCGGTGTTTTTGGTGGTGGTGGAGGCGATTACTAAACATATTCTTTCTTCCTTTTTTGCTGTTGTCTTTTATTTTCTCCCTCTCTCCATAAAACAAGCAATATTGTCATTAGAAAAATAGAAACACATTTCCACTTTTTTTACCTAATGTTCTGCTATCTTTGATACGATGCAACCACAACATAATCTAAACCAAAAGGAACGAGCTTAGTTACCTAATCGTTAATTTGTACACAATTTTGAAACACTTACGTTTATCTAAGTGAGAAAGCGAGCACATATGCCGTGCTACCATATGGATGTATATTCACACATGCACAAATTGGCTAAAAAAAACTTTTAACATGCATCTGCAGACTTTAGTTGGGAGTTCAAATGAATCTGCTTATTGGAGCGAGTAAAAACTTAAAACAGAAACAAGCAAAAAAGGTTAATCTTTACAATCAAACGTTTCAGATTTCAATGTGTTGACGGGGATGTTGAATAGGTGGAAACTTCAAAATCATTATATCATAAAGAAACTTACATAGAAATGTTAACATCTTTTTTAAACACCCTGGATAGTACCAAATATTTCAAACAATCTCATATAATTTTATACGCCGAAGCAGTGACTGAGAAGGTCAAGTTTTAGATTGATTTTAACGGCATGCTATCTAGGGTTATCTTATGCATAGTGGTCAGTGAATTGCATTAAGTGTACATTGATATTCACATTTTTCGTGGGTGCGTAGTGCGATGGTCATCGTCGAAGGAAATGAAATCTGCGAGTTCAAATCCTGGGCCAGGCTGTTTGTATTTCACGTAGCGTTGATACCTTTGGGAAAGGTATGAATCCAACTATTCTCCCTTCGGCTATGGGTAAATAGCAGGGTAGAATGAGTTCTTTCACCTTGATTAGGCAATCAATTTGGGAGAAGGAAAACTGAATTCAAACCTTTACTCCGTTTAATATTTGACCTTGTGTCACATCCTACTTTTATTTACATAATGTGTAGTTAAGTTTTTTTTTGGAGGGGGGCACAATTAAATGATATCAAGTATTTTTAAGATAGCGCATGTATATTAGACTTAATTAACAGAAAAGGAAAAGAAAGTTTAATGAGAAATAAGGAAAAACGATAGTAGGGAATGTGGGTATGGGGGAAGGAGGTAAAAATGAAATGGTGAGAGCCAACTGACTGGGCGGGGATGAGGAAGCAAAGCGATAATGAATTTAATGGACCGTACTACTGGAATAATGCTAGGGATTGCAAACTGAAAAATAGATATTGCGTGTCTAGATAGCTTGATGGACGATTCGCCATGTTTGCTTTGTGAGAGAAAATGCACGCGGACACGCCAGCATCGTGCGTGTGAATGTCGGGATGAAGAGCAGGATGCGTGTACATCAGATATCGGAATAAGTTGAATTATGTACATCCTCTTCCCCCCTCTTCTCGTCGGTTTTGTGCACGTGTCCAATTTTTACTGTGGGGCACCCAGTGAGGATAGGATTCACTAGATTAATGTTAGGAGGCGAAAGACTTGCTTACTAACTCTTGCTCAATAGCAGATCCTCAAATTGAGTAGAAAGAGATTAAGATTAGTTCCGGAATGTTCCCCAAATTGTGTGCATGCATTAGAGAGAGGGGGTTAAAAAGGGTTAAAATGTTTTTCCAATGCACGTAGAATTAAATAGTATTGTAAATGAGACATGGTATATCCACAAAATGGGTGGAGACAGGTGCCCTTGGCGTGCTGGACTCCAATAGCGCTATTATCTTCCCTTTCAGACTAATACCCTTAGGAAAGGTTTGAAACGCTCATCCCCCAGCTATGGGTTAAATAGTATTATTAGTTTCTGCTTTGGCTTAGATAACTTACGAAGGTTGATATACCATTAAAAAAACAACTAAAATTTTTTTTTTGTTTATTTGTTTAATGGTATATCCTCTCCTTATGGAATATTTCATGCTGATGTTTGATTAATTGTAATTCATTGTAAATGTTTGATTGTAATCATAACTATACTTTCAATGTTACATTGCATTTTTTTTTAAATTCACTTTTTGTCTATAATCATGTCTTTGCACGGTTATGAGATCAAGTATTCCTATCTCATACAAATAATTGTATTCATGTGTAATACTAATTTTCAAACAGCGGCAACTGATATTTTGCACAGTAAAAATTATTTGCCAGCACAGTTATATCGTTTCAAGTAACTAATAATATTCCTTTCTAAAAAAAAAAACAAAAAAAAAAAACAACGAAAAACAACTTTTTGCTTCAAATAACTATTTCATGACAAATAAATTCCATAGTTCCCAGTATTATTTCACATTAATAATTTTATTCAATTATAATAATAATTGTTTCACGTATTCCTATCCAATACGAATATATAATTTTGAAACAGATCTATTTGACCCATAGATGAGACCTTAAAAAATACTACCACTCCGGGTTAGAATGAACCTGGGAGCAATGACAATAAAGAGGTACTCTACACTCATCAGGGCTGTAGAACTGGCGCCTCACCACCAGATTTTTATACGCAGAACATCACGTTTGGGGTTTCTTACCTATCTGCAGATGATGTATTCTAAGTCCACCAACAGGACTGACCAAAAATGAATGCGTGCATTATTTCATGTATATGCATATAAAAGTGTATGTCTGTTTACGTATTGGATTGGTTGGATTACTACGTATTATTAGGTAAGTGTTACTAGTTAATCCGTCAAATGAGAGACTATAGATTCTGAACATCAAGTAAAAGCATCGGTGCTCCATGCAAACAGTATGATTGGGTCATGTTAACCGAAGCACAGGACAAATTGCCCTTGAAACAAAACTAAAAGTCATATAAAGCCGGAATCCTGAACCGTTTTTATGACAACTGTACTTTCTATTCTT
>CM042151.1:29184187-29278519 GCA_023376005.1 Doryteuthis pealeii | reverse complement strand
TAATATTATTATATATATATATAGCCAGACTAAGCTTAGTGAATATCTATAAGCATAAAAAGAATTGGATTACCTTTATGGGTTACACACCATCTTAAATCCGTGTATTTTTACCCACCTGAATAGTGCACAAAAATAAATTAAATAATAAATAAACTGTTTAACATATCTACCAACCCCTCCGCAGAAGTAGGATGTGCCCACAGGTCCAATTTCTTAAGCGGGAAATTTAACAGGGTTTTATTTATTTTTCCTTTCTATACTGGTTGCCAATCAAGATTAAAAGCCCAGTCTGCCTCTAATCGTACCCATTGTTTAAATGAGAATAGTTGAGTTGCATACCTTTCCCAATGCGTATTAGCGATATGGGAAAAACGCCTCATCCAGGAATTTGAACTTCGGGTCGCCATGTCTGTTTCTAGTGCCCACACACATTACTCTTTTTCACAACATCATAGAGTTTTCCAGTTACAAGATATCTTTTAAAAGAAACCGGTGATAATATCGGAATTGGGCTAGTGAAAATAGCAACCACAGCTGAAATTTCAAACTCTTTGCCGGCTTTCAGTACCGATGAGCACACTTAAAAAATAATAAATACATTCGAAATCTAAATTATTCTTGATTTGAAATGTCTTTTAATATGTATTAAATAAATCAAATTGGTTGGTTGAAGTGATTTTAACGACGTGTTCACCGGTCTAAGTTATTTTTATGCCTAGAGGTTAGGGAATTGCGTACATTGTATGTTTATATTTACATTTTTTTATGTAGGTTTCTTTACTTTTTTTTACAGTTATGGTATCAAGCATTCCTCTCTAATTTTACCGATAATTTGAAAAACAGATTCTATCTACCCATAGATGAGTCCCTAACTGACTACCACTGCGGCTTTGTTCTGTAATTAGATTGGAGACCTTTCTATCCCGTGTTATATAATATATTAGTATATGTTTATTGTATGCGGAGAAGTTTGCTTGTTTACTATATTATATATATATATTATAATATATAATCGGTCCTCGCCACTCAGCGCATGAGTAGCACAGTTTCTGTGTGGTAAAGTGGGGAGCTGATGTAAATGTTGTGCCCACCTCAAATGCAAAAACAATCTCCCCTATTCGCTAGCGAAAAGGGGATACTCTTCTCTCGCTGTCCGGCTGGTACCTACAATTTTTTTAGTTAATATATTATGTGTATGTGATGGGATGGGAAAGCTGTGTTTATTAGAAGCATGGAAATGACCTGGTGTGACTCTCTCCCTCCTGTACTGTGTGGACACGGCCCCTCGGATGACTACACCAGACACAGAGCAATAAAAATATCAAAGTCGCCGAGTAAAGAGACCATTCAACTGAGACATGATCTCGCTGGAAAAAGAAAATTAAAGAAGAAAAATCATCAACAAAACTTTTGATTGAGACAGAGGTCTGTCTGAAATATCAAATATTAAAAGTAAGATAATATATTGATTTAGGTTATTTCTTTTTCTTTCTTTGTACTTTTCTGTGCTCAAAAAAGCTTCCCACTGTCTATCACACATCTTCAAAAAAGCATCATGTTGACTGTTACAATATTATATATAGCTCAGTCGGTAGGGCACTTGACTAAGCACCAAAAGCTTCCTGGTTCATACCGGCACTCGCCAACTCAGCGAATGAATAGCACAGGGATCTGTGCCGGTTAAAGTGAAGAGCTGATAGTAGTGTGGCGCTACATTTCATACGCCAATCAATCTCCTTGGTCTAGCGCAAGTGAAAAGGGATATACGCCTCGCTGTCTGGTGATACCGACTTATATATCCTGTGTGTGTGTGCAACGTGCATATAAATATTTATCATACATTTATCGTTGGAGTTGATCTTAGCCTCGTCAAAATGTTTCTCCCCTCTCTACATATACTTTATTAAAAGAAGAATTGTTTAATATGTATATGTTTCCTGCATACAATTCGTGTGTATGAGATATATATATATATTAACACATGTACACTGCATATATTTTTGCACTTTAATTTTATCTGTGCAATTGAAGTGCAGAACGAAGGCACCACCTATTGAACATTTACGCGACTTATCCTCCAGTTTTTCATTCTCACAATGATTCACCCTCCACCCCTCCAATACCACCATGCACTTTTTGTCACTTAATTAACGCTGTATTCACCTGGCAGACGAATATCGCTCATCTGGACTACTGATTACATTCACTTATTTTTCATGAATATCATTATATCATTTATAAAAGCTCTCACTGATGTTGCGACGATGTGTACACATCTTAACGTACGCTAGGGCTTCGAAGAAAATGGACCCCGCCTGTGTGTAGGTATTCGCTTGTCTAGTAATTTGTTCCTTGGCTCGGTCATTTCCCAATTCTGTCCTTGTACCATTTATTAAGCTTAACTTATCTAGTAGCTATAACTATACAGACATGTTTCACCTACTTTTGTAGCACACATCAGACGACCCGGGATGAAGGGGATTGGCGTAACGTATCGTCGTAGGAAATGGAATCGGCGACCAAAGTTCAAATTCTAGCTGTTTGTGTTTTCTCTTTGTGCTAATGCCCCCTTCCCCTCAGAAAGACATGAATCCATTTTCTTTCCCCCTTCCAGTTATGGTAAATAGGTAGAATGGGTTCTTTAGCCTTGGTTGTAAACCAGTCAAGGATACATTTTAAAATTCAGACCCACCTGTATCCGTTAAAAAAAAATGACTTTTTGTCACATCCTGTCCGTCACGGAGCGGTTGGGTAAATACATTCAAGACGACCCATGAGTCCAGCAGAGTCACTGTATAATAGTGGTCCATGATGTATCGGAGATTCTATTTTAAGGAAAGGGTGAAAGATTCTGATTAGAATTTCATTGTTAACAATGGTCCCTGATTATATTCAATGCTCATACTAGAGGAGAAGGACTCTAATTAAGCATTTCATAGCAACAGCTGTTCATGACATATTGATCTTCTAACTTACCTTTTGGAAGAAGAGAAGATTTCAAATTCCGCATTTCAAGTTGCAAGAGCGGTCCATTGATGTTCTATCAGGATGGGGTGAAAGATTTCTAATTTGCTTTCAAGTTAACAACGGTCGTATGCATGATACTGATACTTCTATTAGCGAAATTAGTGAAGTTCTGAATTATCATTTCATAGTAACAGCTTATCCATGATTATGTCGATGCTCTATTTAGGAAGGCGTAGTGAATTCTAATTAATAATTTCATAATTATCTCCAATTACATTAGAAAATATGGATGATTTAAAAAAAAAAAAAATAGGTTCAGAACTTCCGCAAACCCACCAAAATTATTCAGTTGCGAATTGTACGGTTAATTGCTTGTTTTTTAAGAGTATTTTGCTCTAATAAAATCTGCTATAAAGAGCCGTTTTCCTGTGCTACGTTAAATTTTAACAATGAATTTTTTAGTAATATGCAGATGATAGTTTTAGTATGAGGATTAGGGAAGCTGTATCAAGAAATTTAATTCACTTGGCTAGTAAATTTGATTATCCCTGGATGCCATTACCTTTATCCTTGTGTACAGACTTACTGATTTTAGAAAATAGCCACAAATACAAGCGATTATTTGTTTATTCACTCATCATTACAGGAAAGAACCAACTAGGCAGAATAGTAGTCGGAAAGCACATAATGAATCTAGACGTTAGAAAAGTAAAGAGCATCAGTCAGTCTCCTCAATCTGATGCAATATATTAACCAGACCCCTGCAGTTCATTCTATCAAATTAGCTAATTTATAAATTGTTATTGGCTAACAAGAAGGCTAGCAAAGCCGATCTTAAGGGACCGGCAGCTACGACCCATAACGGGACTATCAAACGATTGCAGAGACCAAAAATCTGTAAATTGAAAAGCTTCCAAATCAAAAAATCATATGTGTGATGAAGAGAGCAGAGGAGTTTGGTTTCTTTTTCTTTTCCGATCATCTATGATGTCATGAGGGCAGGCTCAAATAGTGGCACGCATGTACGTACGTGCGTGTGTAAGTTCTGTCTGTACACACACACCACAGCAGCGGGGCCGTATGCACGCGGCGTTCCAGTAGCGTATCCAGTCTTAATTTGTACGTGAGGTAAGATGGTCATTACATACCTGGTCTTGATTGACTGATTGCACATATGTCTGTGAAGTGACTGGTGAAGTTTTAAAAGGCTACGAGTCTTTTGATTGGCCAGCCATTTATCACTCATAGTAATGTGTCGTGTCTGTCTGAACAGGTCCGGTCTCTGTGAAGACCTGGTTGAAAACGGCGATAGTTCTCGAACACTTTTAAAAAAAAAAAAAAAACATTTCATTTAATATCCTTCTACCATGCTAGGTTCATATGGATGAAAAAAACTAAGCTCTCTTAGTTTTAAGGGAACAAGTGAAAATTACTGATCTACTAAAGTATTTTTAAACACTAAATTCTGCGTTCAAATCGGACCTTATGATTTAATTTGCTTTAGTAGTCAGTAATACCGAAATTTAAAACTAGTGTATTACAAAGCAGTTTAATATAACTCACGATATCACGGGGGGATAGATTTGTTCTAAAATTACATCAAAGCTTAACGATTATAATACAGTATACCCATAAAATTAGTGCATGCGTTTACTATTATTTTAAATAAGTTTCTTTTAACCAAAAAATACCAAGATTTTCGTATTTCTCGTACATGTAATACCCTTTTCAGACCTGCCAATGATGGCATTAACGTGCTTGACAACTGAAAATCTCGCCTTTTTCTAATTTTCAACGCACAATGCGGATGAGTGCTGTAATTGTTGAAACAAAAACAAAATTTAAGGTTTTTTAGATATGACAAAAATCAATGTTTAATAATTTTTAAATTTCTTATTTTACTAAAGTTAAATGAAGAATTATAGAGTAGCGATAAAGATTAGAGGAAAACAATATTAGACCTAACTGTGAGAACATATTTTGGGCTCAGATTGTAGTACGACGCAAAAATACATTCGTATCTTATTATTCATCCCCTCTGTCTGAGTAGGATCCGACAGTATGCGTCAATTTTAAAGCGCAGTTTAACAGGTTTAATTCAGTTTGTCATTCCTATAGACCAGTTTCAAAGAATAGAGCAAAAGAATCAGGTTGGGTTTCTGAATCTGTCTTGTGACCCTCTAGAGGCTCCTTACGGACATGCCATATTCTCTAAGGAGATAATTATTATATTGTATCCCTACACATGTATAGTGTGATTGTATAGCTTATAATATCATAAATGAATCATAACTAACAATTTTACTATAAAAATAAATTGTAAATTATTTTAATTTATATACGCATTGAAAATTAGGAAAGAATAAAAATTTTCTGTTTTCAGGAATTAATGCAAACGTTACTAAGGAACAGGGGTGTTGTATTTGGAGAAGGAAATTCTTAGAAAGAAGATTGGTATGATGTGATAGAGTAGCGAAAATACTGAATAAATTTCTAATGATAAAAAGATCAGCAAAGAATAGACTAGTTTCGATTACAATGGTTAATAAAATGATTAAAAACCTAAACCTTACCCCTGAAGGAATTAAAGTATGCAAATATACGCAATTCTGGAGAACTGTAAAAATCTCGCTAGAGAGCACTGGTTAGTAAATTAATCTCACAGAGTATTATTTGCCCGGCGTGTTTGATCCTCACGCAAAATCTCCAAAACCCTACCCCTATCGAATTTAATATTATAAATTTGCTTAGTTTAAGCTTAAAACGGAACATGATTACAAACCCCATATCTCACATTCTGTTCAATATGCTGCACTAAGTTGAGTAAATGTATAATTTCGGGCACCTACTGAAGTTTGATTGGGCAGCTAGGCTCACGGTTGAATTTCTCACTGAAGTGGGGCCTATTGTGTCTTTATGCAAAACTAAACTAAAAAAAGAGTGCTAAAATTCGATTGATTGATTTTTAACGGGCATGTCAACCTATTTAGGACTATTTGTATGCGTAGAGGTTAGCGGAACTGCGTCATTGTACGTTCATGATTACATTCGGAGTTGTTTCATAAGGATTTTTTTGCTATGGTTCTATCGAACACAAGGTTGTTTTAAACTGACCATAGATGGGACCCTAAAGGTACTAAACACTCTGGGACAGAGTAACCTGGAGTAATTGGTATGGAGTAATCCACGCTCCTTATATCTCCAGAATAAGCCATGCTATATACTTGAGTATTATAATTTTACTCTTACCAATGTTTAAATTTGGTTAGAATATAACTTTTATTTGTGTGGGGGGAGGTCCTCGTGGCATGTGATTAACGTGTTGGATTGCGACATATTATTAAGCGAGTTTCGAACTCAATCGCACTTTATGCGTAATTTCGAGCTCTTTACCCTTAGGAAAAATATGAAACTCCTCTCTTCCTACTATGGGTTAAATATTACCACTACTGTCTTTACAATGGAGAGTTTTGGCATTAAATAACTACGAAAGTTTATATGCCATTAAACAAAGTAACCAAACCTGGCTCAAAAGAGGGTTTTTTCCATTTAAGATGAGACGGTAATATTTGCAGATCAAAAACTGCAAGCATTATCTGGATTATTGCATATTTATAAATGGTTTTTACAATCATCTCGTATCTTTTCAAGTGCGGCAACTTGGGAGAGTTCCTAAAGAGAAATTGTTAATACTTAGTGCTAGTTGATAGCTCACTATCTTTGCATTAAAATTCAAATTTCTATAGTGTTGTCAATTACGGATTATGTATTGTCTGACTTGACTACTCACTGATGTTTGTGATATTACTTACTTATCCAGTAACCATGTTTAAATGACTATCACCAATATATTGCAGCGATAAAATTTACTGTTATAGAAGACATTAGCAAGGCTATTCGACGACGCCCGGATACTATTGTTATAGTTTTTAAGTTTCAAACGATAATGTACTGCATGCACCTTCAAACAAATATTGATTTCGCGATAAAAAACAAATTGGGTTAATCGAACTAACGGACCTAAATTCCACCACCTTTATGTATCTTAGGTTAAAGTATTAATTACAACCAGTTATTTATTTAAAAACTTTGACATTTTTTTCAGGCCAGTTAACTTTAAACCACGTATCTTTGAGAATCTGTGTACACCTCAAAGATACGTGCGTTCAAAATTAATGACCTGAAAAAAATTTTAAAAGTTTATAAATAAATTAACTGGTGCATTATATATTTATTGATAATATATAAACACTGAAAATTCATTAAATTCGGTTAATTCCCTGATTTTTGGTATTTTTTTCTTTCGGCGGGGTGACATACGATGGTTGAATTTAGGTCCGTTAAGTTCGATTTAACCAACAAATATGATTTATATTTATTTTAATATAAGAGTATTCTGAAAGTAATGACGTTTTACCAGAGATTATATAAAAACATATTAAATTTATTGTGATATTCGGTTGTTCGTAAAATAATGAAATTTTACAAGACATGATATAAAATAAATGTAAGTTAAATTCATAGAAATATTATCATTTAAAAATCCAATCAGCTTCATTGTTAGGATAGTAGATTCTTCCACATTCTTCATACTCACCAGATTTCGCACCTAAAGTTTCATTTTTTTGATCAATAAACATTTCATAAGTGGCAGAACATTCAGAAACAAAGAACTTGAAAACTACCATTCAAACTTTCCCGGGGAAAACTGATTTCTTTAAACGTGGAACCGAAAATTAGCGTTCCACTGAACTGCAGTCGTCGAATACAAAAATGAAGGTGATTACATTTTTTGTGATGATATTTTAATAAATTTAAGTTACAATTGATTTTATGTTCTCTAGTAAAACGCAGTTACTTTCCGAACACCCTAATAATGTCAGAATATAGAGCAACAAACTTCGAACGAGAATACACGATTGCACTTCTGTCTGTAAAATCTAATGGATCGTCGTCTTCTGCAATAACTTGTAAACTTATGTTATATACCCCTTTACTCGATTATATAATTGGAGAGAGACAGACAGACGAGGGAATGATAGATGAGGGGTTCTTTACTTGTTTTTTTTCTGTCTACTGGTTTCTGTTGCTAATTCGTCTACATCGTCGGTCATTTTCTCTAGGCTTCTTATGTGCGTTGTTTCTCCGGGTTAACTTCTTGTTGGCTGGTCATCTCGTGTTTTAATAAATTAACAAACATTGTTGTTTTTCTTTTAAGTCTTTATTAAACAATCCCAGCCCACAAAACCCGCACGGATCAAGAAGCGACCCCGATAGCCGACGATAGCGTCCATTCTCAGAGAGTAACTGGTCGCAACTAGACTAAAAACTGAAACGTCTTTCTCATGCTTCTAATGGCACGTTTCTGGAAGGTCAGGTGGGGTGTCATTACCTGCCAATAACCGTCAAGGTAATTTTTCACAGAATCCCCGTTATTTTGAATCTAACGAACTCTGATTCAAAATTGATCTGACTATAGTACGTACATAATTCATTGGCTATTCATGAATTATGTAACATTTATTTCTCTATAGAACGTTACTAAGCATTATATCTTAGATGTTTTTAATGGGATTTCAAAAGTCTAATACTATCTAGTAATATTCATAAGATAAATATACAACGAAAAATTGAATTGTCTCTGTTGATGGGGGTTAAAATATACACTGACTTTATCCCCACCCCCAAAGTGCTGTCTTGGGCATGACACTAAACTGCATCTGGTGATGAGGTCCCAGTTTTGGAAAATTGTGGAGTACCCCATTAATTTCCATTATTCTCCGGTCTTTTCTGACCCAGAGTAGTAATATCTATCAGGGTCCTATCTATAGATCATATATATCAATTTAAAAAATATTCGTGTTCAAGAAACTCGTAAGAAACAACTACAAAAAAACAAAACAAAAAAAAAACGTGAATATGAATGTACAATGAACACGATTTCCTAACCTCGAGGCATAAATATGAGTTGACATGCCGTTAAAATCAATCAATTAATCAATCCATTTTTTATACCAAAAGACAAAAATTAATATTATCTTTCACATAGTGCTAATACCCTTGGGAAAGGCATGCATCCAATTATTCTCCCTCCAGCTATGGATAAATAATAGGACAGACTGGGCTCATTAATCTTGGTTAGACAACCAATCCAGGAGAAAGAAAAACTGAATTCAAAATCTGTTAAACTCTGCTTAAGAAACTGACCTTGTGTCACACCCCACTAGTGTGGAGGGGTTGGTAAATATATAAAGATAAAGACATACTATTAACTCATCGATGCAATTTCTCTTTAGTATGTTAGATTTCTAAATTATCTTCAAAGGTCCCAGAAATTGTAAATTTGTAGGTAAACACCAATTATGGTATTTTAAGCTTGCAATATTTAGATCAGCAAATCTTTGATTCTCACCAGCTGGAACGATGAGTAGTTAGATACATATGAGATACATTACCACCATTGCAGACTTTTTTTTATAAGTGACTTTGTGACAGTTAAGTTTTGTGAATATTTACATGTACAAACACCGTCGGTTAGCAAACCTGTCTTGTTGGCCTTTACCAGTGAGTTCTGTCTTTACTGAGTGCTCTACTTTTGTGGCTTTGTGACAGGCTGAGGTGAGTTTAGTAAATATCTATGTCTTCCTTGAAAGACGACACAACTTGTTTGAAAGTGATAGCAAAGAGGATGAAATAGCAGGGAGAAACAACCCGCCTCTGTAGGAAATAGAATTTAGAAAGCAAAGTGTTTATATCAAACTAGCTCAACAATCATCATCACACGATTGATTTAGTACACGTAAAATAGCCAATGGCCCCATCGTATAAATATGGATATTTACCTAGTGCGGTACAAGGTCTGATGGCGTTAAATGTAGTTAGAAAGACGGTGCCCTTCCAATCTACAAATAATGTAGGGTTTTTCTTTCTGCTTAGAAAATCAGCATTCAAAATCCTTGATTTCTATCTTGGGAACACATTAACACGGACCACTGACGCCGCGAGGAAAATATGTATTTCAGCTAAGAGGAACACCACTATTATATATATGTATTTACCAACCCCTCCGCACGAGCAGGGTGTAACACAAGGTCAATTTCTTAAGCGGAGTTCAACAGGTTTTGAATTCAGAGCTAGATCCAGTTGCCTAGGTTTCTCCTATTTATCCATAGCAGGCTATTAGGCTAAGTGAAAGAATCCAGGATTTGACTACGAGATTTCCCATGAACCTGCTGCAATACCCTTTGGGAAAGGTATGAATCCTACTCTCCCTTCAGCTATGGATAAATAGCTGGGCAGACTGGGCTCTTTAACCTTGGTTAGGCAACTGGTCTAGGAGAAGGAAACTCTGAATTCAAACCTGTGAACTCCGCTTAAGAAATTGACCTTGTGTTACACCCTGCTCGTGCGGAGGGGTTGGTAAAATACATATATATAATAGTGGTGTTCCTCTTAGCTGAAATACATATTTCCTCGCGGCGTCAGTGGTCCGTGTTAATGTGTTCCCAAGATAGAAATCAAGGATTTTGAATGCTGATTTTCTAAGCAGAAAGAAAAACCCTACATTATTTGTAGATTGGAAGGGCACCGTCTTTCTAACTACATTTAACGCCATCAGACCTTGTACCGCACTAGGTAAATATCCATATTTTACGATGGGGCCATTGCTATTTTACGTGTACTAAATCAATCGTGTGATGATGATTGTTGAGCTAGTTTGATATAAACACTTTGCTTTCTAAATTCTATTTCCTACAGAGGCGGGTTGTTTCTCCCTGCTATTTCATCCTCTTTGCTATCACTTTCAAACAAGTTGTGTCGTCTTTCAAGGAAGACATAGATATTTACTAAACTCACCTCAGCCTGTCACAAAGCCACAAAAAGTAGAGCACTCAGTAAAGACAGAACTCACTGGTAAAGGCCAACAAGACAGGTTTGCTAACCGACGGTGTTTGTACATGTAAATATTCACAAAACTTAACTGTCACAAAGTCACTTATAAAAAAAAGTCTGCAATGGTGGTAATGTATCTCATATGTATCTAACTACTCATCGTTCCAGCTGGTGAGAATCAAAGATTTGCTGATCTAAATATTGCAAGCTTAAAATACCATAATTGTGTTTACCTACAAATTTACAATTTCTGGGACCTTTGAAGATAATTTAGAAATCTAACATACTAAAGAGAAATTGCATCGATGAGTTAATAGTATGTCTTTATCTTTATATATTTACCAACCCCTCCACACTAGTGGGGTGTGACACAAGGTCAGTTTCTTAAGCAGAGTTTAACAGATTTTGAATTCAGTTTTCTTTCTCCTGGATTGGTTGTCTAACCAAGATTAATGAGCCCAGTCTGTCCTATTATTTATCCATAGCTGGAGGGAGAATAATTGGATGCATGCCTTTCCCAAGGGTATTAGCACTATGTGAAAGATAATATTAATTTTTGTCTTTTTGGTATAAAATGGATTGATTAATTGATTGATTTTAACGGCATGTCAACTCATATTTATGCCTCGAGGTTAGGAAATCGTGTTCATTGTACATTCATATTCACGTTTTTTTTGTTTTTTTTTTGTAGTTGTTTCTTACGAGTTTCTTGAACACGAATATTTTTAAATTGATATATATGATCTATAGATAGGACCCTGATAGATATTACTACTCTGGGTCAGAAAAGACCGGAGAATAATGGAAATTAATGGGGTACTCCACAATTTTCCAAAACTGGGACCTCATCACCAGATGCAGTTTAGTGTCATGCCCAAGACAGCACTTTGGGGGTGGGGATAAAGTCAGTGTATATTTTAACCCCCATCAACAGAGACAATTCAATTTTTCGTTGTATATTTATCTTATGAATATTACTAGATAGTATTAGACTTTTGAAATCCCATTAAAAACATCTAAGATATAATGCTTAGTAACGTTCTATAGAGAATAAATGTTACATAATTCATGAATAGCCAATGAATTATGTACGTACTATAGTCAGATCAATTTTGAATCAGAGTTCGTTAGATTCAAAATAACGGGGATTCTGTGAAAAATTACCTTGACGGTTATTGGCAGGTAATGACACCCCACCTGACCTTCCAGAAACGTGCCATTAGAAGCATGAGAAAGACGTTTCAGTTTTTAGTCTAGTTGCGACCAGTTACTCTCTGAGAATGGACGCTATCGTCGGCTATCGGGGTCGCTTCTTGATCCGTGCGGGTTTTGTGGGCTGGGATTGTTTAATAAAGACTTAAAAGAAAAACAACAATGTCTTGTTAATTTATTAAAACACGAGATGACCAGCCCAACAAGAAGTAGAATCAACCCGGAGAAACAACGCACATAAGAAGCCTAGAGAAAATGACCGACGATGTAGACGAATTAGCAACAGAAACCAGTAGACAGAAAAAAACAAGTAAGAACCCCTCATCTATCATTCCCTCGTCTGTCTGTCTCTCTCCAATTATATATCGAGTAAAGGGGTATATAACATAAGTTTACAAGTTATTGCAGAAGACGACGATCCATTAGATTTTACAGACAGAAGTGCAATCGTGTATTCTCGTTCGAAGTTTGTTGCTCTATATTCTGACATTATTAGGGTGTTCGGAAAGTAACTGCGTTTTACTAGAGAACATAAAATCAATTGTAACTTAAATTTATTAAAATATCATCACAAAAAATGTAATCACCTTCATTTTGTATTCGACGACTGCAGTTCAGTGGGAACGCTAATTTTCGGTTCCACGTTTAAAGAAATCAGTTTTCCCCGGGAAAGTTTGAATGGTAGTTTTCAAGTTCTTTGTTTCTGAATGTTCTGCCACTTATTAAATGTTATATTGATCAAAACAAATGAAACTTTAGGTGCGAAATCTGGTGAGTATGAAGAATGTGGAAGAATCTACTATCCTAACAATGAAGCTGATTGGATTTTTAATGATAATATTTCTATGAATTTAACTTACATTTATTTTATATCATGTCTTGTAAAATTTCATTATTTTACGAACAACCGAATATCACAATAAATTTAATATTTGTTTTTATATAATCTCTGGTAAAACGTCATTACTTTCAGAATACTCTTATATTAAAATAAATATAATCATATTTGTTGGTTAAATCGAACTTAACGGACCTAAATTCAACCATCGTATGTCACCCCGCCGAAAGAAAAAAATACCAAAAATCAGGGAATTAACCGAATTTAATGAAATTTTCAGTGTTTATATATTAATCAATAAAATATATAATGCACCAGTTATTTTATTTATAAACTTTTATATTTTTTTCAGGTCAATTAATTTTGAACCACGTATCTTTGAGGTGTAACACAGATTCTCAAAGATACGTGGTTTAAAGTTAACTGGCCTGAAAAAAATGTCAAAGTTTTTAAATAAAATAACTGGTGTATTATATCTTTAACATAAGATGACATAAGGTGGTGGAATTTAGGTCCGTTAAGTTCGATTTAACCCATTTTTTTTTATCCGAATAATCCAATATTTGTTTGAGGTGCATGCAGTACATTTCGTTTGAACTTAAAACTATAACAAATTAGTATCCGGGCGTCGTCGAATAGCCTTGCTAATGTCTTCTATAACAGTAAATTTTAATCGCTGCATATATTGGTGATAGTCATTTAAAATGGTTACTGGATAAGTAAGATAATATCACAAACATCAGTGAGTAGTCAAGTCAGACAATTACATATCCGTAATTGACAACACTATAGAAATTTTGAATTTTAATGCAAAGATAGTGAGCTATCAACTAAGCACTAGTCATTACAATTTCTCTTTAGGAACTCTCCCAAGTTGCCGCACTTGAAGATACGAGAAATGATTGTAAAAACCATTTATAAATATGCAATAATCCAGATAATGCTTGCAGTATTTTGATCTGCAAATATTACCGTCTCATCTAATGGAACTCTGAGCCAGGTTTGGTTACTTTGTTTAATGGCATATAAACTTTCGTAGGTTATTTAATGCCAAAACTCTCATTGTAAAAGAACAGTAGTGGTAATATTTAACCCATAGTAGGAAGATGAGGAGTTTCATATTTTTCCTAAGGGTAAGAGCTCGAAAATTAGCATAATAGTGCGACTTGAGTTCGAACTCGCTTAATAATATGTCGCAATCCAACACGTTATCCACTATGCCACGAGGACCTCCCCCCACCCACAAATAAAAGTTATATTCTAACCAAATTAAACATTGTAAGAGTAAATTATAATACTCAAGTATAAGCATGGCTTATTCTGGAGATATAAGGAGCGTGGATTACTCCATTACCATTACTCCCAGGTTAACTCTGTCCCAGAGTGTTAGTACCTGTTAGGGTCCCATCTATGGATCAGTTTAAAAACAACTTGTGTTCGATAGAACCATAGCAAAAAAATCCTTATGAAACAACTACCGAAAAAATGTAAATATGAACGTACAATGAACGCAGTTCCCTAACCTCTACGCATAAAATAGTCCTAAATAGGTTGACATGCCGTTAAAAATCAATCAATCGAATTTTAGCACTCTTTTTTTAGTTTAGTTTTGCATAAAGACACAATAGGGCCCACTCAGTGAGAATTCAACTCGTGAGCTAGCTGCCAATCAAACTTCAGTAGGTGCCCGAAATTATACATTTACTCAACTTAGTGCAGCATATTGAACAGAATTGTGAGATATGGGGTTGTAATCATGTTCCGTTTAAAGCTAAACTAAGCAAATATTCATATTAATTCGATAGGGTAGGGTTTTGGAGATTTTGCGTGAGGATCAAACACGCCGGGCAAATAATACTCTGTGAGATTAATTTACTAACCAGTGCTCTCTAGCGAGATTTTTTACAGTTCTCCAGAAATTGCGTATATTTGCAATACTTTTATTCCCTTCAGGGGTACAGGTTATAGGTTAATCATTTATTAACCATTGTAATCGAAACTAGTCTATTCTTATGCTGATCTTTTTATCATTAGAAATTATTCAGTATTTTCGCTACTTCTATCTACCATCATACCATCTTCTTTCTAAGAATGTGCCTCTCTCCAAATACAATACCCCTGTTCTCTTAGTAACGTTTGCATTAATTCCTGAAAACAGAAAATTTATTCTTTCCTAATTTTCAATGCGTATTTAAATTAAAATAATTTACAATTTATTTTTATAGTAAAATTGTTAGTTATGATTCATTTATGATATTATAAGCTATACATATCACACTATACATATGTAGGGATACAATAAATAATTATCTCCCTTAGAGAATTGGCATGTCCGTTAGGAGCCTCATAGAGGCTCACAAGACAGATCAGAAACCCAACCCTGATTTCTTTTGCTTCTATTCTTTGAAACTGGTCTAAGAGATGACAAACTGAATTCAAACCTGTTAAACTGCGCTTTAAAATTGACCATCTGTCGGATCCTACTCAGGACAGAGGGGATGAATAAATAGATACGAATGTATTTTTGGTCGACTACATCTGAGCCCAAAATATGTTCTCACAGTTAGGTCTAATATTGTTTTCCTCTAACTTTATCGCTACTCTATAATTCTTCATTTAACTTTAGTAAAAAAGAATTTAAAAATAATTAAACATTGAATTTTGTAATATCTAAAAACCTTAAATTTGTTTTTGGTTTCAACAAATTACAGCACTCAATCCGCATTGTGCGTTGAAAATTAGAAAAGGCGAGATTTTCAGTTGTCAAGAGTTAATGCCATCATTGCAGGTTGAAAAGGGTTATTACATGTACGAGAAATACTTAAATCTTGGTATTTTTTGGTTTAAAAGAAAACTTTATTTAAAATAATAGTAAGCATGCACTAATATGGGTACTACTGTATATATAATCGTTAAGCTTTGATGTAATTTTAGAACAAATCCTACCCGTGATATCGTGAGTTATATTAACTGATTGTATATACACTAGTTTTAATTTCGGTATTACTGACTACTAAGAGCAAATTAAATCATAAGTGTCCGATTTGAACCAGAATTAGTGTTTAAAAATACTTTTAGTAGATCAGTAATTTCACTTGTCCCTTAAAACTAAGAGAGCTTTAGTTTTTCATCCATATGAACCTAGCATGGTAGAAGGATATTAAATGAATGTTTTTTTTAAAAAAGTGTTCGAGAACTATCGCCGTTTTCAACCAGGTCTTCACCAGAGACCGGACCTGTTCAGACCAGACAGACACATTACTTATTGAGTGACTAAATGGCTGGCCAAATCAAGACTCGTAAGCACTTTTAACTTCCACCAGTCACTCACAGACATATGTGCAATCAGTCAATCAAGACCAGGTATGTAATGACCATCTGTCACCTCACGTACAAATTAAGAACTGGATACGCTACTGGACGCGCGTGCATACCGCCCTGCTGTGTGTGTGTGTACAGACAGACTTACACACGCACGTACGTACATGCGTGCCACTATTTGAGCCTGCCCTCATGACATATAGATATCGGAAAAAGAAAAGAAACAAACTCCTCTGCTCTCTTCATCACACATAATGATTTTGATTTGGAAGCTTTTCAATTTACAGAATCTTTTGGTCTCTGCAATCGTTTGATAGTCGTTATGGTCGTAGCTGCCGGTCCCTTTAAGATCGGCTTTGCTAGCCTTCTTGTTAGCCAATAACAATTATAAATTAGCTAAATTTGATAGATATGACCTGCAGGGGTCTGGTTATATATTGCATCAGATTTGAAGGAGACTGACTGATGCTTCTTTACTTTTCTAAAGTCTAGATTCATTATGTGCTTTCCGAACTACTATTCTGCTAGTTGGTTCTTTCCTGTAATGATGAGTGAATAAACAAAATAATCGCTTGTATATGTGGCTATTTTCTAAAATCAGTAAAGTCTGTCACAAGGATAAAGGTACATGGCATCCAGGGAGAATCAAATTTACTACACAAGTGAATTAATTCTGATACAAGCTTCCTAATCCTCATACTAAAACTTTCATCTGCATATTACTAAAAATTCTCATTGTTAAAATGTAACGGTAGCACAGGAAAAACGGCTCTTTATAGCGAGATTTTTATTAGAGCAAATACTCTTAAAAAACAAAGCAATTAACCGTACAATTCGCAACTGAATAATTTTGGTGGGTTTGCGAAGTTCTGAACCTATTTTTTTTTTTTCATCCATATTTTCAATGTAATGGAGATAATTATGAAATTATAATTAGAATTCACTACTGCTTCCTAAATAGAAGCATCGACATAATCATGGATAGCTGTTAACTATGAAATGATAATTAGAATCCTTCACTATTTCCTAATAGAAGTATCAGTATCATCATAGACCGTTGTTAACTATGAAATGCAAATTAGAATCTTTCACCCCATCCTGATAGAATCATCAATGGACCGCTCTTAACTTTGAAATGCGAATTTGAATCCTTCTCTTCTTCCTAGTTAGAAGCATCAATATGATCATGAACAGCTGTTGACTATGAAATGCTAATTAGAGTCCTTCTCCTTTCTAGTATGAAGCATTGATATAATCAGGGACCATTGTTAACAATGAAATTCTAATCAGAATCTTTCACCCTTTCCTAAATAGAATCATCGATACCATCATGGACCACTATTATACAGTGACTCTGCTGGACTCATGGGTCGTCTTGAATGTATTTACCCAACCGCTCCGTGACGGACAGGATGTGACAAAAAGTCAATTTTTTTTAACGGATACAGTGGGTCTGAATTTTAAAAATGTATCCTTGACTGGTTACCTAACCAAGGCTAAAGAACCCATTCTACCTATTTACCCATAACTGGAAGGGGGAAAGAATGGATTCATGTCTTTCTGAGGGGAGGGGGCATTAGCACAAAGAGAAACACAAACAGCTAGAATTTGAACTTTGGTCGCCGATTCCATTTCCTACGACGATAACTGTTACGCCAATCCCGCCTTCATCCCGGGTCGTCTGATGTGTGCTACAAAAGTAGGTGAAAACATGTTCTGTATGAAGTGTATAGCTACTAGATAAGGTTAGCTTAATCTGGTACAAGGACAGAATTGATGTACCGAGCAAGGAACAAATTAACTAGACAAGCGAATACACTACACACAGGCGGGGTCCATTTCTTCGAAGACTAGCGTACGTTAAGATGTGTACACATCGTCGCAAACATCAGTGAGAGCTTTTATAAATGATTATATGATATTCATCGAAAAATAAGTGAATGTAATCAGTAGTCCAGATGAGCGATATTCGTCTGTCAGGTGAATACAGCGTTAATTAAGTGAAAAAAAGTGCATGGTGGTATTGGAGGGGTGGAGGGTGAATCATTGTGAGAATTGAAACCTGGAGGAATAAGTCGCGTAAATGTTCAATAGGTGGTGCCTTCGTTCTGCACTCAGTTGCACCAGATAAATTAAAGTGCAAAAATATATGCAGTGTACATAGTGTTAATATATATATATATCTCATACACACGAATTGTATGCAGGAAAACATATACATATTAACACAATTCTTCTTTTAATAAAGTATATGTAGAGAGGGGAGAAACATTTTGACGAGGCTAAGATCAACATCCAACGATAAATGTATGATTAAATATTTATATGCACGTGCACACACACACAGAATATATAAGTCGGTATCAGCCAGACAGCGAGGGAGTATATCCCCTTTTCACTTGCGCTAGACCAAGGAGATTGATTGGTGTATGAAATGTAGCGCCACACCTACTATCAGCTCTTCACTTTACCGCACAGATCCCTGTGCTATTCATCCGCTGAGTTGGCGAGTGCCGGTATCGAACCAGGAAGCTTTTGGTGCTTAGTCAAGTGCCCTACCGACTGAGCTATATATAATATTGTAAGAGTCAACATATGCTTTTTTGAAGATGTGTGATAGACAGTGGGAAGCTTTTTTGAAGCACAGAAAAGTACAAAGAAAGAAAAAGAAATAACCTAAATTCAATATATTATCTTACTTTTAATATTTGATATTTCAGATAGACCTCTGTCTTCAATCAAAAAGTTTTGTTGAATGATTTTTCTTCTTTTAATTTTCTTTTTCCCGAGATCATGTCTCAGTTGAATGGTCTCTTTACTCGGCGACTTTGATCTTTTTATTGCTCTGTGTCTGGTGTAGTCATCCGAGGGGCCGTGTCCCACAGTACAGGAGGGAGAGAGTCACACAGGTCATTTCCATGCTTCTAATACAACCAAAACAGCTTTCCCCCATCCATCACATACACATAATATATATAACTAAAAAAATTGTCGGTACCAGCCGGACAGCAAGAGAGTATCCCCTTTTCGCTAGCGAATAGGGGAGATTGTTTTTGCATTTGAGGTGGAGCACAACATTTACCATCAGCTCCCCACTTTACCACACAGAAACTGTGCTACTCATGCGCTGAGTTGGCGAGGACCGATATATATATATATATATATATATATATATATATATATAAAACAAGCAAACTTGTTCCCATACAAATAAATATATACTAATATATATATATACACACGGGATAGAAAGGTCTCCAATCTAATTACAAAGCCGCAGTGGTAGTCATGTTAGGGACTCATCTATGGGTAGAATAGATCTGTTTTCAAATTATCGGCATTAGAGAGGAATGCTTGATACCATAACTGTACAAAAAAAGTAAAGAAACTACATAAAAAATGTAAATATAAACATACAATGTACGCAATTCCCTAACCTCTAGGCATAAAATAACTTTAGACTGGTGAACACGTCGTTAAAATCACTCAACCAACCATTTGATTTATTTAAATACATATATAAGACATTTCAAATCAATGAATAATATTAGATTTCGAATGTATTTATTTATTTTTTAAGTGTGCTCATCGGTACTGAAAGCCCGGCAAAGAGTTTGAATTTCAGCTGTGGTTGCTTATTTTCAACTAGCCAATTTCCGATATTATCACCAGGTTTTTTTAAGATATCTTGTAACTGGAACTCTATGATGTTTGGTGAAAAAGAGTATGTGTGTGGGCACTATGGAAACAGACATGGCGACCCGAGTTCAAATCCTGGATGAGGCTGTTTTTCCCATATCGCTAATACCATTGGGAAAGGTATGCACTCAACTATTCTCATTTCAACATGGGTACGATTAGTAGGGCAGACTGGGCTTTTAATCTTGATTGGGCAACCAGTATAGAAAGAAAAATAAATTAAAACCTGTTAAATTCCGCTTAAGAAATTGACCTTGTGGCACATCCTACTTCTGCGGAGGGGTTGGTAGATATGTAAACAGTTATTTATCTATTTATTTATTTTTTGTGCACTATTCAGGTGGGTAAAAATACAGGAATTTAAGATGGCTGTGTAACCATAAAGGTAATCACAATCTTTTTTATGCTTATAGATATTCACTAAGCTTAGTCTGGCTATATATATATATATATATATATATATATATATATATATATAGGAAAATGTTCCTAAATAATTTTTTTCTGTCAATATTTCAAAGTATTGGTAAACTGAAAATTATCATTTGACGTTTTAAAACAGAATAGACATTATATCGGATGTTTACAAAAAAAGAAACAATTCATTGGCTTAGCTATTGATTGACATTGCGCATCTATCTACAAGGCAAAATAGAATAATAGAAATGACTAGGTTATATACCGTAGCGCATTAGTTAAAAAAAATTGTATTGAAAACCAGTTCACTTGTAGGCGCTCTTTGTGTAATGCTTATCGTCATAGGAAATTGAATCGGCGACCAGTGTTCAAGTCCTAGGCGAAGCTAATTCCCTTGGCGGAAAGGCATAAATCCACCTGTTCTCTCTCCAGCTATGGGTAAATAGTAGGGTTCTTCCTCGGTAAAGCAACCAATCTAGGAGAAGGAAAACTGAATTCAACCCAGCTGGACTCCACTTAACAAATTTACCTTGTGTCACATACTGCTAGTGGCGGAGAAGTTGGGTAAATACTCATTTATATAGTGAGTTCGATTCTTACTGGCCGATCCTTAGATTTTAAACTTCTTTGTGCTGTGCTAAACTTAGTAAATATTTAAGAATGTCTCGCCGTAGCAAAGTAAACCATTAATATAGTGAATTCGGTCCTCACGAGGTACTCCATAACTATTACCTTGTTCCTGATAAACATCAGTAAGAGAAATTATTTTCAAAGCAATTTGAAATATAAATATTTATTTAGCTTAAATAAAGTAATTTTTCGAAGTTTGAAGACTATTTAATGGAAATGCATGCATTTTTATGTTTTATAGTATATAAAGATAAAAAAAATGAATTTTGTAATTGTTATCGTTATAGCGATATTTTCGCTGTATGATCCATATTTCAGGTTTTCTCGGAGCTGATAGATACTAGACACTTCAATTTGAGGCGCTCGTGACGTAAAGGTTGTCGTCGTAGGAAGTGGGTACGGCTACCCGAATTCAAATTCTGAACGATAATCTATTTGAGCTCAAACGTTGACCCCATACTTTTATTATGTTGCCAATTGGATTGGACATTTATTCATTCTCCAAGTTTAAAAGCTATTACGCACACACAAATCTCGCTGCGATGCCATTTTTGTGCGTTACAAAAATCGAATTCTTTATTAAATAGATTTCAAAAAAATTATTTTCTATATTACAAAAATCATTTTTATCTTCAAACAATTTAACGACGCAAAAATATCACTCACGTATGCTATTTGTAGATCATCTATTGTCATTTCTTGAAATATTTTATGAGAGGCCAGATAACCCAATGAACTTGTTGAATAATAGCTGGATAGCTACAATTGAGAGAGGGAGGAGGAATGAGGAAGAGGGGGCATAAAGAGGGGGAAAAGAGAGGGATAATGATGAGTAATTGTCAGCATGCTAGTTTCACAGACTGTTGCTTATGTATCGAGCTCGAGGGCCATTGGATATTTCATTATTGTGCCTGTACCAGACTCAGCCAAGTTTAGGAAATAACTATTCCAGACAATTAATGTAGAATGATCGTTAGCAAGTTAAACTAGTGATTTGCAAAGTGATCCATATAGACTCATGGGGGTGAATAACACTTTGACAGGTTGAATATAAGCATAGGGGTCAGCAGGGGTGAATTTACTAGTTTGGATTTATAACGGGGGAATAGAAATACTGAATTATGAAGACTAGGTGCCAGATATCTTACACTTAGTAAATGACAGAGGGGATTCAAATGAGGTTGGACAAAACATACGGGTCATTTAAATAAACAAACGATCTTGGCTCTGACCGAAAATATCTTAAGTTTTTCGGTATTATTAACGACGAATCATATTTTCACGAAAGAAAATTATATAATAATATATAATATATAATTATATCTAAAACGATTTTATAAAAAATACTGAATTCTAGATAATCCTTTTTTATAAACGACTAGAATCAGCTACCCGTCGTTGCCTGGGTAGAGGGGTATAATAAAAAGTTAGTCTCGCAGATCCATTGATTGTTTTGGTCTTAAATAATTGATTTGTGTTTTAATCACGAACGCAACCAATGATTTTCCGTTTTCTTACAATTCAAATCCTAATTTTTAAATATCTTTCCAGATATATATATATATATATTATATATATATATATATATATATATATATATATATACACACACACACACACACACACATAACTTCCCTTTATATATGTATAGATTATGGGATGTCTTTAGAAAAAATAAGATTTAATAATAAAAATGAAATATAGATTTAAAAAATAGATAAATAATGAAAAACTAAAATTCGGATTTTATATTGTGATGTCAGTTTCAGCATTGCCAGATACTTGTTGTGTGTGTGTGTGTGTGTTATCGGATTCAGTATTCCATTTATAGTAACCTTTTTTGTATTTTGTAAAAATCTTAATATTGAAACAAAACATTTCAAAATGTAACCCCTCTCATCATGGCATCCAGAGAGACCAAGAAAAAATGTCGGCAATATTCAGTTAATTTATTTTGCGGGGTGAATGGAAATTAAATTCGGTTACAAGGAGTGCCTTCAGTAAAAAGATTAAGAAGCCCTGTTCTCGACTATTGGAGAGTGTACTGTGTTTGACCGTCACTAAGCGATTCTATTTTTGGCATTTTGAGCCAGATTCAGCTAAGTTTAGGAAATGCGTTAGAGCTAGAAAAGGGAAAGAAAAGGGAAAGAAAATCAGAAATGGAAATAATAAAGTTGGTCATTTTTAATTATACAACTAGTCAAAAGTTATGCACCACCGGGTTTGATTGATAATTTGTTTGTTTCTGCTAGATTCAAAACTAATTTGACAAAATGATATTGCAGATTTTGGCCAAGATTAATTGCAATATCTGTATATGTGATTCAATTGTTATATATATATGATTACTACAACCGTTAAAAACAACCATCCAGTACAACTGCCAGTTTCACGACCCTTGTAGCTGACGATTGACTTGACTATCCTAGATATTGAGCACTATCACTAAAACAGCTTTTTTTGGTTATATATATATATATATATATATATATATGTATGTGTGTGTGTGTGTGTGTGTGGATAATGTGTATTTTAAAGGCAAATTTTAAGGAAGGTAATCTATGGACAATGTCAGAAATAAATATGCATTTGCATGTTTACTGCACTTGATCATAAACAAACAAAAAAGGAATCACACGTTTTGGGGGTTTGTTTTACACGAAGAAGCTGTCAATATTTATTACAGCCACCATTTGAACCATCGACACTTTCCCAGCGCGGCTTCATGCTACTTATTAATCATCTTATTTACACCCAGGCAACATTGCACCATTCCTCCTAGAATGTAAGTTCTGCAAGTGTTTGAACAGCAGGGGATCTTAGCTCACAATTGCCACAAAGCCCCATAAGTGTCCTATAGGAAATAAAATTAGGTTTCTTACAGATCATGAAAAAAGATAATCCCTTACTAGAGAGAGTCAGGCATTGTCCTACATGAGGATGGTATATGATGCAAGTGAGTAATCATAAAAATTAGGTACGACGACTCTTTCAGGACTTGCTCCTGGTATTTTTGGCCATTCTGATTATTTTGCAATATCACAAGATCGAGCTTGCAGTCATCCGAACAGCTCCCTCCAAATGAAAGTTTTTCCTAAATTTTGAATCGATGATGTACAGTTCTCCTAGAACGTCATATTAGAGCTCTACCATCAATGACATGAAAATAGAAACTGACTCTTAACGTCATACACAGGACACTGAAAAAAATGTTTTAAATACGTTATATTTACTAGCAAGAATACGCACCCACCGGGCGTAAGTATTTAAGTTTTAATGAAATAAATTAAATGAGAAAAACTAACAAAATTAAATTAGAACTCATAAAAAGATTACACTTATTTTATTTATATTTTAATTGGTTTCTACATAAATCATTCATAGGAGAATAAAACAATATTAGTAATCAATAACATCAAGTAATTATTTATTAAACCCAGTTTTGTTAAAACCAGTATGGAAATTAACCACGCCATATATTATGTAAACATTTATTTCTTGGTGATATATAAAATACATTGCAGAATTTTAAATGTACTAATACCATGGGCTGTTTCGAGTAAAAATCTAACTCAGATTTTCATAGAGATATCGTTGATAAATAAGATTTATTATTCTATGTATTAATGATTTTGACTATAAATTACTTATTGAACCAGTGCTCCCATTCCCAAAAGCGGCTGTTCCAATGAATTGGCTATTCAATTGCACCACTGCGAAACTTTTTGCATTTGTCAAAGTGAGGCGCTGTCATCGGATAAGACACGATGAAGCAATACTATCAGTATTTAGCCTTTTTTTAATGGTGCTGTTAGATACTTTGGATTTGATATGTCACTAATCTCGAAAAAACAAAAAAAAAAAAAAAACGACGTTGAACTGTTTTTTTTTTTTTTTCAAGTCTCATAAGCAACCTATCCTAACCAGCATTAGCTTTTTCAGTATTTCGGTCCTCAGTCTAAACTTTTCATCACCTGTTATGTGCTCCTTCCACTAGACAACCGATTACTGTATTACGTTGAGCTGTATTCCAATTCGTCTACAGGATAACTCAATAAAAATGCATCCCAATAATCTGTCAACGTAGACTGTTACTAATTATTCACCTTTGCCGATCAGTTAAGATTAGGAAAAAAACTATGCTTTGTTGGGACAGAATTACTCTATGACATGTTTTCTTCAGACAGAGTTAAACTGAAAATTTGCTATGTGTGCATATACTGTTTGTTTTATTTGTTGAAAGGGATATAAACCCCTTTGATTCTTTTCTGAATGTTTGATGTTTGACTTTGTGTAATAGCAGATCAACCTTTGTTGGTTATTTAATGCCAAAGCCATTATTGTACAACAGAGTTGCTACTATTTAATACATAGCTGGGTATACGGGGGTTAATAAATTTCCCAAGGGTTTTAGTCCGAAAGTGAACGTAATAATATGACTGGAGTTCGAAATCGCTTATTACGTCACAGTCCAGCACGTTAGCCACGGGTATCCACTTAAACTATATTTTCTAATCTTTTATCTAAAACAAATCTATTTGACCCATACATGGGAAACTAACAGATATCCCACTCCAAATCACAGTGGACATGAGAGTAATGGCAATGACCGGATACTGTCATGTAACATACACAAGGAATGAATGGTAGAGGATTTCCTTTGCCTTACACATTTTATCGAAATATCTATTTTTTAAATAAGATCTTTTGATTATAAATTTGATGGTAGTTAACTTTTGGTTTTGTTTAATGTATCAACTTTTGTGGGTTATTTAATGCCAAAGTCATTCTTGTAGAAGACCGGTAGCCGTATTATATAACCCATAGATGGGGTTCATATCTTTACCAGGGACATTAGAAAGACTTTACTTTTGATCGGGTGTATATTACGAGGTTACCAATGAAGTCGGGTTCCAGTAATATAAAGAATTTGGATGATTAAAAAAATGACGTTCAATGTCAATGTTATTCGCACACAATTATCATTCAGTTGCAGATTGAACTGAAAAGCGCTTCATTCTTTAACTCTTTGTCTACCAAATTCCCTCTACGGCTGAACAAAATGTTCTTGATATTTTTTACCTGTCTTGTAGGATGTCTCAAAGTTCATTATCTATCACCCTCAGATACAAAACAAAATATAGCAGTGGTGTTCATTTAATTTTTCTGCGTAAACAAGTGACACGTGTGAGAGTCACTGTGAGTGGCATAAAGTAGGAAAAGAGTTAAGACTGAGTTTTGTGTTGCCGAACTGGAGCCTCGCCATCAGATGCAGTTTTGTGTGTTTGTGTGTTCTCTGCAGGGGATAAAGTCAGCATATTTTAAACCCAACTGACAGTGTAAAAAGGGTGAAAAAATAAGAGGAAATGATTTTTGTATTTTCCAAAGCCACACCTTTATATATATATATATATATATATATATAAACTAGTTTGTTTTTTGTTGCAGTGCTCAACATCAAGATTTTGATGCGTATATATATATATATATATATATATATATATATATATAATTTCAATTTCTAAATGTCACACATTTAATTCTAAAAAACGTCAACAATTAGTTTTAAGATCATGGCTAATGACTAATATTCTTATTTACTTGTGGAATTTGAAGGGAAACATTTTGCAGCTATTACCTGGGGAAAGTCGGGGTATATCTGAAAGTGTAGATTACTCAACTACTCTTTTCTTTATTAACAATCGTGATATGTCCATTACTATACATTTTATTAAGATATATAACACATAAAACAGTGTACTGGGAAAATTGAAGTCATGCCTTCTGCGAGGGATTACGATGGGTTCCCATATGATCACTGAAGTTAAGCAACGTCGAACTTAATCAGTACTTAATTGGGAAACCGTTTACGAACATCAAGTATGCAATTTTTAACCCCGTGGCTTGAAAATTTGAACTGTATACTCTGTTTTAACGCTGTAACCTTGGGGTTATTGTTCAGGTGCATATCCTTGTAAACTGCTTCTGTCAAAATGAATTATTTCAATTGTTTAGATCTCTGGAACCTGGCAACACTAATCTTCACTCAGCAAACTTTGCTTGGAGAGGGAGCGTTCGCTATTAGGACAAAGAAACAAAAACATGGCCCAAAATGTAAACACGCCTCACTCTTCTCTCTTCTATTCTCCACTCTTCATTATGGCTCTTTGGGTTTCGGCTTTTTACACAAACAAGCTTCACATTCAACTCTTAGTCACAGAGATTGATGGGGATGCTCTTATACATTTTTATTATTATATTTCAATCATTCATACAGAGACACACACGTATGCAAGCCTATATTTATTAACATATGTATTACGTGTGAATTCGTAAATATATATATATATATAGTAAAAATATGTCCCTTTTTTGTAAAGATACATACCCTTCTAAAAAGAATATTCATCAAAATAATATGATGGCTTTAATGACGTGCGAGCTTTATATATATATATATATATATATATATATATATATATATATATATATATATATATATATATATATAGTGTGTGTGTGTGGAGAAATTTCCCCATTTTACTATATATATATATATATATATATATATATATATATATATGAGAGAGAGAGAGAAAGAGAGAGAGAGTGAAAGTGAGAGAGAAAGGTGTGTGTGTGTGTGTTATATGAGCGGTGCTTAAAAGGTACTTGGTCCAACCAAAAAGAACATTCATTTATTGAATGAAAACAATTTTTTGTCAAAAGAAACTGCAGAAACAACGCTTCAAATATGGGTATTAATTGTGAAATCAATATGTAAAACAACGTGTATTTACACAACCCCTCCATCAAGAGCAATTCTTTTAAATCGGAGTACTGCTGGCTTTGAATTTAAACTTTTCCTGCTCTTTGATTGGTTGTCTAACCAAGTCTAAAAGGATCCAGTGTTTGCTACTATTTATCTATAACTTGAAAATGACAGATGGATTCATGCCTTTCCCAAAAACATTAGCGCCAACTGAAATGCAAATAGTCTCATTCATTAGTTGAACCCGATGTACATTTCATGGCTCATTAACTTCTTAATCGAGCACCTTTCTATGCCATCCGCAGAAGAATAGTAGTGATACTATCTAACCTATAGTTGGGGGGGTGAGAGGGGTCCATGAGAGGGGACAATTGCTCCGTCAAGGGCAATTCTAAAAAAAACTATATATATTCACGTATATGTGAGTGAGTGAGTGTGTGTGTGTAGAAATTTCCCATCTTACTTCCATATATAGATGTGTGTGTGTGTGTGTTGTTATATGAGGGGTGCTTGAAAGGTACTTGGTCCAACCAAAAAACAACATTCATTTATATGAAGTTAAGCAAGTTAAAAATTTGAATACCCAACAAGAATGAATAAAACAAAAAGTATTTGGCATAAACAACCCAAATGTTGACATGACACGACCAACCATATATATATATTTTCAATCAGAAAATGAACGTAATTGTGGGTCATAGTTTAGCACCTGAGCTACAAACGCCATTTCCCTGACATGCAATGAAAATATTTCTTTTCCAAATTGCAACGCCTGATTGCGATATATTTTAGACAGGAAGCTGTTTATGGTTTATACAAAGAGAATAAGGAAGTAAAAGTAAAGTCGTCGGGGTGGCCTAATGTCGGTATCAGCCAAACAGCGAGGGAGTTTATCCCCTTTTCATTAGTGCTAGACCAAGGAGATTACTTTAGCATCTGAGGTGGCTCGCCATACCTACCATCAGCTCCCACTTTACCACACAGATCCCTGTGCTACTCATACGTTGAGTTGGCGAGGGTCGTTATCGAACCAGGAACCTTGTGATTCCTAGGAACATTAAACGTGAAGAAAAAATGATTGCAATTAACATAAGCATTTAGTCATATGTTTTAGTTCTTAATTCAAAATTTCTAGAAAATGCTTTATAATAGAATTAAGTTGTTAAATGAAAAAAAAGCAATCTTTTTCTTATCCAAAAATTTTATTCAGAATCGATCAAAGTCATTAAAAAAGAAAAAAAAAATCACATTGCTATTTGGAAGAGTCACCTGACTAGTATGTTAATTTAGACCCTCGCATTCTCAAAATCCTTAACGAACCTTATAATCTTACATAATAAAAACAGATTTAGTGCTTGTTCAAATATTTATGGGGAGTATGGAGAACCCCTTCATTGCCATTATTCCCAAGCCCTCTCTTAACCGGAGTGGTAGTATCGGGTAGAATCACATCTATGGATTAAATAGATTTTTTTAAATGTGTTTAAAAAGTTAGTTTTAAAAATTTGAATACCCAACAAGAGTGAATAAAACAAAGAGTATTTGGCATAAAACAACCCAAAGGTTGACATGACACAACCAACCATATATATATATGGTTATTAGTGTGTTTATTTTTTATGTATCATCGTATACAACCGCCTGTGCATACTCACAACAAAAAAGCCCAAGTTTATTTAAACAAGTGGTCTAACAAAATGTCATTGTGATAATTGATAGTTGTTTGTATACATTAATGCAAAGAAATAAGCAAAGAAATAGAAAGAAAAAATTCAATTTACACTGAATAAATCCCTTTTTCCTTCCTTTTTTTCCTTTGCCCCCTTCTCTCAACAAAAACCAATATCGTCTCCCTAAGAATAAGAATTAGAAAGTACAGTTGTCATAAAAACGGTTCAGGATTCCGGCTTTATATGGACTTTTAGTTTCTGTTTTCAAGGGCAATTTGTCCTGTGCTTCGGTTAACATGACCCAATCATACTGTTTGCATGGAGCACCGATGCTTTTACTTGATGTTCAGAATCTATAGTCTCTCATTTGACGGATTAACTAGTAACACTTACCTAATAATACGTAGTAATCCAACCCAATCCAATACGTAAACAGACATACACTTTTTATATGCATATACATGAAATAATGCACGCATTCATTTTTGGTCAGTCCTGTTGGTGGGACTTAGAATACATCATCTGCAGATAGGTAAGAAACCCCAAACGTGATGTTCTGCGTATAAAATCTGGTGGTGAGGCGCCAGTTCTACAGCCCTGATGAGTGTAGAGTACCTCTTTATTGTCATTGCTCCCAGGTTCATTCTAACCCGGAGTGGTAGTACTTTTTAAGGTCTCATCTATGGGTCAAATAGATCTGTTTCAAAATTATATATTCGTATTGGATAGGAATACGTGAAACAATTATTATTATAATTGAATAAAATTATTAATGTGAAATAATACTGGGAACTATGGAATTTATTTGTCATGAAATAGTTATTTGAAGCAAAAGTTGTTTTTCGTTGTTTTTTTTTTTTGTTTTAGAAAGGAATATTATTAGTTACTTGAAACGATATAACTGTGCTGGCAAATAATTTTTACTGTGCAAAATATCAGTTGCCGCTGTTTGAAAATAAGTATTACACATGAATACAATTATTTGTATGAGATAGGAATACTTGATCTCATAACCGTGCAAAGACATGATTATAGACAAAAAGTGAATTTTTTTAAAAAATGCAATGTAACATTGAAAGTATAGTTATGATTACAATCAAACATTTACAATGAATTACAATTAATCAAACATCAGCATGAAATATTCCATAAGGAGAGGATATACCATTAAACAAATAAACAAAAAAAAAATTTTAGTTGTTTTTTTAATGGTATATCAACCTTCGTAAGTTATCTAAGCCAAAGCAGAACTAATAATACTATTTAACCCATAGCTGGGGGATGAGCGGTTTCAAACCTTTCCTAAGGGTATTAGTCTGAAAGGGAAGATAATAGCGCTATTGGAGTCCAGCACGCCAAGGGCACCTGTCTCCACCCATTTTGTGGATATACCATGTCTCATTTACAATACTATTTAATTCTACGTGCATTGGAAAACATTTTAACCCTTTTTAACCCCCCTCTCTCTAATGCATGCACACAATTTGGGGAACATTCCGGAACTAATCTTAATCTCTTTCTACTCAATTTGAGGATCTGCTATTGAGCAAGAGTTAGTAAGCAAGTCTTTCGCCTCCTAACATTAATCTAGTGAATCCTATCCTCACTGGGTGCCCCACAGTAAAAATTGGACACGTGCACAAAACCGACGAGAAGAGGGGGGAAGAGGATGTACATAATTCAACTTATTCCGATATCTGATGTACACGCATCCTGCTCTTCATCCCGACATTCACACGCACGATGCTGGCGTGTCCGCGTGCATTTTCTCTCACAAAGCAAACATGGCGAATCGTCCATCAAGCTATCTAGACACGCAATATCTATTTTTCAGTTTGCAATCCCTAGCATTATTCCAGTAGTACGGTCCATTAAATTCATTATCGCTTTGCTTCCTCATCCCCGCCCAGTCAGTTGGCTCTCACCATCTCATTTTTACCTCCTTCCCCCATACCCACATTCCCTACTATCGTTTTTCCTTATTTCTCATTAAACTTTCTTTTCCTTTTCTGTTAATTAAGTCTAATATACATGCGCTATCTTAAAAATACTTGATATCATTTAATTGTGCCCCCTCCAAAAAAAAACTTAACTACACATTATGTAAATAAAAGTAGGATGTGACACAAGGTCAAATATTAAACGGAGTAAAGGTTTGAATTCAGTTTTCCTTCTCCCAAATTGATTGCCTAATCAAGGTGAAAGAACTCATTCTACCCTGCTATTTACCCATAGCCGAAGGGAGAATAGTTGGATTCATACCTTTCCCAAAGGTATCAACGCTACGTGAAATACAAACAGCCTGGCCCAGGATTTGAACTCGCAGATTTCATTTCCTTCGACGATGACCATCGCACTACGCACCCACGAAAAATGTGAATATCAATGTACACTTAATGCAATTCACTGACCACTATGCATAAGATAACCCTAGATAGCATGCCGTTAAAATCAATCTAAAACTTGACCTTCTCAGTCACTGCTTCGGCGTATAAAATTATATGAGATTGTTTGAAATATTTGGTACTATCCAGGGTGTTTAAAAAAGATGTTAACATTTCTATGTAAGTTTCTTTATGATATAATGATTTTGAAGTTTCCACCTATTCAACATCCCCGTCAACACATTGAAATCTGAAACGTTTGATTGTAAAGATTAAAAACCTTTTTTGCTTGTTTCTGTTTTAAGTTTTTACTCGCTCCAATAAGCAGATTCATTTGAACTCCCAACTAAAGTCTGCAGATGCATGTTAAAAGTTTTTTTTAGCCAATTTGTGCATGTGTGAATATACATCCATATGGTAGCACGGCATATGTGCTCGCTTTCTCACTTAGATAAACGTAAGTGTTTCAAAATTGTGTACAAATTAACGATTAGGTAACTAAGCTCGTTCCTTTTGGTTTAGATTATGTTGTGGTTGCATCGTATCAAAGATAGCAGAACATTAGGTAAAAAAAGTGGAAATGTGTTTCTATTTTTCTAATGACAATATTGCTTGTTTTATGGAGAGAGGGAGAAAATAAAAGACAACAGCAAAAAAGGAAGAAAGAATATGTTTAGTAATCGCCTCCACCACCACCAAAAACACCGATGCAGCCTGTCCCCAAATAGGCAAAGAGTTCATTGCTCCAAGTAGAAGGAAAAAAAAACAATGAGATTTTCCTTCGTTTCTCTTTATTTACTTTTCTTTTACATTTTAGAAATATATATATATATATATATATATATATATATATATACGGAACGTAGAGAGTCAACGGAGCTTGGTGACTGTCAGTTTCTCGCCTATATGAAACCGACTGTTACCAACCACCGTTGACTGCATCTACGCTATTTTAACTTTCATATAAAAGATGAACAAAAGTCTTAAGATAAATAGGAATATTTATTTTGTTATTTTTTTATTGTGTTCATTTTAACCTTACGTCATCCTTAGCAATCAAGTCGAAACTACATTTTTCGAAAGCTGGGGGTAGTTGCGCTCTTGTTCCAGGATAACGCGCCCGTTCACACTGCTGAGGTTGCAGTAATTGACGCTGCCAACTGTTCTTTGAATTTAAACCCCATTCCCCTTACTACACCAGATTTAGCTCTGACTTTTCCCCGTTTCCTAAACTGAAATCGTACCTTCGAGGTTGCCATCTTGGAAACAATGATGAGGTTATATGTGCTGTGGAGGAGTTTTGGGATAACCAGGATATCATTTTCTGTGATGGGATTACAATGCTTGAGCATCATTTGACTAAGTGCATTGATGTCAAGTGGGTACTATATTTAAAAATAATTAGTGTTCCTTCTCGGACTCCTTTTGGGTTAGGTTTAGAACTTTTCGAACCGCCCTTGTATATTAGAAACTGTATATGTGCTTGGAAGACAGCTTAGGTGCTCATGAAATACATGTGGTATTATGGTAGAAGGTAGGTATTAAAGTGAGGAACAAATTATTTTATTACAAGAAAATAATGTAGTGAAGGCCGCTTGACATAAGGGTTATTGTCCGAAGAAATGGACTCGATGAACCGAGTACAAATCCTGAACATGGTTGTTGCGTTTCACTTCACGCTAATGCCCTTAAAAGGGCAGGAATCCATCTCTTCTTCCTCCGCCTCTGGGGAAATAGTCTGAAAAACTGGGCTCTTTAGCCTTGGTAAGGCAACCGTCTCTAGGAAAAGGAAAACTGAATTAAAACCCGTTGTACTTCGCTTAAAAATTGATCTTGTATCACATCCTGCCGATGCCGGAGGGTTGGATAAATACATACAAGGAAATAATGTAAGTGTATTTGGGTTGTGAGAGACACTGATTAAATTTAGAGTAGTTGATACAAGATCAGATCTTTTCCTATTCCTTTTGGGTCATTTGCTACATCATTGTAAACAAGCTGTTTATGTCAGACGTGATATTGCGAGTTAAATCGGTTGAATAAATACGTCAAATTATTTACAGTGATCAGGAATTAAGCATTACTGACAAAATCGGGCTGTTATATATGTATAATGTAAATGCATTGAAAATGATTTTACTATAAAATGGAATTAACAACGAGAAAAACGTGTAATTCTCAGTAGCCAGGATTTAAGGCCAGCAAGAGAAACAAAATAGATAGGCATAATAAAAATGCAACATTAATGATTTTTATCATAAAATGCATTAGAAATGAGGGGGGAGTAGTGGTCAGTGGCAAACGTTACTGATAGTAGACTGATTGATGTTAATAGTATGTCAACCTTTCTAAGGTTATTTCATGCCAAGAGGTAAGGGAATCGCATTCATTGTACGTTCATATTTACATTTTTTGTGTAATTGTTTCTTAAGCCCATCTTTACATTTTTTCATGATATTTTTTCGATATACGAATATTTCGAATACGAATATTTTTAAACATCTATTTTACTCAGAATGGACCTTAATCGGTACTACCACTCCGGGCCAGAGTGGGCCTGGAAATAATGGCAATGAAGAGGTACTCCATACTCCACAGATATCCAGAACAAGAACCTCACCATCTGATGCTGTTTAGTGTTATACACAGGACACCTCTTTTTGAGAGGGTCTTACCTCTCTGCAGGGGATGCAGTTGTCTTATTCTAAGCTCCTTCAACAAGGCATGAACTAATACGATAATGAATATTAGCATCTATTTCTAAACTCCTTTTTCACTAAATTTGCCTTCCTACAACCTTCTGGAGGCGTGTGGTGTGATGGACTTGGCAAACTGATTTTAAATCCTGGACGAAGCTGTCTCATTTCACATTGTGTTAATACCATTGGGGAAGGTATGCATTCAACTACTTTCCCTCCAGCTATGAATAAATAGTAGAGCGGACAGGTCACTTTAACCCTTGTTAGCCAATCGGTCGAGGGCAGAGGTCACCAAACTACGGCCCGCGAAGGCATTTTATTAAGGTCTGCCAACGGTACTTGAATTTGTAATGTTTTTGATAATTTTTTGAAAATAAATATGTTGGTTAGATTTGTTTTTGTGCATCTCATCTATGAATATAACATGGAAAGATACATTTTGTTTTACATCTTTTTCTCAGCTTTCGATCTGGCTAGCAAGTATTGAACAATTAAAATATGGCCCGCGTCCGTTATTTTCCAGTTATCCAGCCCACCGTGAACATTTTTAGTGATCCCTAGTCCAGGGAAAGGAAAACGGTATTCAAATCTGTCAGAATCCGTTTAAAAATTTACCTTGTGTCATTTTACTCATGCGGAAGGGTTGATATATATATATATATATAGTAAAGTCGTCGGGGTGGCTTAACGGGTATCGAGGGAGTCTATCCCCTTTTCACTAGCGCCACACCCACCATCAGCTCCTTACTTTACCGCACAGATCCCTGTGCTACTCATACGCTGAGTTGACGAGGGCAGGTATCGAACTAGGAACCTTGTGGTTTCTAGCCGAACGCTCTACCGACTGAGCTAACCCGGCCCTCATATATATATATATATATATATATATATATATATATATATATATATATATATATAAATAAAACATTTGCATTGCTACGTCAGTGAATAACACGAAAATGAATTAAGACAACTAAAAAAATATTCTATCTGTCAATCAAAGCTACTGTGTGTCCAGTCTCAATTTTTTCCCTATATAAAAAATCATTTTCCCACTATGTAACATTTTGAGAAGTACTAGTGTCCCTTTTATTTCCCCTGTGAATGTGAATCAGTGATGAAACGATTCTTTGTATGATATTTTCTTCAGATAACTTTGAAAGCATCATATCGACTCAAGAAAAACAAAATGGCATCACCGAGACGAAGCTGTGTTATTGAGCACAGACAGCTTTTACTTTAATGGTAAATCCGTTTATTTCAGATTAGCACTTAAGGTTTGTAATGTTGCACATGACTGTCTGGTTCGTGTTCTGGTGCTTGCCTTGAAATCTATAAGGATTGCCCCCTCTGTCATGTATTGTATTCATTCAGATATTGCTTCAAAGATGTCTCTTTGTTTTGCTTCTTTTTTTTTTTTTACTCAGTAGTTATTTACTGAATATTGAATTATATAGCTCAATCATTTAAACTATAACGTGTGAATTTTTGAGGGTTCTGATACAAACTACGTTAAAATAAGAGATAACGTTACTTGATCCAGCTATAAGACGTAAAGTTCTTATAATAAGCTGGAGGGCTTAAAGTAACATTCCAACGTGGGTACATGTGTGTACATAAATTATTCCAACAAAGAAGTTATATATAATAACAAACATAGACTTTAATACGTGAGCACGTAGAGAAATACATTCAAGACAGGAATACGTATACTCATCACAAAAGGTATAGCAATATATAGACAACAGATACATAAACATATATGAAGCCCTACGTCCTAAAGAACTGATGCAGAGTTTCTGCAGGACTGCCACTAACTGATAGCTAGTTGAGGGCAAAGTCCCACACCCCACTCAAGGGATGGGGCGTCAAGCGCCTAAACTATGTAAAGTCGTTGCTGGCCCGAGAGAAAGAGAACTCAGAATTCCCGGACTGCTGCCAAAATATTCTAGCCACCTATCGACGGAAACCTGCAGCAAGGGAAGATAAACATATTGGACTCAAGTCCACCCGGAATTACCATTTTACTGATCCAACACAGCCAAATAAAATGTTCCAACTTACACGTTTTCCGAATTAAGAGCTGTCACTCGGTCGATGTTTTGCTTTGTCTAGATAGCTAAAATTTGAGGTACGAGCGAATTTCAGATACGCTTATGTTAATAAGTTCACTAAAAAAACATTTTCAAATTAATTGTGCCAAAATATTTATAAAAAATGTAAATATTAAAACATATTACAGCACATAATCCATTACATTATTTTATGTTTTTATACAATACAGTACTTTTTCACTTAAAAACATAAAAATTAGGGTGTTTTTTATGGGGATGACTGGAAGGGATCAATATAATTTCAATGGGGGAAATTGATTTGATTTACGAGGAAATTTAATTACAAGCTGAACGAATTAAAATCGTAAGTTAAGGTACCACTGAATAATTCTATTTAGGTATTTATAACAACAGAACTATGGTTCAGTTGATAATTATTTTATTAAAGTGCATCTACTTATCTCCCTGGGGGTCATGAGTTCACTTGATAGAGAAAGACATATCCTCTGATTTAGTGATAAGAAAAGTGGTATCACAAACAAGGAGTTAATCTAAAGATTCAATGGTATGATATTTCTCTGACTGCGATCGCTATACTCTCCGGCCTTCTTCAGGCTCTTTGGTCGTACTCTGTAGCCTTCCTTTTGTTCGGATAAAAAAAAAATCCTTTTGATATTGAAATTCTACTGATATAAAAGTTGTCGATATTAAAACTGGTAGATACAGGCTGATTCCGGGAAAAGAAAAGTCTATATCATAAGCCAACAAAATATATTTCTTATTGGTTATTTACTAAGGTTAGCTGCGGCTTAAAGCCCGAAGTAAGAGGCTCCCAGTGAGAAACGAACTCCTTAATAATGGCCTGCTAGTCCAACTTGCTAACCATTACACCACGTGATGTACCTAAAGTGCATTCTCATTAACTGTTTTATAATTATAAAATTACATCACAGTTAAATGAATGTTGGTTTATATTACTGTTCATTTATTATGCAAACTTGTAGAACGAAGCAAACGGATTGTCTATTTGAATAAAGTCTAATCTTTTTGTCGCTGTTTCTTTGTAATCTTACGACTCAACCTATTAATCCTGCAGCCGTTCTCGGTGACTTTTCTATTTGATTCGAAACATCCGGATGTTTTGATTCAAAACCTCTTGTAATCCTTCTCTTTGTTAAATATGTCTATATTTGACCAAACCACTTTTCAGATAATACCTTGTGATATTTGCTATTCATTTCGAACATCTCAACCAATTAATAGCTTTTCTACGATGATGTTTCCTTTGAGTGTTTCTCTGTATTATTATATCCAATATGTCAGATACTAAATGCCGTATTTCAAATAATTAAGATTTTAAAAACATTTTTCATACTTTATTTTCATAGTTACTATTTCAAAGTGTTCTTTCTATCAGCTTCTCTTTTTCTTTCTTTATTTCAACCTACACGCACGCACACACACACACTTGGGAGTGCGCTTAGCGATTTTTGTCGTAGTAAATGATATCGGCTCACCAGAGTTCAAATCCTTGACAAGGCTGTTTGCGTTTCACTTCATGCTAATGCCCTTCGGAAAGGCACACATCCATCTATTCTCCTCTAGCTATGGGTAAACAGTAAGGACAGACTGGGCTCAGCCTTGGTTAGGCAATCAGTCTAGGAGAAAGAAGACAAAATTCGAACCAGATGTTTTTCGCTTAGAAATTAACCTGGAGTCCCATCCTGTCCTTTGTAAAGGTTTGGGTAAATATATACACACATGCACTTTATATGCACCTCACGTAGTGTAATGGTTAGTAAGCTAGATTCACAGAACATTTTTAATGAGTGCGATTCTCACTGGGTGCCCCTTACTTCTGACCTTGTGCCACATCTAAGCCAAGCTTAGTAAATAACTATATGTTGAGTGGGCACCGGGTATAGTGGAGGAATTAACAATTTAGTAGTTTTCTAAGCCATTCGTAGTAGCTCTTTGTTCTAGAATAAACATTATACTCACTGTAGAAGAATTCCAATTACCATCGAATTGGCAGACAAGGCAACAAGAAAGCTGTAACCCAATACGGATCTTACCTTGTTGAAAGCCTAATGCAAAAATGACCGATTATTTATACCTGTTTTGGGCCCTAATTCAGTTGTGCTTAGTCAGTTGCTGTTGTCCACACCAACAATATATTGACTGACTTCAATATTTGTATTAAGAATTCTAACTTTAATTCTCTCGTAACCTAAACACGCTTAAGTTTTTATCTTATACCAAAGAAATGTAAACATCAAGTGTGTGTGTGTGTGTGCTGTGCCAAGTGAAAGGTATAATCGATATTTTAATAAGAAAAGGTGACGGATTTCTTAATATTTTCTGATGCCATTAACCTCTTTTGTATTGTTTATATATTTATGTTGATTTATTTTCCTCATGAATAAATACGAATCGACCTCCCCTGTGACTGATATGTGCTTCTTTGGAAAAGGGTCTATTTTGGTTATTTATTGGTTAATTTTGGCAAAAATCGAATATTCCCTAGTTCACTTTTTAGCCTACCTCTTTCCAACACCTATCAAAATGTTCAGTTCGCTAAAAAAAAAAAAAAAAAAAAAAAAAAAAATATAGATGAAGCCTCAATGAGACAATCGCGGTTATAATTCGAGTGTTATCATTGTCATCCACCGCCAGGTCCTGGGGTATATAAAACAAAATTCTAAAACACCACTTCTAAGCGACAATTTTTATTACTGGATGTGTTCGTACTGTCCAGATCAAGCCAGAAATAGATGTCTCTAAAAAATTCAAAAGTTTGGATGATTTACCAAAATGTTAAAATGATGTAAAAATCTGACTTTTTAAAAACTTTTCGTTGGTTGGTTTCCAGAGACAACTTACTATTTTCTAAGTTTGTTTGTGTTGGTTCAGCTCGGTCTTCACGACCATCTGAGGTGCTGTAAGGGCTGTCCGTAAGTGCTGAAAGGCACAGGGTCACACACCCCTTATTAAAAAAGACCTTATTTCATATATTGTTTGTGTGGGAAAATGATTAAATCCCAATTCTAGTCGGTTTAACATTTCATTTCGTTCCTTGGTGTTTAAAAAGGGACATTATGGCTATGGTTCTATGATTTAACATTGCAAAATATACGACTTCAGGTATTTTTTGGGAAAAATATACCACGGCTTCATTTTGGTTGAAATGTCGATAACGAAGTTTAACGTGAAATCTTTACAACATAATTATTTGCCCTATTTCATACTTACAAACCGTCAGATTTATCTACATCATATATATAACACAAATAGAATAGCATTTAACACTAGCACTAATATATTAAACATCTTTAGTGATTAACGCCCTAACCATAGCACTCCACTTTCAATAGACCCTTCTAACTGAATAAACATCACAACCACAAAAAAAACTCCGTAAAACCTCCCAACTGAATAAACCTCGGAACTAAAAAAAAAAAAAAAAGAACTACAAGTAATCCCCTGAAGAAGATCATGGATGTGGTCGATAGCGCTTGGGGAAAATATGGAGCACCCTCTCAACTACTTAGACCCCGACTTAAGAAAACTAACATGAGGGCTTGAACGTAAGCAAATAAAAAAATCAGAAAGAAGTGTGTCCGTGGGATACAACCAAACTGGCTTATATATCTTATGATGGAGATTCGGATATCTGTGTCTGTAACCGAAACTACGTCACTGCTTACGTAACAATACCCTCAGAGATTGTCTGAGTTTACCAATGAGTATTTAATTTATAGTAAAATTAATTAATACATCGAATAAATATAATGTATTAACTATGTCTCAATGAAAATCTGTTATAGATTTACATCAAATCAGCCCACGTTTTTAGAGCGTGAAAAATCCTGCAATGTGTCTTAAAATGTGTCTAAGAAATAAAGGTTTACATAATATACGGCGTGGTTCATTAGCATACTGGTTTTAACAAAACCCGGTTTAATAAATTACTACTTGGTGTTATTGATCTCTAATATTATTGTTTTATTTTCCAACGCATTAAAATCAATCCTATGAATGATTTTATATAGAAACCAATTTGAATATTATTAGAATAAGTGTAATCTTTTTATACGCGTTCTTTTTTAATTTCTTTAGTTTTTCTAATCTATTTTATTACATTAAAACTTAAATACTTACGCCCGGAGGACGCATATTTTTACTAGTATATATAACATTAAGATGTGTACAATTCATTTCAAAAAGAAAAGTTGCAATTAAATCATCTTGAAAGCAGTGCAGCATTTATGTACATTTTTTATGCAAATGATTATGCAAACATAATAAACCTATTTCAACTGAGCAAAAAAAAAAAACAACAACAAAAAACAACAACAAAAAACATACATATTAGCCACCATAAAGAGCTGTTTAAATTGACACGGTTTCATTGATTTCATCAACTAAGGCAGAGTTTGGACGGTCGAAATGACCCATGACCTCCGACAACAAGGCCAACAAAAATAATTGGCAAATATAAAACTTGTCATATGCAAATCTGTAAACGACAGACTTGAGAAATATTCCTTCAGTCGTGAAACGAAACAATTACAAAAAGAGTTGAGGTGGAGAGGCGTGTTTGTCTTTGAATACAAAGAATTTGAAAGACTGAAGATGACATTGCGTGTCACAGACTGGACAGCAAGGGCAAAGTGGATGTTTGAATTAGTGTCGATTTACTTTCTCTTAAATTTCAAGACTTAAGAAAGCAAGACAATTTTTGCATCTGAGAACGAAAAAGAAAAACAAAAGCAGATTCCCCTGATCTGAATGCCTTGTCGGCTGGGGTTGTAGAATACGCCGACTGTACCTCTACAGATGGTTAAGACTCCCCTTCCCACAACGAAGCTACCTATTAGCCGTGGGTGATGACCTATGATGGTTAAGGACGGAATCTTATAGAATGTGAAGTCCATAACATGCAACACACAAATTTGGACCTTACTTAGGATAGACGTATGGTCGGAGAGGACCCCTCCGATCAATCGGCTGGTCACCTACGATTGCTCTCATGACAAGCCCCTCAACCCTTTTCATCTTATCACCTTTCTTTCTCTTAAAGGTTGTGGACACGATAGAAACTTTTAAAACCCTTCCTGAATACTTGACACTCTTAAAAAGAACTTGAAATATTTCTTTAGATTTTTAATTTAATTTCATCAACAATTAGCCACTAGAAGAAAAGAACAGTTTTAATCGCATCATAATGTAAAATATTGAAATATTTATAAAGTTCAATATTTTTAAGTGCAATTAAAGATATTTTAATAATTATACCGCTTGAAATAAATCATAATACGGTACGTGCTTAATTCGAATAAATTTTTAGTAAAGTAGCTTTTTTAATGGAATTTATCAGATTAAATTCGTTGGTGCGTATTCACCATAGCCATATTACATATCCATAACATGGACATTGCGTTTTGTTTTGTTAAAGTTTCTGCTATAAAATGTTAAGATCTTTACTAAGCATTAAGTCATGCGTCGAGTAGCCACTTTAGTAAATAGGATTTATTGAAATCGCGAGAAGGTCACCTGTTGACAGTTTACACTATGTGAATAAAGGTGCTAGTATCTGAAATAAATTCCCTTCAACACTCTTGTTCCATCTTTCTCGTGTCCTAGATATATTAAATTGTATCTGGTGGTTCGACTTTAGTTCCGGAGCTTTAGGGTGGTGCAGAGTACCAGTACATTGTCATTACTTCCAGGTCTGCTCTGGCACGGAGTAATACTAGATGTTAGGGCCCAGTCAATTGACCAAATAGACGTTTTGAAATTATCCGTATAAGATAAAATACTTGATATCATAATGGTGTGTAAATAATTTGTATTAAGAATAGTTACTTGAGGCTATAATTGTTTTCTAAGGATTAATATTAATAGTTACTTTAAAACCATAAAACAAATTATCATTATTAAATAGGAATAATTACTTTAAACTATATAATTCTGTATAAATCCTTAATATAAGCCATACAACCGTGTTCAAACAAATAGTTATAGAAAACTTTTTAAAAAACAGTGCTATTAAGAGAAAAATACAAAGGAACATTGAAAATATATTTATGATTGAAATCAAACATTTACAAATTGACCAAATTTCGACATTAAGTCACACATAAGAAGTTGACATGCCGTTAAACAAATAAATTAAACCATTTGGTCTGCGACTTTCCACTTTGACCAAATCTGCCAACCATGTTTACGCTACCCTAACACACACAATTATATATATTTCAGCATTTTCTATGATTCTATTAAGTACCCAGTCTTTTTCCGCCACGGTTGACATTGTTCCATGCAGTTTAAGAATTTTATATTTAGAATATCAAGACATTCTGATCTCGAGTTTTTAAATCCGCTTTAAATATAAATATATTTGCTTATATAATGTTATCATGGTACGCTTCTCTATCAACTCAATGAAATACGTTTACAAAACAAGCTGTTCAGTACATCGTATCGCAACATGAGTTAGTCATATTGGTATTGTATTTTCTATAGTCATCATAATGTGACATCTTCATGGCACGTATATTACGTTTTAATTCATTAAAATCGATATTTGACAATGTTAATCTCCTACAGCGTAGATTAAAAACACTAGTTCACAATCTGCATAGAATCAGTCGATATTATCTTATTCTTATTTGAAGTGAAATATATTTGGCAACTCTCAACTGTCAATAATTCTTGTCAATTTCGCACTAAAATGTTGGCGAAACTTAGAATACGTGGACTGTATCCCCTGCAGAAGGGTAACACGCGCGCACGCACACACACAAATCGGTGTCCTGGGTAGGACACTATCATGTAATTACATGATAGTGAGGCTCCAGTTCTGGAGATCTGGGTGTGGAGTATCCTACCATTGCCCTTACTCTCAGGTCTACTCTGACTCGGAGTGGTAGAATCTGTTACGGTCCCATCTATGGGTCAAACAGATATTCGATAGGACCGCGTGCAAAAAATATCTTAAATAGTCGACAGAGTGGCCTATTGTAGATATCAGTCAGACAGCGAGAGGGTCTATCCCCTTTTCACTAGTGCAAAACCAGAGAGATTGTTTTGACGTCTGAGGTAGAGCGCCACACCTATCATCTGCTCCCTACTTTACCGCAGTTCCCTGTGCTACTCATACGCTGAGTGGGCGAGGGCCGGTATTGAAACTTGAACCTTGTGGATCCGAGCCGGATGCTCTACCGATTGAGCCAAGGTACAATGAACGAGATTCTTCATCTAGGCATGAAATAACCCTAGACGGTTTTACGTCAGAATCAATAAATCAAACAACTGGTAAATTAAAATAAATAAACTCGACATGCTTGAGATAAAAGATATGTATTACAAAATAGATTGGCCATGACCCCATTCAAAGAATATTTTGTGAATTCATCCTTTTTCTATCTCGCTATTTCTGTTAACATTTGCAACAATCATATCTTGAAACAAAATCAAAACTTGATCTCCGATTATCAAAAAAATCTTTGCAAGCAGCAAACTAAATAGAAATGAAAAAAAAAAACTATGTCGCGTTAATAAGCATCATGGTTGAATTCTACATTTCAAACTCCGTTTGCTTCGTTCCAACAGAAAAGAAAAAAATCGTACTCATAGATCGCGAAGTCAGAAAAAAAATTGTTCGTGACTTCCAATAATAAACCTCAGCGAATTTGTTTCTTGAAGCGAAAAAGTAAAAATTCCAAAATAATTCATATTACTACGCATGATAGATATGGTCAATTAGAAAGCATTTCTGTCGCTTATTTATATGGGACAGAACCGCGAGCAGAAGAGTTAGTGAAATCTTTGACTCAAGAGAGAACAAAGACATGAGCCAATCAAGGAGGCTTTCTTTACAAATCTTTTCTCTTCGGTCACGCCTTTCTCCTTCCTTTTGTATCTCTTGTTTACTGTTCCAACAAGAATTTCTTTCTATTTTTTGTTTGCTCCAACATAGTTATACATCTTTATAAATTTACTTTTACATATATAAGGAATAATACACACACACACACACACGTGTATATATATATATATATATATATATATATATATATACACGTAAGAAAATAATGTCAATAAATAATTGTTGACTCAAAGACATTTTTATGAATTACGTAGTACCAGGTATCATTTTCTGATAATCTTTTTTAATATACAGACAAAAAGAATCGCTATAATTTACCAATCTATAATTTTATTGCAAACGAAGAGACACTAAATATATGTTTTAAACAAAAAAAAAAGCCTTTCACCTACACTTTGCCTAATCTCCGTGAATTCCGTAACACCCATGAACTACAAACTTCTAAAGATTAAATACAAATATTTTCCAGACAGAGCATGTAAATCTCTTAATAATTGATAAAAGTTTGATTTGGAACTAACAAAATCTGTATGAATACTTATTGAATCCATTGGAAGGGTTTAAACAATCCCTTTGTTCCTCGTGGAAAAGGGTCTTCCATAGAGTCTAATACATAGCGATATTGAATGGGAACCTATGTTACTGCAAGAAGTAACAAATCATACAGAATTTGAATTACCAAACTTTTTTTTTTAATTTGTTTGACTGAAATAATTATTCATATTTGATTAAATATTATTAATTACTTCATAGGAAGTTCCTTAAGTTGAAGATGTAAAATAATTGACTAATAATAGGAATAGAAAAATTGATTGGTGTCATTCTTTGGGCGTCTAATTTAAAGTTTAGATATTTCTGTAATCCATGATTTATTTTGAAATGACAAAGATTTTTATCAATTTCTATGTTATGTAATTTTATTTTTAATAGACTTTTGATAAAAACGTTTAATTGACAAATAAAATAGACATTTAGAAAAATTATTTAAGTAGAGGTGATTTTTGTGGTCTAAATGAGTTCGTTCTTCACTGTAACTACGTAGTCGGGCACCTCGTATTGTAGAATGGTTAGCAAGCTAGGCTATCAGACTATTACTAGGGAGTTGGATTCTTACTGAGTGACTATAATTCGGTCCTTGTGCCAAACTAAGTTAATATTTACTGTAGCCTTATTGTTCGACTAAGTTCAATTTTAGTAAATATCTACATGAGTACATACGTATGGCATTAATGAAGGCAATCTGGTCATAGTAGCTTAACTCAAACGGCCTTTCTCGTATTAGAAAAACAAAGTGTTTGTTCTGTCTTTAAAATCGGGTATCAGGTTATTTTAAAAAAATGTATTTTTGAAGAAGAAATAAAATCTATTAAGATATAGAAATAAAAATAAAATTTTAAAGTTAACTTCATTTGTCCGGAATATCTCGTACATCAAATGTCCAACTGTACAGAAAAGACTGTCATTTTTGGTATAGTTCTAACAAAAACTTCTGGAAGTTATGCTTCAGGTTTGAAACTGTACTAAGACCGCTTTTTAGATGGAGTCTTTCCCACCCCTAAATCTTACTGACATCTATATAGATATATATTGGAGAAAGAGCCACATACACACAAAAGATACCAATCACCAAGCACAGATTCCTGTGACTCTCGCTATCCATCCCTATCGGCCATCGCCCAGAGCTCATGAAGGTCTTTGCTGGTAGGCCAACATTGCTGTATCTGTGTGTAGAAATCCACCGAAGAACGTCGCTTATGAGTTTTTCCTGCTTCTCTAGCACTGCCCAGCATGTATTGTCTTACTTATGATTTGTGAGATGGAAGGCAAGTGGCCCTACAGTTGCTGTTTTGTGAGTTTGTTTAAAACAGCACACAGGATTTGTATAACTTTAGCCCATTAATGATACAAAGAAAAATGACTGGATCGTCGACAACCAGTCTAGGAGAAGGAAAACTGAATTCAAAACTGCCGGTTGTGGAGGGTTGAATAATTACATGTTTCTGTTCCATCCTGTATACAATGCCATAGCAAATCTGATGGTAGTGGCAGGTGAAGGATACGAAATAAAAATTGCGATTGCATTGTAGGATCGACTACATATGACCTGTGAATACGTGGACTAGGCTTCGTCTTTTCTTTGTCCACTAATTTATCGCTAATCCATAACCACCTCATTAGTTAAAGTCGTTTTCTGTACTAATAAATTAAATATTTCTCGTAGACGAGAAGATTTTAATGATTAAGAAGCAAGTTTTGCTATGTTTGATCTCAAATATTTTTTAGCAAGTTTCGGCACTCAGTATATCATGTATTGAAAAATCAGTGAAAAGGTACTGTCAATTGTTAGGACTGAATGAAAGCATTGACATATGTATATAAGTCAGTATACTGTTGGTTTGGACAACAGCAACTGGCTAAGCACAACTTAACTAGTGCCCAAAACAGCTCGTACTTATGGAACTCAAGAATAACCCATTCATGTATTTGGGTGATTCCATTCCTTGAGTCCTGATTGGCTGCTTGGTTTCTATGATGTTATGAGGCTTCATAAATACTCTCGCATTCTGCAGTAGGATTGCAACAAGGTTAGACCCGTATTGGGTTATGGCTACTTGTTGCCTTGTCTTACCAATTCGACGTTAAGCAGTGGCGTAGTTTCGGTTATAGACGCCGAATCTCCATTATAATAAGATATAGGTTACTTAAAACCATATAGCTGCTTGAAAATTATTGCTGTTAGAGAAGAATACTTGAAACCATATGTGTGTAAACCAATGATTACTATTAAATAGGAATAGTCACTTTAAGTCACAATTGTGTGTATAGCATTATTATTAAATAGGAATACTTGAAATCATATAACTGTAAATTATTTGTATTAGATAGTAATACTTGATATAATATATTCATGGTGCAAACAATGATAGACAAATGAAAAATTGCAATTTAAGGAAAACCATGTGCAAACCAATAATTATTAAATAGGAATGATTGCTTTAGGCCATATGAATGTACATAAATTATTAGCGTTAGATAGCAATACTTGATATAACAGCGTATAAAGAAATGATTAGACAAAACTACGTGGAGAGTCCCTGTGGGGTAGTGGTTAATGTGCTAGACAGCAACAACGTAGTAAGCGATTTCGAACTCCATTTGAACTATTACGTTTACTTTCAGACTAATACCCTTGGGAAAGGTATGATCCCCCTCATCCTTCAGCTATGGGTTAAATAGTACCATTACTATTCTTCTAAAAGAAGAATGGCTTTGGAATCAAATACCCCATCAAGGTTTATATGCCATTAAAACAAAACAAAACTTCCATTTTAAAGATGCAATAAAACATTGAAAATATAGTTATGATTACAAACATTTACAAATTAATCAGATTTCAGCATTGAATAACCCTAAGATGTTCATATGCCGTTAAACAAATATACCAAATATGCTGTTCACTGGTAAATACAATTTATTTCTGTGGTCTGATTTTCTGGAAGAGAATCCTAACAAGCAAACAAGAACCTTTGATAACAAATATTACGAACTGATTCAAGAGAATATTTACAAACTAACGAATCTGTGAGTCGAAGAATAGATTTGGTGCTGTTTGTTGATGAAAAGATAGGAAGCCGTGTATTATTTACCTCGAATATCGTGAAAGCGAATAATATATATATATATATATATATATATATATAAAGGAAATAAAAGTCGTCGCGTAGATATACAGCTGTATGGAGAGGATGACAAAGACGATGGATCGAATGGTTCATAATCAGCGTAGAAATTTCGAACCAATATATGCAGCACAACATAGCAGAAGACTTGGTTCGATAGATCAGCTTATAATGCAGAAAACACGCACATACCTCTACGTAGAAAATAATGACGAATAATAAAATAGAAAGATAAAAGAAAATTTATAAAAAAAAAAAAAAGAAAGAAAAGAGAGCGGAACTGATATATTCCTCGCTACATAAAACTAAAACTTCCGTTCACGCTTGTGTGGCTGGTTCGCTATAAGAAGGCATCAAAAATTGATTTTGGAGGAGCACGTCTCGGTGAGTGGGCAGATGTGTGTGTGGGCTTTTGTGAATGTGAAAATATTAATGTTTCTATGTGAATGTTTCGGTACTCAGGTATGCATATGAATAGGGGTGTTCAGGCAAATAAGCAGATTCTATGTTGGGTTATTAGTGAGTGTCGAAAGTGAGAATAGAAAAAAGGACAGCAGCAGTCGTATAGCAGAAATGCGAAGGACTGCGTGACTACTTCGCGAAATGTTTTATTCCAGCTTGCATGAAATAAAGTAGGATATTTGGTAAGCAAAGTTTTCGTTGCCAGGAGATTTTAAGGATCAGCGTGAAAGTCCAAGCTGTCATTTTGAAGCGTCAAGAATGGCGGGTTTGTAGGATAAAATTGTGTTCCTCCTGTCACTGTGACGAGATATTTGTTCATTGGTTGCTATTGACGAATCTTTCAACCTCATTGAAGATAAAAAAGAACAGCAAAGGAGAACAACAACGAAGAAAAAGAAATAACGAAGAAAAATAATATGAAGAACATAACGAAGATCATGAAGAAATTTGAAAGGAGACGTTAAAAAGAAGGAGACGTTAAAAAAGAAGGAGACGTTAAAGAAGAAGGAGACGTTAAAGAAGAAGGAGACGTTAAAGAAGAAGGAGACGTTAAAGAAAAGACATTTGAAAGAAAAATGAGTTTGCAAAGAAAAAGACATTTGAAAGAACACAAAGAGTAAAATGAAGACATGTGAAAGAAACTAAAGGGTAAAATTGAGAAGAAAACTTTGAAAGAAGAAAGTAACGATGAAGCTTTTCTATCTTCTTGTTAGACTCGGGAAACAAATACATCAGGACGCTCGATGTTGCATTGGAGCGTGCGCTAGATTATACATACGTGTGCGCGCGTATTCATGGGCATAAGGCGCGCGTATGTGTGGGTTGTATAGTGGGAAATCACGGAAATGAAATTTTTCATGAATATTTGAAAGTGACACGGAGCTTTCCATAAAAATGAGCGTAAGCCTGCTCGCACGTGGGAGAAAAGGAGAGAGAGGGAGGAGCGAAAAACAAAAGTGACAGAAAACGAAGGGAGGAGAGAGAATTCGAAGGAAAAATTGATTTTGTTTGCGTAAAAAAGGGTTAAGTCTTGGTAGAGAGAAACATTGAGAAAAAGGGAAAAAAAATGTCGGAGGGTGGATAAACAACTGACTGATATAAGCGAAAATGACAGAAAGAGTCAACGATAAAAAGTGAAATGAAACATAGATGCATGGCAAGTAGAAAGGAAAGGAGAAGCGAGGTAACACATCGGACAGGTGAGAGAAGTAAATAATATCTTAGTTCTCAGAAGACGACGGAACCCTTAAGAGTCTAGAAATTAATGTTGTATTGCGTAGATGCAAAGAAAGGTTTCATAAAATGACGCGAACGGGAAAAAGAAAAATTCAATTTCTGTTATGACAATCCGATATTTGTATTATGTTACCGTAACACAGCAAAAAATGGTACATCGTACCGGGATTTTCGGTTGAGCAATAGGGTTAAAAAGGTGTTAACTTAGAAAATAAAGACATTTCCCATCCAATGCTCTTAGTAATAATAATAGAGTTGCTCCTCCTGATCATTTTACTTTTTCAAAAGATGAAATGCTAATTATTGACTTATTGATTGGTTTAATGGCATGTCAACCCCTGGGGTTATTTCATACCTAGAAGTTAAGGAATTGTGTTCATTATACATTCATATTGACATTTTTGTGTAGTTTCTTAAGTTTATTTGTTTGATTTTGTACACGGTTATATATCAAGTATTCATATCCAATACAAATAATTTGCAAACAAATCTATTTGACCCTAACAGGTACAACCACTCCAATTCAGAGTTTACCTGGGAGTAATGGCAGAACTAGAGTCTCACCGTCGGGTGCAGTTTAAGTCCATACCCAAGACACTTTTAGGGAGGCCCTCTCTCCTCTACAGAGGGGATACAGTCGGTGTATTCTAAGCCACGTCGACAGGGCGAAAAAATATGGTAAAAAGTGAAAGAGAAAGTGGAAGAATAAAAATATGTAAGGAAACGGGTGTGAAAATAAGGAACATACAAAATGAAATAACATAAATGGAAAAGAAGAGACACGAACCAAAAAATGTTGATAGCTAAGTTGAAAATACAAGAAAGAAAGAAAGATTGATTAACATCGTTGAGAAAAGAACACAGCGTTTCAATTGAATGTAGAACCGGAGTCTAGGAAACAAAGTAAGCAGGAAGTCAAATGTAAGAGGAAGATAGAGTCTTCTTTTTACATACTGTGACACAATTGGGTTTTGGTGATTTTTGTCCTCGTGCTTGGTGGTGGCTACGTGTGCTTCTATACCAAATACGATTACTCCCCACCCACCTTCATCTCGTGTTCCTCTCCCGACCCCCTCAATGCTAAAAAGAAATAGTGTTGTTATTCTTTCATCGAATTGAAGACCTCGGTTCCCTTTGCTTATAGCTTAGGACTTAACATTGTTAGTGCCAACATTGTGCCCGAACAATGATTTGGTCTGAGTGTGTCATCATGTAGATTTTGTTGTTGTTGTTGCATGTATTTTCTGTATGTGATAGGGCGGGAAAAGTCTAGGAAACAATTTCTGGACGCGTGTTAATTTGTGTAAAGGAGAAACTGATGATTTTGTGTGAGACAGAGTTTATGTTCACAAACGACTTCTGTGTTTGAATTTCTTTCTATTGTTATTTTTTAGGAATCTTTTATAATCGAAAGTACCCAATAAATTCACGATGTGTGGAATATAATTGGTAAGATAAGAAAACTCGATTTTCTACCTACATCTAAAAAAAAAAGAAAAAAAAAAAAAAAAAAAAAGAAATCCACATGTCAAAAGGGTTTTTTTTTTCAACGCAAGAAATCGCTTTTGATCACAATTTCTATATCCATGCCGTTCAAAGTATATTTGTTTGTTATAAGATTTCCACAATCTTTACACTGAATTAATATACATATGCAAATACATTTTATATGCATATATATGAATTTTATATGCACATTTATGTGCGTATGTGTAAAATAGCCCCACATACGGATATATATATATATATATATATATATATATATATATAAAACCACATTCCAAAATGCCTATAATTTCCCGCCAATTCTTCTACCCCCATTCCTCATAATATTTCTTATAAATCTGTGAGTCCCTCTTTTACTTACTCCTACTGCTACTCTGTTTAAAAAGAATCACGAAAACATCTTACTACTCTACATCTGACGATGGCACTAGTAGTGCCGAAAGTATTTGTGAAAAACCTTCGTTGGATTCATTCGCCAATTCCCCCCAGACATAAAAAAAACTGGCCAGACAATTGAAAAATATCGAAAAGAAACTCGTCATAAAATGTCTGTCGTATTCAACCAAACATATATATATATATATATATATATATATATATTATATATATATTTGGTTGAATATATGTGTGTGTTTGTGTGTATATAAGCAGTTGGCTATAGTTATAAAGAGCACTCAATATCGGGGATAGAGGATATATTGGGATTGGGTGTGGAAGCGCGTGGTGTAATGGCTATAGTCGTTGGGAATAGACTTCGACACGAGTTCAGATTCTGGACAAGACTGATTGCATTTCACATAGTGCTAATACCCTTAGGAAAGATATGAATCCAACTATTCTTCGTCGAGCTATAGGTAAATGGTAGCGTAGACTGGGCTCTAACCTTGGTATTACAATCGGTCTAGAAGAAAAACTGAATTCAAAGCTGTTAAACTCTGCTTAAGAAATTGACCTTGTGTCACAACCTACTCATGTGAAAGGGTATATAATCAAATTGCATAGCCTAAAATAAAATATAACAGCTCTTTTTAAATACATCTGACACACCACAAATGAATACGGTATAGATCTTATCATAATGTGGGAAATTGTAAATAAATAAATAAAAATTTTAAATTAAAAAAAAAAAAAAAAACAGAAAAAAAACCCAAAAAACGCTAATATAGTCCGAGCATTAAATTCTGTTTTTTATGCTCTGTAGAAAATATGTACACTGCGGACCTATAATTATGAATTTTGTTTACTTCCCTTTGTTTTTAATTAACTAAATTACTAAATCTGCTCTACAAACGTATTGAACACTCTTATGTTCATTAAACCACGACTTATTCGGTTAATTTTATCGATGGTCGAGGTTGTGACTAACTCGATATTCTATCTTCGCCGTTAAGTCACCCCCTGTTCATAAACACACACACATTTATATATATATATATATATATATATATATATATATATATATAGAGAGAGAGAGAGAGAGAGAGAGAGAGAGAGAGAGAGAGAGAGAGAGAGAGAGAGAGAGAGAGAGAGAGAGAGAGAGAGAGTGAGTATGGATCAGAAAATTAATGAAATGCTTATGTGTATAGTGGTATGCGTGCATGTATTGATGTATGTATGTATGTACATTGGTAATCAATTGTTATATAACTGAAAATATACTGATTGTATTTATATGTGGTTCCAGACATCTTTAATGATTACATGTGAGCAGTGTGCGCCTACCATAGATCTATGGTTAAAATGCTAGTGTATCAGCTCAGCCACACGAATAACGAGTTCAACTCTAACAACATACCCTAATACTGAAAGCCATAACAGTGACTAAGCAAAGTAAAAAAAAATGTATACATATGAACAAAAACACAGGGCTGAATAAAAATCGTTAAACAGTTTCTATTAAGATGTGAACTCCAGAGGTTCTTTGGCCATAAACAGGTATATCTTGCTTGAATATATCTGAAATGTATATACACGTATTTAGTGCATATATATATATATATATATATATATATATATATATATATATATATATATATAGATAGATAGATAGATAGATAGATAGATAGAGAGAGAGAGAGAGGGTTGAAAATGTAATTTGTAATCTTATAAATTTCATTTAATGTGGGAAAACAAGCCGAAAGATTGTTTTTTAACCCCTTCGTGATTTTTAGACTTCGTACATTTTCATGCATAAATGGTCTGCTTACATGGTTTACATTCATACATAGGTATTTATATCTCATATCAGATTATTATATTATAATTATATCATATCTTATATCAGATTTTATAATATATCGACTATTGAGAGAGTAGAATGATTATTATAGCGTTGTGGGTGTCTCAAAGAAAATTGGCGGAGGCAAATAGGCAAGTTCATATCAAGAAAGGAAAAGTCAGATGCATGGTCACAAAAATCCTACTCAATTGCCAATGTTACAACTTCTCTCTGAACCGGTCTCAAAAACAAGAAGATGTGAAGTAGTATTTTCAAGTCGATCAAAGAAAGATCTGTTCTTGACAAATCGTAGCCCAGCTCCAATTAGGGAGGACACTTTCGTTAGGCCCCCGAAATTTAGGTCGTTACTTGTTGCTCTCTCTCTGTAACTATTTTTTTAATCCACAAGTCTCGTATTTGACCATCTCTCCTACCTACAATGAAAGTTCTTGTGATTGACACTTTGTTGCAGACCCCACCAGAGTCATTGGTGGTGTGGGAAGTGGCCATTACATTATGTTATTTATTAAGCTGTGTTTTATATGACACGCAGACATCGGGTTGCTTACAATACCTACTGTTCCTTAGTGGTCACTCGTCTAAGTAACGGGTTTGATCCTAAGCCAGTTTAAACGACTGTTGCCTTAAAAATCAGCATACAAAAATATGGCTTTTACCAGGATCCGTACACTAAGCTCGAGATACGAAAATATATTAGCCAATAAGCAGACAATTGATAGATAAGTGTGAATATGATTTATGCAATTATGATATGCTTGGATTGTGGGTGTATATAGCTGTGCCTTTAGCCATGTATGTGCTCGCTTTCGCAGAACTATTTCTAATTCACTTTATAAAATCTTGTAGTTGTCTGTTTAGACAGGTGATATCTAATAGTCCAAATATATATTTTCTTCTTTTTATTCTATCTTTATTTTCAAATGTTTTGCCATCTCTCGAAAGTCGACAAAAATTACATTTACATTTGCAGTGCTCCCTGAATTACATTATTTCTCATCGATTCCTGGTTATACACCATTTTTCTGTAATGGAATTTTGTCGTAGAGTGAGGATCGCTAATGCCTATATTTGCGTATGTGTGAATTGATATTCTGCTGCCCACCTATATATGCGAATAAACCTATCACGTGTATTTGTACGGTGACGATTATTTCATCTCTCAGTCTGCTCGCGTGTAAATATCGTATCTGACATATATAGATATTTATTAAACTTAGCTTAGTCTGGCATATGGTTAACATAACAAGATCTCAAGGATCGAACTTAGAAGTAATGGCTTTGTGATGTTCTAGGGCAAGCGCCAATTGTCTATTTAGGAATATATTTAAAGCTTAGCCAAGTACGGACAGGAAGACTACATTGAATTAATGTTATAACTATAAAAGCCTCTTGCCCTGTTGACAGACCTTAGAATATGCTAGCTTTGTCCCCTGTAGGGGATAAGGTCCCCCAAAAAAATGGTGTCCTAGGTATGACACTAAACTGCATCTGGTAGTGAGAATACAGTTCTAGAGCTCTGTGGAACGTGTCGTCAGCATCACCAAGTCGCGCCAACAGCACGGATTCCCATAACTCTCGCCACCCGTCCCTATTAGTCATTGCTCTTCGCAATTCCTCCAAGCAGCATCCAGTGTCCGTACAGAGACGATCAAGTTTTTGCTGGTCGACCAACACTGGTGTATCCATGTATAGGTGTCCACTGGAGAAGGTCACTTATGAGTTCGTCCTTACTTCTCCAATAGTGCCCTGTATGGTTTGTTCGTCTTACTCAGATGGTCTGTGTGATAGCAGGTAAGTGGACGCACATCCGCTGTTCTTTGGGGTGCTACTTCCATGACTTTGCTGCCTTAGACGTATATTGGGCATTAACTGGAGGGGCAGGATCACTAACACAGCAGTTCTAGAGAGAGCTCAACTTCCCAGCTTGTATTCTCTGTGACAGCGTCGTCTCCGATGGCTGGGCCATGTCCGCCGGATGGGTGGTGAACGAATCCCGAAGGACATCCTCTATGCAGAACTTTCGTCTGGTAAGGGACAGATTGGTAGACCCCAGCCGTATTTTAAGGATGTCTGCAAGAATGATCTCAGGTACTTTGGCATTTACAGCAGGGAATCCTTATGTAGTTCCCATCGAGCTTTTTCTCCAAACATTTCATAAAAGTCCAAGTGGTGCAGCCATACAGTATCACTGTCACGGCTACAACTTCAGAGAGATTAAATTTCCATATGATTAAATTTTATTTTTAGTTACAGTTTCAATGCTGTAGTTTGGTAACAAATACTTAATATCCGTATTAACCGTTTCATTAGAAATAAAATGCTGGTGTCTTTGGTTTCAGAGAAAATAATTTATTTCTAAATAAATTGCAAGGGGTGTATTTATGGATGAATGTACATATTCTGATGCATCAGGATTTTACAAGAAAACGAATAGCATAACAGATATTTACTAAGTTGAACCTAGTCAAAAACAAGACCACTACTGCAGAGTAGATTGTGAAGTTTGAACTTAGTGTAGTCAGATACGACAGACACTAAGTGAATAGCGTATAGTTTCAAAATTCGTGTCAGGTTTGCTTAATAAAACTTGCATTAACTTTATATTTCATACTATAATCATTTCATGAAGAGACAACGCTTGACTAAATGGGACAAAACCATGAGTATGTATGTAAGAGATATTTTGTGTTTGTATGCATTACAACTTATGCATTCATTGATTATTTACTTAGTTATATTTACTCGTATATACCTATGTGCATTAACACATGTACATGAATGTTTTTCTGATTGTTATTCTAGTCAGATGTTATTTTGTACACACGCACGCGCACACACACATTATATATATGAATAATCATGTGTTAACAGAGCTGTCTTGAACAGTCTACGGTGCTAAGTTCCTTGGTTTTGGGATCATTAGACTAAGCCCTGTTGACTATCTACTCTATTCAAACTTAGATATACATATTCTCTATCACCAATATTGAGCACTTTTTATGAATATAAAAAACCACATAGCTATATTGTTAATTGTGTGTGTGTTTTCTTCACGTGTTTTGATGGGATTAAGAATGGTAGGACTAGAATGGAGTAAGGAATAAAATTTATTTTGTACACAAAGAGCAGGAAAGAATTTGCTGATGAGGATTTAAGTACATCTAGATGAAACTCATTTGTTGAGGATGTCAAGATATCAATAAAACAGATTGATACCATGATTAATATTCAAAAATTACATTCCTCACTCTCCATTACCCGTTCAGCAGCATCTCCCTAAATTCTAAGGTCATATCTTTTTAAACTGCTGACCACTCCTTTACCTAATAATATAAAATAGACTGACTAACATTTTTCTAAAAATTATGCTACATGTAATTTTTAAAGTTTTCATGAATTTTTAAAACGGTGCTATTTTTTAATGGTTGATACTTAAGATGGATATGACCTGAGAATTTAGGGAGATTCTGTTAAACCAAAGAAAGTAATTTTTGGATATTAATCATGGTATTAATCTGGTTCATTGATATCAGGGTGTTAAGGGTGAAGGAACTACAACTTTTGCCTTTTAGGCCTAGTAAGCAAAACAGTTATAGTTCCTTCACCCATAACCTCCAGATCTGTTAGGTAGACAGAAATGTCAAGAACCACGAAAAAATATTTTTTGAATTATTTCTAATGCATTTTGACAGTTATTTTGCTTCAATGGCTGACATGGGTAACACTTTTTCTTTTTTCTGGATGATTTGATACGGAATTACCCATTACTAAAATTCTCATTGTGTTTGAATAAATAGAAATGTCTGTTGCATTCAATCAGATAGATAGATATATATATAGATAACACGCTGTCTGAAGGATTTTGAATACACTATATTTACTGCAGAGGTCTTAGACACCCCGCCAAAAAGTGGTGTCTTTGGTATGACATCAACCTACGTCCGATTGTGAGGTTCCATTTTTAGACATCTGGGGATTGTGCAGTGCCCATTCATTGCTATTACTCACATGCCTACTTTTACACGTTAGGTTCCCATTGATGGGTTGAATAAATTTGTTTGAAAATTATTCTAATTCGATAGGAATAGTTGATGTCATAATTAGATTATTTGTATTCAGAATAGTTACTTAAAGCTATAATTGTTTACCTAAGATTATTATTAGTTACTTGAAATCATAACTGAATAGAAATTGTTTGTATTAGATAGCATTACTTGATATCACAAGTGTTCGAAAAAAATCTTTAAAAACAACTGTAAATATCCTAACCTCTTCGCATAAAATAAACCTATACAGGTTGACATGCCATTAAAACTAATCGAACACAAATAGACATATATGAGGCGCTAACTAAAAGATCAGGAAAGTTGATTAGACGTTCATTATAAATGCTTTCAATCCGACTTTTGCACATATCTTTTTAGCATTTTTATAATAACGAGGCATTCAATAAACACTACTCTTTAAATCCAAAGAATTTTTTTGTGGCACAATAATGTTCCAAAAGTAGTAGTATTTAACAAACAACTGGGTTTATTTGCAAAAATTAACAGTTGATATCATTAATATTTTCTTGTAATATATATTTTCCCATGATGATCAAAAGTATTAATATGTGTATATATTGGTTCGAGGATATTTTATTGATGTCTACGTGCCCATATAAAAACGTAAAAATGCAATTTTGCGTTGCACTTTCGATTGTGTTTACTATATATATATATATATATATATATATATATATATATATATATATATATGTGTGTGTGTGTGTGTGTGTGTGTGTGTGTGTGTGTGTGTGTAATGAAGAAATAGGAAATAAAAAACACGTCTTCCGTGATAAGTGAATAATATTTTTTGCAAACATTCCATTCAGGTAAATAATATCATTCATATATTTCTGAAAGGCTTTCAACAGGGACATGGCCATTCATTGCTTATGTTGACATTACGTTTGCTTAGATAGCCTCTAAATCTGAACGAGTGCGTGCCCATATTCATCTATGCATGTGTATGTGTCTATGGCATATTGACAACCAGCCGCTCCCTCGAGCGCAGGTAGAGATTGGAAAGCCGCTGACCAGAATAGCAAAGAGAAGAAGGTGTGTGTGGAGGGGAGAGAAGAGAAGGAAAAACATTGCGCGTTCCAGTGAGTCTTCGAACCGTTTTGTTTGCACGACTGCGGCAAATATTAAATGCTACACCGAGCACAATATCAATCAAAAGGGATTATAAAAAAATAGAAATCTGTGTGGTCGTTTCTGATCACAATAAAACGTACTTTTCTATAAGATACAAGCATTTAGCGACAATGTAAGCATCCATTGTTGCTGTTTTGCCAACAACAATAACGAACACTTTTTTTATATATTTAATTTTTAAAACTAACTTTTGATCATTGTTGACGCAGGAACAATATATTAAACCACCCATGTAAGATTATTCATTTGACTGTAAGAAAAATTACTTGTTTTTTGTAACAGTTTCAATGTTAAAGAGTTTGGTAACAAATGTTAAATATCCATTTCGAAATAAAATCCTGATGTCTTTGGGTTAGAAGAAAATTAATTATTTTTAAAGCGTGTTATAATTTTATCTTAATGTTTTAATGCACTGTAGAGTTTCGTAAAAATACCTAATAATATCTGTTTTGACTGTAGTCTGTTAAATGTTAATAATCATCATCAGGTGGTGCTGATAACATGGATTCCCACGACTGTCTTGCAATCCGTCGCTATCGGTCATTGCCCCTAGCAGGTCTTCCGTACGGAATCCAGTATCCGTACAGAGCTGATTGATATAGGTTTTTGCTGGTGTGTCCATGTGTAGGTATCCATGGGAGAACGTCACTTATGAGTTCATCCTTGCTTATCCAACAGTGGTCAGCAGGACTTTGTAGTATATCCGGATATAGGTTAAGGGGCGAAGCAGTTGTCTCACGATCTAAAAGAAATATGATAATGGAAAAAAAGTTTGATTCAGAGAGATAATTGTTTTCCGATTATTGGCTCGAAATGAACAACCGAGACCCTGTGTTTTCTTTTTATAAACAATTTCGCCGAATATCCAGACATGAGGGCGATTGAATTAGTCCTTTGATGTTTAGAATATGGGAGCCATCTGTAATTAGTGAGTGGTCAAGTAATTTTTTATTAGAAAAACACGTGATTGGATGGTTCTATAAGATTCTCAAGGGAAAAGTACTTAAAACAGGATTCAGAGTATGCTGTAAGAGTTTTGGGCTTGGAGCGACAGGGAGGTAGTCAGTTTGGTCTTGGAACAAAAAGGAGGCAGTTTGGGCATTGGAAGTGACAGGCAAGCACCTGGGTCGGACGGGTGAAGTTCATAAGGGCCAATGCAGTTGAATTAGTCAGGACTAGCCCTGCGAAGAACGAACAGATAAACTTGTCATATAGAAAACGAACGAAAAATCCAACCGAAAAAGGTTCTCTCTTGAATTCCTGTCTGAGAGAATAAATTTTCTAAGAAATTTCTGTGTCTATTGCATTTTTGTCACTAAGAAAGAACTGGTGAATGAAAGTTTGCATTCCGTACACCAACCCGAAAGTGAGAGAAAGATAATTTGTTGACATAAGTAAATTGACCGCAACTAACATACCCGTGCGTGACGCGTGCCTTGCAACCTTCCTTCACTCCCAGAATAACAGCAGGTGACTATACCCATTCACTGACCTCTCACCTGCCCACTGACAGTAGTGCTACCACACACAGTAGGAGGAAGATCCCAACTCGACTGCTAGAAGGCGAACGTAAACAAATTGAACCGTTGTGTCTCAGTACCGTGAACCCGTGTGCGTTACGTATCGTCTTCGTCGCGTAGTGCTGAGTGCACCACGTTACAACCTATTTTAATGGTTTGTGTTATAGGAGGTTATAAAATAAACATTGTAGAATAAACATCATACTCACTTTAGAAGAATTCCAATTGCCGTCGAATTGGCAGACAAAGCAACAAGGAAGCCGTAACCAAATACGGATCTTACCTTGTTGCCTTGTCTGCCAATTCGACGGTAATCGGAATTCTTCTACAGTGATTATGTTTATTCTTCAGAGGTAAGTGACCATACTAATAATCACTAACAATTTCATCAAATCTAATGTTAACCATTACACCACGTGAAGTGCACAGGTTATTTACTAAGCATTGATACAAAGTCAATGGACCATTACTGTATCCCCGGCAGATGAGTAAGATCCCACCCAGAAAAAATAAGTGTCCTGGGTATGAAACAAAACTGAATCTGATGGTGAGGCTCTACTATTTGATACCCGATTTGTGTGGAGTACCTGTTCATTGCCATTACTCTGAGCAGTAATAGTACTTGTTGGGATTCAATTTTTGGATCAAGCAAGTCTATTTAAAAATTATCCGTATTCGACAGGACCGTGTGCAAACAAAAAAGCTCTTAAGAAACAACCGCACAAAAATATAAACATGACCTACAATGAACGTGTTTCCATAGCATAAAATAACCCTAGACGGGTTGACATGCCGTTAAAATCAATTATTTACAAAGTCAATGGGGTCTTTTACATTACCTATTCTCTCCTTAGCTAGTTTCTCAAGAAACCCATACTTTCTACAATAGTTATATCACCATAAAAATGAACCCGTCTTACTATTACCATTCACCATAATACTTCTTGCTCTCTAAAATATAGTTCTATCTCACAGGATGATAGTATATACAAATGATACGATTACATGGTGGGGAGATAATGTAACACTCATATATAGATTATGTAAAAGAAAGAGGGAGACGGTTAACTTCCAATCCAAGAGTGGACTGTCCTCTATTTTACTCTTGATGTAGTTATTTTCTAAGCTTTAGCGTATAACATTAAATATATGGTTATTTAACAAGTTTAACAGTGACACAATATATATAGGGCACCTAGCGAGAATCGAACTCACTAACAATGGTCTGCTAATCTAGCTTGCTAACCATTACACCACGTGAGTTACCCAGGTTATTTAATAATAGTGGGTTTCTTGTTAGTAGGGAAAATATTTTGTAAAGTTCACACTCTTCGATGACTAATATTATCACTGTATATCGGTGATATAAAAACATTCAATAAATGGAAGGAAAGGCAAGATAAGCTCATTTATACATACAGAAACATTTAATGTATACATAATATTCCTAAAATCTGTATAGAAAGTGTATTAAAAAACGTCTCCCAACAGTTAGAAATATGCACATTATTATATGAACAAGTAGTATGTGGAAGGGCTACAACAACGGAAAAAGGCTTACTTGATGGTCATGAAAAGTAAAATGTGTATACTGTTCCATGGCAAAATGGGAGATTTCTACTGTTAGAAAAGCAGAGGCAAAAAAGAGGCCGAGAATGGTTTTCTTACTGTCATGCGACATCTCACGAGACGCCCAATGGATATATTTACTCTCCAAGGAAGATATTTATTGTCTACCTACACACAGTTTAGCTTAGTTCTGACACAAGGCCAGGCGTATAGGGTGTGAAGTGAGAATAGAACTTACAAAAAAAATGGTCCGTTAATCTAGCTTGTTAGCCATTGCACCACGTGGTGCTCTAATGTTAATATTGATGTAAGAAAGTAAAAGGAAGTTATCCCTGAGATAATGTATGCTTGAGATAACACCTGCACCGATACTACTATAGCAACAACGTTGGCTTTAAGTGTAGTATAAATATTTACTAAGTCTAACTTGGTCTGGCACAAGTCTACAATAGTTAGATATCTCGTGTTGATCGAGCTTACTGCACTTAGCGAACGGTCTAATGAGACAAGCTTTCTAACAATCACACTTCGACAAATGCGACAGCAAAAGTCGCATGATTTACAAAAGGAAAAGTGTCAAAATAAAAAAAAAATCAGGCAAACAAACTATTTTGTTATAGATATCACGTGATCTGCGAGCGATTTCGTGTCAGTGTACCTGGATCTAATGAATTAAATTCTTTTCAAGTTAGAATTTCCCTTCGATCTGAATTAGGTCCTCTTTTGAAATAATGTTAACCTTCAAATCGTATTGTTGCCATTTCTTTCTGTTTTCTTTTTATTTATTTTACGAAACAAACTTGGAAAAATTATTGAACTAAAACAAGAAAAAATTGTATTTCTCGGTTACTTTTAAAAGAGGCGCTCGTTGCGTAAAGATTATCATCGTAGGAAATGGACTCTGTGACACGAGCCGGAACGAGGTTGTTTGCGATTCACTTTGCGCTAATTCCTTTCGGAAAGGCATAAATCGATTTCTTTTCCCACTCCCCAGCTATGGGTAAATTATAGAGTAAACTGGGCTCTTAGACTTGATGCGACAATCAGATCAAGAGAATGATTTTTTTTATTAGAACCAGAAGTAATCCACTTTAAAACTGGTCTTATGTCACATCCTGTTCATGGCAGTGGGCTTGGGTAAATACATGCTTTTTTTAAGAGGTGTGGTGCAAAAATAAAACTGAGTATTTGTAAGCCATGAAATTTTAATCTATATTGTATATTGATATGTGTTAGTGATGTAATAGTTACTGTTTTAGGACAGACACGGGGAATCAACTTCAAATTTTGGAAAAGGCTGTTTCTATTTCACATAGCACTAATACCCTTAAAAAAGGTAAGCACCCAACTATTCTCCCACCAGCTATGAGTAATAGAACAGACTGTACTCTTTAATCATGGTATATCAACCAGTCTAGGAGAAGGAAAATTGAATTCAAACCTGTTAAACCCTGCTTAAAAATTGACCTTATGTCACATCCTGCTCGTAAAGAGGGGTTGATAAATATAAATCGTATATTAATAGTGAAATAATCAATGCCCATAAACTTTAACATCTGGTTAATCCCATATTTAATCAATACGTGTTCCTAAATATCCAATGTTGGATTAGAACTACAAACTCTAAATAATGATTACATGTTTAAAATATCTGAAATCAATTAAAAAACAAATATGAAGACTAAGGCTTTTTTCTTCATCTTACACTATCCATTTCTTATGTCTTCAAAACAATTTCTTATTTACTTTCCTCTAATCTCGATTTAAAATTTCATAAGATGATATTCCAATCACTAATTCCCCTTCAGTACAACATTTAAATCCGAATTGTTTTTTTTTGTTTTTTTTTACATTTCAATCTGATCAAAAAATATGAACATGAAATATATGTATTTTTTCTTTTTAATTAAAATAAAGGAAAAAGATATTATGACACTTGATACAAAATTGAGAAAGAGTTTTTTTTTTTCACGGAACATCGCAGGTGTAAAGAATGTATTTAAATAAAAATCATACAGAAGATTGTGCTGACAGCACGGATTTCAATGACTCTCTCCCCACTCGTCCCTATCAGTCATTGCTCTTGACAGGTCCTCTTCACGGCATCCAGAGCTGATCAATGTAAGTATTGGTGGGTCGGTCCACTCTGGTGTGTCCACAGGAGATCTTCACTTACGAGTTCCTCTCTACTTCTCCAGCGTGTCTAGTTTGTCTTGCTTGTATGGTTTGTGCAATAGGAACTATGTGGTCGTACAGATGCTTTTTATCGTTTACTTTCAGCATTTATTCAAGACAGAACGCAGCATCATTGTGTAGTTCCTATCTAGCCTTTCCTCCAAGTTCAAGTGGTACTGCCATATAGTAACACTGATACATCTACATATTGGAAGAATTCTCGCTTTATCTTAGAGAGATTTCCATATGATCGATAATCTGCCTATAGAAGTCCTTTTATATGTGTATATTTACATCGTTTTCTGTAGCTGAGATTACTACCTAAGCATGTGAACTGTATTGAGGTCAGTCAGTCAGTATACTGTTGGCTTGGACAACAGAAACTGGCTAAGCACAACTTAACTAGTGCCCAAGACAACTGGTACTTATGGAACTCAAGAATAATCCATTCATGCATTTGGGTGATTCCATTCCTTGAGTCCCGATTGGCTGCTTGGTTTTTATGATGTTCTGAGGCTTCATAAATACTCTGGCATTCTGCAGTGGGATTTCAACAAGGTTAGATCTGTATTGAGTTACAGCTACTTGTTGCCTTGTCTTACCAATTCGACGGTGATTGGAACTATCATTATTCTACAAACTGGTCTACTAATTTGAGAGGCTTGCTATTCAGTGTGGAAATGTCTAAAACGTAATAAGCGACATCAGACTCGCGTTATAACGTTCACTTTCAGACTAATACTCTCGGGAAAGGTATGAACCCCCTCACCCTCCAAATATGGGTTAAACAGTACAACTATTGTGCTTCTACAAAGAATGCTTTTGGCATTAAATAACCCACGGTGATTAATATGACATTAAACAAATAATTAAAACGTAATTTCATTTTTACATTTGAGTCGCATTTTTACCTTTCTGAAGACAAAATAGCACAACATGTCGAAAATTTCGCTCGTTTTATTTCATTTTTAATACTAGAATCAACAAAAGTATACTAATTTGGACAATTAAAAGCGTACTCTGGCAGAAGAGCTCGCACAACCGAGAGCGATAGTTTTTTTTTAATGAATTTGTTAAAATTAAACGCTCCTAATAGCATCTCATGAGAAAAACAAAGCGACATTTTGAGCCAACCCAATATGTTTTTAATGAGAAAATAAATACGTTAAGATATATCTGTTTATCTGACTATTTATTCAGAGAAAAATAAACGGCTCAAGGTAGGAATTACATACATACCTAAATTTGTAAATGCATCTGTGTGAATGCGTACGCTAGATGTTTTATTGTCGTGATTGTTGATTGATTTTAACAGGATGTCAACCAGTCTATGGTAATTCTATATCTAGAGGAAATCATGATCATAGTACATTCACATTTATATTTTTGTAGTTTCTTAAGATGGTTTTTTTCTATCGAATACGAATATTTAAAAAAAAAAAAAAAAAAGATCTGTTTGAACCATAGACAGGATCCAACACTTCGGGTTGAAGTGGATCTGGGAGTAATGGCAATGAAGGGCTACACACTCCCCAAATATCCAGAACGAGAGTCTCGCTATCTGATACAGTGTCATACTCAGGACACCCCTTTTATGGTGATATCACCCTGAAGGGAATACAGCCAGTGTATTGTACGCCCCGCCGATAGGGTGGTGTCGTGATTGTGTGAGCACGCTTTACACATACATACGATCATGAAAACGAAGCAGCTAACGTGGACATTTCAATAGGTGCATACTATGCTTAGTTTACAGAATCAAATTTGGCCAAACTTTGAGTGGAAAGATTGCATTGTGCCAGTCTTTAAAGTGAGAAAAGTATTTTGAAACTCGGCTCTGGAAATCCTGCATGTTTAGCTAGACTCAAACATCGACAATTGCTGCCCACAACTGACGGACAGACAGAAAAGGAATTCGAGATTTCACGCCTACACGGAAGAAACACTATTTACAACCGATTATTAAAACATGCAATAAATACAGAAAATATTTCCATTCCTTGATTCTGGGTTACATGACAATCTATCTGTGATTCACTGTGCACCTTTCCGTTCAATTCTGTCATGCATGTGCGTGCAATACGTGAGTATCGGAACTTGAGTCTTTGTAAAATTGTACAAGTGTACAGGCACGTACCTGCACATTATGCAAAAAAAGGTAATATTTTCCAGATTTCATGGTATGAAAAGAAGGAAATCATAGATTTCCTTTTAAGTAACGTTGTTGGCTGCGGTACGTGCGTGCGTGCACGCGATCAAGATTGTTGCTTGTGCAATAAGGACGTATATATGTATTGATCAATGTAAGAGATGGCGAAATTCCTCTCAGGAAACGGGATGCACTACACTGGGTTCACAGCCAACAAAGAAATTCTTCCTGACAATTTTGGCATTTAGTAACAGTTTTGTTAAATTGGAATTTTCTTTTTTTAAAGGACTGAATGGGTTTCCAAAATAGATATCATTAACATGGAAAATGTGGATAATTTGAGAAAAGAAATAATTTTTTCATATTTTTAAAATTCAGTTTTGAATTTGAGACTGAAATCGCATCTTGTAGGTTTTTAAAGGGAAGTGGAGGGGGGGTTAAAAATCTCCAGAACAGATTTATTACCATGAAAAATATGAATAATTTGAGATATCATTTCTTTCTCATTTCTTTAATTATTATTTCAGTTTTAAAATTGAGGCTGAAATGGCATATAGCATTTTTTGTTGGGGAGAGGCTCCGGAATAATACAGAAAATACGAATAATCTGAGAAAAAAAATGCCCGTTTCATTTTTTCTTAAATTCATTTTCGAATTTGAGACTCTGAAATGGCATGCAGCAGCATCTTTGTTTTTGCGAGGATGACGGCGTCTCCAAAATAGATACTATTAACATGGAAAATATGAACAATTTGATAAAGAAAAGTTATTTATTCATTTTTTTTTAAACTTAGTTTTGACTTTGAAATGACATCTAGCATTCAGTAACTTTTTTACGTCCCATAACAATACCGAGTACGCTAAGTATACATGTGCTTTAAAAAAGTGATTCAGAGATGAAAGGCCATGAACAAGAAAAGCACTGGTAATTCCCCCGAACTTCAAAGTATTTTTTCAGACACATATAGCAAAGGATTACACAAGAACTACTGTCTTAAGTTCTAAGATAGAGAAATGTTATTATTCCAATTATTACTTGCACTAATACTCTCATTTTCTTGTTTTGATCGCTACATTTTTGGTCAATATATTCTGCGATCTTTGTCAGGTGTATAACATCTCTAGTAAAAATAAAAAAAACTTTCACTGACTCCAAACCAGAATAAATTATCAAGTAGATCAATAGGGAGGCAAGAAAGTATGTCAACTGAAACTTAGAGATCAAAATAAGATGAGAATACAAGTTTGAATAATTGATGGAATAATTACCCGAGATTTTTTTTTTACAAGTATCAAATCCAAGAATAATAGTAAAATGTTACCACAAAGACATTTTTGTAAAATGATTCATTTGCTTCCTGATTAAAACTGTTTGGGGATGGGGCAAACTAATTGGCATTTTTTATTCGATTTCCTATGATTGATTGATTTTAACGGTTATTCTATGTCAAGAGGTTGTATGTTTATATTTACATTTTTGTATAGTTGTTTGTTAATAGGTTTGTTGTTTAGCACACAGTCCTTTCGAATACGAATGATGTTTAAACAAATCTATTTAACCATAGATGGAATCGTAACAGATACTACTATAACATTCTAAGTGAATGCAAAGGAAAGTATGTGTTGATGGCAAGGAAGGTTAAATGAACGAACAAATTAAATTAGATTAAATTAATTGAAGTTACTGGTAAAAATTGCATAATTATTAATATTAGTCAGGGTCAGAGTGGACCTAAGAGTAATAGCACTGAGCCTCATCGTCCGATGCAGTTTAGTGTCATATACAGAACCCCCTTTTTGTGGGGTCATACCCCTCTGCTGGAGATAAAGTCAGCATATTCTAAGCCCCGCCAACTGGGTACAACGGTTTCATAACACATCAAAGATAAATGTTAACTAGGCCTAGCCATATCTGATATTCTACCTTGAAAAGAAAAAGATTGTATTATGCGAATCTTCTAAGTGATGAGTGTTTAAGATCAGTATTCACAATCTTAGCCTTTTCTCTGAGCTCGTAACCCGAACACTAACGTCAGTGGGAAATACATAAATGACCCACCTACCAAACAGACCTATAATATTGTCTACTTTTAAAGCCATGACGCCCACTATCATCGAGCAGCTGTTTGCTGAACGAGAGTTTACGATTATTTGTCGAATTCTATTGTTTTATCTAGATTTCTTCTTTTATGAATTATCTCGAGTCAGAGATAATTATTATGCCTAGTGTGTCAGGAGTCACTGACAGTAACATTTCAAATAATTCAAAGTATCTGTAAATCACTATGAAAACAGCAAAATCCGAGAACATTTAAATAATAAAATAGGCGCGCTTCATGTAACTCTCTTCGTTGTAGGAAATGAAATCGTTGACCCGAGTTCAAATACTGAACGAAGAGGTTTGTGTTTCACTTCACGCTAATACCCTTAGTAAAGGCATGAAACCGTCTCTTCTCCCTCCAGCTATGGGTAAATAGTTTGACGGGCTGGGTTCTTTAGATTTGGTTAAGCAACCAATGTATAAGAAGGGAAACTGAATTAAAATCTGTTGTACTTCGCTTAAAAATTGACCTTGTGTTAATTCTTTTAATATTTTTCTTTATAACTTTCATTTGTGAAACTGATATTTGCATGGAGAATGTGATACTTATTTATTCGACATTTTTTATAAACATTCTTCAGATTTAAATGTGATACTATGCAGTTTGGGGAAATCTTATATAATACTATAATGTCCTATGATAATACTCATTACGTTGTGAGTGGATATGTACCATTTATCCTCATACACATAACTCTTTGACTAAGAAGAAGCAAAGACTAAATACGGACAAGTTTAAGTGGCTAGTCGAACAATTAGATCAGTACCAACGCGTGCACATGCTCTTTATATATACGTATGTGTGCGCGCGTGAGTGTTAACGTGCCCCTCTTCCGCCAAAAAACAGCCCGTTATCGTAGGATTCTATTAGAGTAATATACTTATAGCATAAAGCAATTTTAGTCCCACTTCAACAATACTCTTTTTAGGTTTGTATCGCGATAAACATTGTTTAATACCCACATTCACAATATAACGGAGATAACTGTGAAATACTAAAAAGAAGCACCAATATCATCAGGAATCTTATTAGAGTACGAGTCGTCTAGAATACATGTATTATGGTTAATTACAAGTTTAACAATATTTTAGTAACGTGAGGCATTATTCGATAGCTGTGGATAGTTTTGAAGAGGTTGTGAAGGTGACAAACCACACTGAGCTGCAAAATGACGAGCTTGCCTGATACTCTCCGGCTGATACTCCCTGATTTGCCGCTATTGAAACACGGCCTCATAATCCAAGGTTTTAGTTTTTAGTCCTACTTTTCTTAACTTGATCGTCAATGTTCTTGCATTTCGAGAATCTTTGGCAAAATGTTTTTGGTTGCTTCTGCTGCGTTATGACCCTGTTAAAATTCGTATAGCATAAGTTCTCAAATTAGACTACATTGCACGTTCAACTGTGATTTCAAATCACACACGGAGTGAAGCAATATACAACATGTCAGCGTACCAACAATCATGATACTACCAACCTCAGCGGGTACCTCTCACTGTTTTGGTTACATGATATACGCGCCGCAAACGCGCACGTACCAAAATATTGCACAACTTTTGACTCACCCTAGTATAATTTGTAGGTAAGTATTTTCCATATTAGTATACATAAAGCTGGATGCGCATTGAGTAATGATTATCGTTGTAGGAAATGGACTCGGTGACCCGAGTTCAAATCCTGGACGAGGTTGTTAGCATTTTATATAGCGCTGATACCATTGAGAAAAATATGTATCCAACTATTCTCCTACCAGCTATGGGTAAATATTAGGACAGACGGGGCTCTTTAATTTTGACAACCTGTCTAGAAAGAAAATTCTGAACTCAAAACATTTAAACTCCGCTTAAGAAATTAACATTGTTTCACATCCTACTCATGCGGGGAGAGGTATATATTGTATAAACCAAATTGTTTTGGTTTTCAATTGAAAGCTCCTGTAGAATAAACATACTCACTGTAGAAGAATTCCAATTTGAATTGACAGGCAAGGCAACAAGGAAGCCATAACCCAATACGGATCTTACCTTGTTGCAAACCTACTGCAAAATGACTGGTAATTTTTAAACACCATAACACCACAGAAACCAAGCAGCCAATCAGAACTGAAGGAATGGAACCACCCAAATACATGAATGGAGTATTCCTGGTTTCCATGAGTACCAGCTGTTTTGGGCACTAGTTCAGTTGTGCTTAGTCAGTTGCTGTTATCCAAACCAACAGTATACTTACTGGCTTCAATAGCTCCATTTGGAAAAATCTGAAATACCAAGGAAAATACATCGAAGAAAATAGAGTTGTTCTAATATCGTGTAATGACAAGACCAATCTTCCAATAATGTCAATCTTTTGTTAGAATAAGTATTTTCCCTCGTTTTTTTATATATATATATTTTGTCTTTGTGCATTCGCATATGGATTCATGCTTGCTAAAGTGTAAAAAAGGGACAGTCAGTGCGATAATGTGCAAACTTCCTTTCCCCACAATTACAAGTTTTCAACGATGGAGACATCAAACAATATTTTAGGACAAGACTGTTTAGTCAAATATAGAACACGACAAAAAACATAGCAATGCCTTAAAGTGTTTATCTTTTTATGTATCTAGTCTTGTGTTCCTACAATCAGATTTCGGCAGCAAGGAACCACAGAGGAAGGAAGGAAGTGGTACGTAGTTTGTGGATGTGTCAAAAGCTATTTCATTTTGGCTTTCAAGATGTTCATCACGAAGAAATGTTTTGGTAAGCAAATTTTACAGTAGTGAATGCGGTTGCCAAGAGATTTTAAGAATTAACGGGAAAGTCCAAACTGTCACTTTGAAGTGTCAAGTATGGCTGGTTTGTAGGATAAAATTATTTTCCACCGTCACTGCGACGAGATATCTGTTCATTGGTTGCTATTGACGAATCTTTCAGCCTCAGTGAAGGGTTGTAGGAGAAGAAAGAAAAGAAGCAAACGAATTAAGTAGCGATGAGGCTTTTCTATCATTTCTTGTTAGACTCTGGAAAGAAATACATCAAGACACTAGATGTTGCATTGGAGCGTGCACTAGATTATATATACCTGTACACGCGTATTCATGTGCATAAAATGTGTGTGTGTGTCAGTGAGTGTTTAGAGGAAATCATGAAAATAAAAATTTTCATGAATATTTGAAACTGACACGGAGCCTTCCATAAAAATGAGTGTATATTTAAAGATGTGCATATGTGTGAAAGAGAGAAGAGACAAAGAATGAAGTAGACATAATTCCAAGGATAAATATTGTTTGTGTGTAAAAGAAGGTAAATCTTGAGAGAGTGTGAGAGAGGGGATATAATGGAGTGAGATAAGGAGGAGGACAGAGAAATAATGGGGAACTAGTAGGGGAGAAGGAGAGATGACGTGGGAAGAGAAAGAAGTGAGAAAGAGAAGGGATGTTAAAAAGGGAAAAAAGAGTGAGGAGAGAGAAAGAGAAAGAGAGAAGAGTGAAACAACAAGAAAAAAAAGGAAACAATAAACGGCCGACTGATATAAACGAAAATATTATACATATATCCGTACAGGTATTCATGCGCATAATGTGTGCGTACGTGTGGTGGAAGTGATGGAAATAAACCAAAATTATCATGAGTTCGTATGTGAATGATTGTATGCAAGTGCTGATACTTGCGTGTTTATGATTAAATGATGAAAGGTTTTTATAGCAAAGGGAAAAGTGCTAAAATAAAAAGTGACAAGATTTTAGCGACAGAATACAAACATGGAAGATGCGGCATTATAGAAGATCAGGGTTATAAGTATCGTAGAGTTTGCAAAGCCGAATATATTCGACTTGTATCACAAGTCACAGCTCGAACTTCGCCTTACAGGTTACCGAAAAACTTACTTTTACCAATGGAACTATAACACTTTTTTTTTTTATAAAACAGTTAATGACCAAGAAGAATGAAAGATAAAAATGAACACGAAAAGAAAGAAAGAATTTAGAATAATTTATAGACTAAAAAATTGATATGAGAGAAAGGTAAGAAATTATGAGTATAGATTAAATGTTAAAGAAAATACCCGAAGGCCGAGAGGTTTCAATTCTACATCAATGTAAATATCAGGGTCGGATTTCCCAATAAACATAGTAGACCATTGGCCTAGGGCTGACGATTATCTGAAGGCCCACTGAAATTAATTTTCACGCAACGTGCCAGATTATAACCTTGTTTTACGTGTACAGCGGGTATTTCATTATATAATGATATATTCAAAACGATAAGAACTCAATACAAAAGTATAGATCCACAAGCACTACGAGTTATACTTCAACTGGTGGGCCATGGAGCCCACTGATGAGTTTGGCCTAGGGCCTGCAATTAAGTAACGCCCGCTCTGGTAAATATATCAGAACAAAGGGGTCTTTCACCAACTCCCAACGCACAGAGTAAATCGTGAAGTCTGTGAGAGTGCCATGATATATAAATATCAAGAAAATAGGGTAGTAGAAGGTATTACTGTCGTAGTACTCCAAAAGACAAAGAAATCTTTGAGGATTAAGTCTTTACAAATTGTAACAGTAATGTCGAAAAATATACTATACGAGTATTATCATCGAAAATTGAAAACAAGAGAAGACATTAGAAAAAACAATAGGGGGGGTAAAACGGTAGGTAACAGAGCAATAAGGAACAGTGCAAAATTAGAAATAGTACGAAAGAATAAACTTTCGGTGAGATCCGAATTCACGTCTATTTTTTGCCTCTGGAAAGACTGGTTAATCCTCCCAGCTGATTTACCAAACTAAACTACTAGAACAATTGGTTTGCAGGAAGTTCAAATCAAACATAATTTATCGCCTACCCCGTCTCGTTGGCATGTTTTTTGCTTGTGTAAACTATATTTTTTTCTATTTCTAAATGGATCATTGTCAATCCTTGATCCAACCAGTTTTGAATTTGAGGCTCTAGAAAGGCATCTATCATCTTTTGACGATGGTGAAGGGGACTCTAGAAAAGATGTTAACAGGAAAAATCTGAGAAAAACAATATGTATATTAATTTCTACTTATCTATAGATATTCCCTGTCATAAAAAAAAGATTTTATATATATATATATATATATATATATATATATATATATATAGTAAAATTATGAGGGTGGGCCCTCTTCTCACGCGAATGGCATCTGCTGGAGTGGCAACGTCTCATACGAAATATCGAAAGCGAGATCTACGCATGACCGGAATTTATACCTTTTTACCGGGAAGAGATATGCCTAGGTACGCCTTTCGTATAAATAAAACTTCAGATGACAGAGGGGGGGTCAGATGATCGTTTGATATTGTATTGATCAACATTGTTACCATACCAGTCATTTATGATCATTTGATATTGTATACTGATCACTGCGTTACCTGAACATTTGAGATTAATATACTGAAATACATTACTACTGTTACCACAGAAAGAATTGTTAATCGACCCCTTGATAGTGCCAGGAAGTCGCGAAACTGGCATTGTTTCGCAAGAGCCATGATTGTTAACCACGGACTATGTCCTAGTACCTTTTTTTTCACTCCCTCATTGTCGAGCGTTTTTTTCAACAAAAAAATTATATATATATATATATATAGTTAGATAGATAGAGTAAACAAGCAAACAGGATTTTTAATTGCATCTGATTCGAACAAAGATTCAAGATTACAATATTCACCTGTACTCCTAAATATAAACAAAACTTACCGATTTTTTTAAGAAACAAATCTTTGAAAGAGAAAATAGGATAAAAGGTGTGGATATAGTGCTATATATTAAAACTAAATTTCGTGATACGTTTCTTTCTCTTGTGTCTCTTGGAGGAGATGCATGTTTTTATGATTCTTTATCGTCCCCATCCCTACCCCATTTCTGTTTAAATTAAAGAGAAAAATAGGAACAGTCTTATTTTTTATTGAATGTATGAAAAGGTATTTTTTATTGTGTGTTTACGATTTAACCTTGTTAACACTAAAACTGTGCACGCACAATAATAACTCAGTCTGAGCTAGCCTCTATCATTTCGCACATTTCCAGGGTGTAGGGAAAATATCAGCCAGACAAAAGTTTATGACGTCACGATTTTTGAAAACTTGAAATAGAATACCGCAATATTTATTTATTGAAACGGTGCCGAGAAAGAAATGTTCAGATAAAATGTATTTTTAATTCTTGGACGGTGGGGATATCAACTTTTATGTTGAGAAGACTCCAAACAATATCCTTCGCTGTCTACCGTAGTAAATCGGTCATAGCTTTGATAAAAGAAAGTCTATTGCACATTATATATTTACAAGAAAATCACCTGAACAATCCTTCTTGCTGGACACGTATTGTTCCTTCGGCTCAGCTAAAATCCTGAAATAGGCATATAATTCCGATTGGTATGAATTAACTTTTAGACTATGCCAATTCTTGTATAGTAGTCAAGAGACATAGGAATCTATTAAGTTTGATTTAGTTTGACGGAAGACTACAATTATATGGTACCCAATACGAATATAATTTAATGTATAGTAGTAATGGTTTGCTAAACTAGTTTGCTACAAATACCCTACGACGAGGCACCCAAATAAATACTAATTGGTTTTAACGGCATTTAAATTCGTCTAGTTATTTAATGCCTGCAAGTTAAGGAATTGCGTTCATTATACATTTATACTTATATTTTTGTGTAGTTGTTTCTTAAGAGTTTTTTTACAGTTGTCTGTTAAGGATTATATGGTTTCGAGTAATTATTTGTTTATATGAGCTCTCATAGCATTTATTATTTACTAAGGTTTGCTTAGTAAATATGCTTGGCACACATTTTTAGATAGCATACAATACCTGCTGTTACTCAGTCGTCATCCATCTGAGTATTGCACAGGCTCATTGTTGGTGCCCTTAACTTCGGATTACTGTCGCATGCATAGATAACTAGGGTTTCAATTCAAGGCCAAACAGTATCAAATTAGTTACTAGCTATTAATGTTTTAAAGTAATTATTTAGATATTGTTATCATTCTACAGATATATATTAAAAATACTAGAGCTAATCATTTGGTACAGATAGATAGGCAGACAAATATAGATATATAGATATAGACAGACAGATAGAGGGAGATCGGTTTAATTTTACTAAATCCATACACCTGATTGTAATTCAAGCTCTATTTCTGAATTCTTACACTAATGATAACAATAACCCTTCGATTCATAAACTGGCATAAAACTTTATTGCCATCAACTTATTCGATGTTCATCATAAATGACCATTGTTATTCTGCAGATGTCTGCAATATTATTAAAATATTGCGATAAAGTGAAGAAATGCCGGCGATTTATGGTACACTTGGTCAAGATGTTCCTTCACACTTGATCTATAATAGATTAGGTGTACAAAAGGCATCGTTTATTTATTAAATTCATTTCTACTGCGCCACAGATTCGGAGCAGAAGGGATGCTATTTACATTCTAAATGTCAATTGTGGTAGAATACATTTTAGTATTATCATATAGCGACTGTTAATTCAAAATATGTAATGGGTAATATATAGTTGTATTGCTTCATCAAATCCACCCAGAAATAGAAATAATTATGAAACGTAACTACCAAGATTTGCCCCTTCCAAATGTATAATTGTTGAAGTGGGTTAACTGTGATATACGATCAGAGTTATAAAGCGCTTAGTAAGGAAATAACATCTTAAGAACCACATCAACGTATAAAACAGTATTTTAGAGTACAGAGTAAAGGGCGCGATTTATATATGTAATAAAAGATTAACAATGTAATTGCTTTATTCAATATAATTTAAATGTGGTCCAGTGAAGTGAAGATTCTTTGGTATGTGCAATGAACTGACCCAAGGGGAGACAACTATGTTTAACTTCCCCACAATATATAAAATCTATATATATATATATATATATATATATATATATATATATATATATATTGGTTCACTATTGCTATTGCATATACAACTGCTGGGAAATGTAGTTCACGAGGAAAAGAAATCAAAGTCCAAATGTAAATGAATTTGACATATGCAGCACTTTGCTTACCGATTTCATTTACATGGTTACGCTGAGTTCAAATCTTGGATGAGGTTGTTTGCATTTCACTTCGCACTAAAGGCATAAACCAATTAATTATCATTATCCAATTGGACACATGGCCTAGTGGATAAAGGACTTAGGTTAAGACAGTTCTAAATGACAGTTATCTCTAGACTGCAGATTCAATCCTGGTCAAGGGCAGCAGTAACATAGAATAATAATTAACACAGCTTAACGCTTCTACCCTAGCTATGATTAGCGGAATGAGAACAGGATACCCCCGTGGACTGAATAAAGGGTTAGGTTCAAAGCTCCGTGATGGCTCTGAGTCCGAAAAGAAATACCTGAAGAAGGCCGGAGGGCACATAGGCCGAAACGTTGCACAGATAACAATGAAGGTGGGGACAATAGTCCGAATAACGCAGATATTAAAAAGTTTATTTTTTATTTTTCAAACGCAATCGAAACAACTGATCGACAACAGACTACAAAAATCATAGGATTTTATATCATTTACATATTATTGCCTATGATATATAAAAAAAGTAAAGTCGTCGGGGAGATTGGTTTTAGCGTCTGATACTGAGCACCACACCTACTCTCAGCTCCTCACCTTACCGCACAGATACCTGTGCTACTCATACGCCCGGTATCGAAACAGGGACCTTAAAGTTCCTAGCCGGACATTCTACCGACTGAGCTAAATCGGCTCTCTATGATTATATATATATATATATATACACACACACACAGTTCTGAAGGACTAGAAAGAATGTGTAGTGTAAATCTTCTAGAAATGCATACATGAAATTTCGAATTCTCGCTGACCAGGTTGATGAATAACTTATAGACACCGTTTCCCCCGCTTTCATGTAGTCATTTAATAAACTTAGATTAGCACAGTCAAAAGTATTGGGTAACCAGTGAGAATTGAACGCACTAGCAATTCTGGCTCACCAATCATTGCACCACATGAGATTCAAACTAAATTTAGCAGCATTGTTACGAGTGTCATTCGATAAATGAGGGGAATTTTTAGTAAAATAATTTTTTTCAAAAAATTTTTTTCCATAAATCTAAACACAGCATTGTTTGGAATTGGTTTAAAGCAAACATTTTGATCTCGCATATTTGTTTTGAGGTTATTCGAAATTGCGTTGAATTAAATTGTGCTCCTGACAGAGAACTGTCATCAAATTCTTGGTGTCTGAGAAGTGCAAACCACGTGAAAGTTCTAGAAAAATGTGTGATATGTACGAAGAAGCATGTTTTAGAAAGAAATTGCTAATAGGCTAAACATGGGCTTGTCACTGAGCCTGTGTCGAAAAAAATAGTCAATCCAGTAAAGAAAAGTAAATTTTAAAGGGATTTTTTTTTAATAACTTTAAAAATTCTAATGATTCAAAAGCGTTGATTTTTTTTTCTTTTTCCTTCCACGTAGTTATTTTGCTGTATAAGATGTGAAATTATTTCTCCATCTTTTATTTGCTGCTGAACATTTTTCTTTTTAACTGCAATCAAATTTTTAGTGTTTATTCAAAAAAAGAAAATTTGAAAAAGAAATATTTTTCATATTTTTCATTAAAATTTTCAGTTTTGTAATATTCAAGATGGCTGCCTTCTGACTGAAACTTTGCAGCGGTCAGTAAAGGTTATCTTCTGGGACGTGAAAGGACCCATAATCACTACTGATGATGCAACTCTAAACAGTGATTCCTATTGCCAACTCCTTGGGCAAAATTCATCTTATTTATTGAATGATCTTCGTATTTACTTAACATATATAAGCTTAACTTAGTTGCGGCACAAAGACGGAAGTATGAGGCACTCAGTGAGAATCGACACTCACTAGCAATTACTCTGGTTTGCCAATCATTACACCATGTGAGGCGTACACTAGATGTAGCAGTATATGACGAATACAGAATTCAATATTGTCAAATCGGATAAGCATATCCCATTCTTAGAAAAGTACTGAACGAGTTCGAATCTTTCCGCCGGCGTTTCTCCCCCTCTAATGAAATCATATGCATCGTATCAAGAAAATATACAGATGTTCATAAGAAATAATCAAGTTGTAGCCGGATAATTTGTGTTTCCATGTGATGTACTCTTATTTGATCAAGTATTCATAATGCTACCTCTCGCCCATAATGTAATAGTTTTGCAAACCATTCATTAATCGTAGAATTGTTCCTCATTCCAAAATGAAATAATGTCGAGTCAGAGAAGCTAGGCATTGATAGTCAACAGGTGTGCATTTCATTTCTGAGTGAAGGAAGTTTACGTGCGACAAGAAATAGAACACCAAAAGAGAAAGTCAGAAAAACTGATGCTTAACAGAGAAGATTTGAAAGATTAAGAAAATTACGCTGTATTGAATTGTTAAATACAGAAAATGATTTAAATACAGACTTCTTTTAATTTTTATTTTGTACAAATTTCATTGAAACAAAAGTTGAAATGTATTTTATTTTTAATTATATTGAAAACGTTTTATTAAATAACATTAGATGGTCAAAAAATATTTTGGGAGATCTTAAATTTCCGAACATTGATATATGAAAATAAAAGTTAAATTGCCCGTATTTCAACAAGGTTATCTTTTATTTGCATTGCTCCTGTCAAAATACTTAAAATTAAAAAGTGATTAGTACTGATCCACCCATCACTGTTATGGGATCCCTCAAAGAATTTTAAAAAATAATGCGTTTCCACTACTTAAATTTGTGTAAGAAAAATCTTGCTTCCATCCCCTCTATTATCCCTCTTCTAAAAGAAAATATAGTGTCCTGTTCGAATTACACTTCAATTTATTGCAATATTGATGTACTTGAACTAAATCGGACGTAAGTGGCACTTTTTTTTTGGGGGGGGGGGTAGTAAATTATTTCTATTAACGTTTTAATATTTTTATAAGTGAACTAACATTCTTATATCCTTATAAAATGATGAAAACCTATTCCCACTAAAATAAACAATTAAAATCACTAGAAAGTTAGTGTAAATAGATAATACATATCGCACCTGGTCTCATTTTTTAATTGAAACATTTCTTTCTGGTGGCTTTTAAAAATGTTTATGGTTTCATGCTCTGAAGTTGCACATGAAGAAAATATAATTATAAATACGAGTGAAATCCGTGGATATGCCACGGTGTGATAATTCAACTATTACAACGTTTGATTTAATATAACTTTTTAAAAAATTTTATACTATACTTCTCTATACATATCAAATTCTTCTGTAAATTTCACATGGTTTGCACTCTCGGCCACCAAAGATTTGTCAGAACTCAGTTCAAGCCTGGGGCACTTTTATTTTCCGCCATTTTTTTAATTTTCTATAAATTTCCTAATTATAACAAGGAATCACGCTAAAAAGAGTAGTTTCAAAATAGAAAAAAAACCCGGCAAAGTGCAATATTTTAAGATAGAGATAATTGTAAAACAATTTTTTTACATGTTTAATCCTTTCTCTTCATAATACATAAAAAAATTACGTTAAGTTTCAATCATCTTTTCCAGAGTTTGGTCGAATTTTAATTTATGATGTGTGTGTGGGGGGGGGGGGTAAAACACGTGACATTTTGGCCAATACTAGAATATTATCTTCTCCGATGCCTCCTGGTGCAAACAAGTTTGAATATCATCACTTGAGTAATTGTCAAAAAAGTTAGATGATTAAATAAATGGATATAATAAAAATCTTATTTTTACAAAACTTTAGTACTACGACAAAATCCACCAAAAATACGTTCAAATAGGGCAAATCGCCACTTGGGGAGTGATCGACCGACGAAAAGCGATACTACTTGCGGTTAGGAGAGAATCAAAAGGGAAAAAAGCCGACTTACCTGATTCTTGAAGGCAGTAAGCGGGTTTCAACAATGCTTCGTTGCAACCTAAAAATCCCGTAGGTAATAGTAGTCTTGTTAGTCAATAGACCGGCAGCGATCATTATAGACAACGTAATAAAGAAAAGTCTTACCAACTCGGAGACAGAGTTAATATAAGGGTGACACCCAATCAAAATGAAGGGGAAATTTACATAAACATGAATAACAAACATAATTAAAGAAATCCGACTAATCTCCTACCTCCCGAGAATTACAGTTAAGCACTTTTCATACAGTACAAAAGAAATCTTTCGATGAGATCATTAAAGAAATTAAATCTAGATTATAAAATTTCAAGTGGTAATATTTGCACCCTACTCTCTTTTTAAAAAAACTTTGCTATATCTAATTATTACAGGCAATTTGATAACATTTTGATTGTCGTCGTTTAGAAAACATTAAATAAAAGGATCAAGTTTGTCTTTTTTATCTTCAGTATTAAAATTTTAATTACGATATGGTTTCAGTACGGTGATTAAAATGTTAGACTGATAAATTACTAAATTTGCCGCCTTATCGTGGCATAGAATACGGTGACTGTATACCGGGTAGGACAATATAGAATTTGATGGTGAGAACCCAATCTGGAGATCAGTGAAATGTGGAATACTATCTTCAATACCATTACTCGCAAACACACTCTAACCTCGGCCAAGTGGTAGTACCTGTTAGTTCCATTTATGGGTCAAATAAACCTTTTGAAAATTACTAGTATTAGATAGGAATATTTGGTATCATAACTTAAAAAAATCTATCCCCTAACCTGTGGCAGGAATAACCCTAGACATGTTAAAATCAATCGAATAAAATTGTTAGCTCGCCATGCAGAAAGATTGAAGCTGTTTAATGTGGTTGTTGATATCTATGGTAAGTTAACATGAAAAATGATCTATATATTAGAATGAACTTCATTAGACTGTTAGATTAAATGCTTCCTCTTTTCTAAAACATTTTTACAACTCTTCAAGGAAAAGCATCGCCATGTTGGTGGGGCGTAAAATAAACTGACTGTATACTTCTGTAGAGGGGTAAGAGCCCCCTTCCACAAAAATGAGTCTTTGTTATGATACTAAACTGTATCTGATGGTTTGGTTTCAGATCTGTGTAGTTTGGAGTACTCCATTATTGCCATTACTCCCAGGTTCAATCTTATCCGGACTGATAGTACCTGTTAGGGTTCCATCTGTGAGTCAAATAGGTCTGTTAAAAAAATCATCTTCAATAGGACCGTGTGTAAAAAAAAAAAAGTTTTTAAAAATTACACAAAATATATGAACGCGATTCCGTAACCTCTTAGGCATAAAATAACCATATACGGGTTGACATGCCGTTAAAAACAATCACTCGCTGACAAACAAGAATAGTTTTAAATTTCATGACAATAAAAGCGTATTAAAAACAAAAACAAAAAAACAAATCAACAATTCTACAATCAAATTGTTGTTGAACGTGAGGGAAAGGGATTAAAATTTAAAACCATTTCCATATCGAAATACCGAGATATACCAAGCAGTTTAGATAGTAGTTCAAAGTATCCAGTGATTAGTGAGAGAGCATTGAACTCAAAAGAAATTATTGCCTAGATAGCATTATAAACTAGTGAAATTCACTGCATTTCTCAGGAGTGAGCGGCACGTACATTAGCCACACTCAAGTCCAAATATGACCATCATATTGGGAAAGTTAATAGTATATATTAGTCATGGGAATTGAGACAAGAAGTTTACTTCATATTCACTGTTAGATATTACTAATTAAGTATTTCTAATTAGGAACTGGTACTTGTGAAGCCTGAAAATTGGAGGCACTGGACATGCTTCGTATGTCAGTTGTCCGATGACAGATCTGAAGAAGCCGCAAGAAAGAAACGCACATCCATAAGAATCTAAAATCAGCCCACAGAATGACCAGACACTATTAATGAATCAATTCATTAAACAATCTGAAATAACTTTCTTTGTATGCATTGATCTAGATGAAGAGAGAACAGAATTATTAAGTAGTGAAATCATCTTTTTGTAAATAATGTACCCAAGCATCGTTGTAAAACTTAAATATTCCCGTTAATCGTGCTATTCCCTTCACAAAGTTATATTTATTCCGTTGGATGCTTTAGAGTAGATTTGCAAATCGTTTGAATTCCCGGTCCTGTAATGGGTAAATTGTGGATGTATGAATTATCAATCAACTCGGAAAAGTAAAGCTATAAAATCAAAGAAAATTCTAACAGATTAAGTTATTACATATTTATTTTTGATTGAGTGGCCGATTTTTAACGGCATAACAATCCGTCTAGAGTTATCTTACGTCTAGCGGAATTGCGTTTATTGTACGTTCATATTTACCCTTTTTGTAGAGTTGTTTTTGTTCTGTTTTTTTTTTTGGGGGGGGGGGCACATCAATCCTTTGGAGCCATTTAATGTCGAATCAAGTCATCTTGATAAACAAAGGATCCTGGTGGCGTACAGTACCTGCTGTTGCTCTAGTGGTCACCCAATTAAGTATGAAACAGGCTCATCGCTGCTTAACTTCGGCTATCTAGGAGGACCCGGTGCTTTCAGCGTGATTTGATCGTAATGTGCGTAGTTGTTTCTAAACATTTTTTTTTTCAGTTATGATATCAGGTATTCCTATCTAATACAAATGATTTGCGCACAGTTGTATGGCTTTAAGTATTTCTATCTAATACTAATAAATCATAATTATATGGTTTCAAGTAATTATTCCAATTTAATAATAATTTGTTTGCACACAGTTATAATCTTATAATACAAATAATTTAGTTATGACGAAGTATTTTTATCGAATACAATTACTTTTTTAAATAGATCTATTTGATTCACTGATGAGACCTTAATAGGCATTACCACTTCAGTACAAAGTGGACCTGGAAGTAATGGCAATAAATTGGCATTCTACATTCCCCAGAACTGTATCCTCACCATCACATGTAGTTTAGTGTCATACCTAAGACATCCCTTATTTTTTGCAGAGGATAGTTAATGTATTCTAAGCCCTGCAAGACAAGGCCTTTTTTTTTACATTTCACATCTTTAAGAGAAATCTGGGTAAAATATAATCGTCACCACAACAATAAAAGGAGATACCCCACCAAAAAAATTAAGATTAATTCTATCTGGTTGAAATTCAGACGGATAACTCTGTTACCCCTTGGTAAGACCAGACCAAGTAATTATAAACAAAGGGAAAAGTAAAAAAAAAACTATCCGTACCTGGCAAGAGAACTGAATTTGAAATATATATATATAAAATGGTGGTTATCATCGACAAGAATACTGAGACATGTAGTCTCTTGATCGCCAGTAAAAGCTACTAGATCCTACTCGTGTGGAAACACCACTAGTCCACAAATATTTAAAAATGTTAATTTCTATCATTTTAGTAAAATAATGTAGAGAAAAGATTCCTTACTCGTCTTTTTTAAATTTGAAAACTAACCCTCAGATGCTTGATGCTATGATCCAAGACTAGTAAAAAGCTGTTATAGCGATATATTTATTTACTAGCTTAAAAGCCGCCATATCGGGTGGTAATTAAATTAGCTCTTGCGATAGGCAACAAACAAACTACAGAAGAACCCAAAATTAATCGTTGCATTTCAGTGTTGCATTAATATTCACGCTTACCTTTTAAAAGTTCAACGATAGTTCTTCTGCTACCACTTAATTTAAAGACAATTTGATGTACGTTGGTCTTTACTTTCCGTACAAAAAATTATTTCTGTTTTAACTTTCGCTGGATTTATCAATTTCGATTATTCCCAAATTTATTTCCAAGTTATAAAAATTGTTATCGCCCATAAAAATTCGTCGCAAAAAAAATCAAGTAAAAAATCCGGATTCGAACCAGAATGTTTTTAATTTGCTCACGAACTCGGTATGATTCCAAAATGGTACGATGTGTTGGGCTGCGGCCTCCAGAAGTAAATTTGAAAAAAATGTGACACACTGACATTCCCATTTATTATTAGAGACAAGGATATTACAAGAGAATGTGGTGCAAGTTCCAGTGCAGGGTTAGGAGTAAATTTGGTCACACAGTAGTTAGCGACTTCTTAACTAGTTTCTTTTGCGATCAGGACACACTAATATTTTCCTTTCATCAAAAGGATTTATCTTTCAATTCGTTCCAATCACGATAATGTCACAATTGCTCTCTTAGATCTTAACTATCCATTTATGCGCAATTTAATGGCAAAGTACATACAAATGAAATGATAAGAGGACATAATCCAAATGGTAAAAAGAGGAGAAATCAAAATGACTGTAAAACTAAATAAAATGGAAACGATTTGTATCGTTGTAGAAAGTCCATTATTCACTAGGTGATGTGGTTTGTAAACACCTGTTTGCCTTATCCTCTTTGTCAAAAACAAGTAGGTGGTTATTTGAGGAGGAAGAAAAGAGAAACAAATGGAATGAGCGGAAAAATTTCTTAGAATAGAAATGATAAATTAGAAAAAACTGTTCAAATAAAAGTTATCTTAAAACCCTAAAATACCGAAGGTCAAATGCTGTATTCACGTAATTAAAAAATATTGCCCAGTTTAATCAGGAATGTGTTTCGAAAGGAACTTTACCTTCGCCAGAAACATGACTTCAAGTAAACCACTGTGGTCCAGCGTCTTTTAGGTTACTTTTACCCGCCTTTCGTTGAAATCTTTTGGATTCATTTTTTTAAAATCACCTCTGATCTTCACTTTATACTGATAAAGTAATAGCCCATGTTGCCATGTGAAATGTTCTTTTCATTCCTCGAAGATACACTCACATGTTCCACATTACTAATTCCGTTGCATATAACAGCGTATGTATTTTCACAACCCTTCCGCCAAGAACAAGATCTGACACAAGGTCAACTTTTTAAAGCGGAGTATAACAGGTTTGAATTCAGTTTCCTTTTTCCTAGACTGGTTGTCGTATTAAGGTTAAAGAGTCCAGTCTAATCTACGAACGCCATCCTATCGACTGGGCTGTGGAATGCACAGACTGTACCTCTGCAGAGATGCAAGACCTTCTCCCCCCAATGGGACCACCTGTTAGCCATGGGTGGAGACCCGTGATGCTTGAGGACGGAATCCTGGTAGTCCTGCCACTTGCAACACGCTACACTGGTCCTTACAGGGCTAGACGGGCAGTCGGAAAGATCCAAACAGATCTTTCATCGGACAACTGACATACGACGGCTGGTCACGTCAAACCTTAGCACCCATTTTTAGTCCCTACCGCATTTTTCAAACTGCACTTGTGGCAAACAAACACCCAACCCTTTTTATCTAATAGATGCTAGAAGGCGGTGACTGAGGGTCAATCGCGTTGAGAGAATAGGAATTTGACCACCGTTAAATAGTCGGGCACTAAATATTGGGTACTGAAAGCTTCGGGTTAGAGTGGACCTGGGAGTAATGGCAATGAGGAACTATTCTAAACTCCTCAGAACTGTAATATCCCAACCACGTGCAGTTTAGTGTCATACTTAGGACATCCCTTAGTAAGAGGATAGATTTAGAATATTATACGCCCTGCTGACAGAACGATACGGTAATAAAAGTGATAATCAAAGTGTGATGGCTTTGATTTACGTGCGCTTCAATAAGAAAATCTAAACAGCCGTGGAAAAAAGGTTTCTGAAACGACCAAAAACACTTTTCAATGGTAGAATTTACAAATCTATGAACAGAAATATATAGGGAAGTAAACAGATGATGTAGGTATTTAACCAAACAGTTCGTCACTGGTAGGATGTGACACAAGGTCGCAAATATGGGGCATCCAGCGAGGATCGAACTCTCTATTCAGCAGTAATAGATCTCCAAGACTAGCTTGCTAACCATAAGTAAATAGATTATGTAAAAACTAACAATCTTGAATAAAATATGGTCTTCGATTTTTCATTTTGATTTATTCCAGTAAGCATACATTCTAAAGTCTGTCTTAGTCTCTTGCAACACCAAGTCTAAATCTGAAAAATCACGTTTTGGTAATACTGAATATTACTTGTGTGTACCTCTTAGGGACTGAGAAACGAAAAGGCTGATATAAATGAACAATTGACTACACTAAGAAAGAAGAGCGTCAATTACCCCCAAAATAGATCTTTTTCTTTCTTTCTTTTTTTTTCATTCGTTCGTATTCAAGAGAAAAGAAAGGCTGATAGTCTGGCACCTTCTCATTAAAGGAGATGTATTTTTGACCGACTTCACATCGAGTCGTAATAATCTATAGAAAATCAAGGACATTATTATATCTTCATCACTTTTGTTAAGAGAAAGCAAGTTTATCAGGAAAGATATTTTGGTCTGTTGTAGCTACCTCTTTATTAATCGACTGCGATCACAGGGAATCCTAATTACATAGTAGAGGCTTTTTTCAGACATCACTATATTATTCCCTTGTTCCTTTTACTACTACTTCTACTACTATTGTTTATTTTATTTCAATAAAATATGAGGGGGTCCCTGTGGCGTAGTGGCTAACGTGCTGGATGGTGACATCGTAGAAAGCGAGTTCAAACTTCAGTCGCGCTATGTTCAATTTCGGACTCGTACCCTTGGTATATGGGTTAAATAGTACCACTACTGTTCTTCTGCAAGGATTGCTTTGTGATTAAATAACTCATAAAGGTTGCAATACCATTAAACAAAGAAACAAAAGAAACATAAAATGGGAAAATTAATGGGTTTTAAAAATATTTAAATTTCAAATGGAACACAGATCTATTTTAAATGCACTCTTCATACATCCCTTTGAGAAATACCATATATTTTTTATCAAAGAAGCTTGAATGGTACTTTATATCTATTTACCCAACCCTTCCACCACAGGCAGGATGGGACATAAGTTTAATCTTTCAGCGAAGTACAGTTGGTTTTAATTCACTTTTCCTTCTCCTAGATGAGTTGCCTAAACAAGATTACAAAAAAAAAAATAGTCTGGCTTACTATTTACCCACAGCGAAAAATATAGTGTTACTTTACGAGCAAAACAAGAAAACCCGAATGCTGTAATATCTTTGTGTGAAACAATCAACGATCCGGATTTTATATCATATCATTTTTTCTGGCAAGATTAATATCAAAACAATATTCCATTTAATTTGGCATAGGTTTAAATGGTTAAAAGAACAAAAACTTATTCTGAACATTCACTTATTTTAATGTACTATTTCAACATAATTTATTACTAACAATATTATTCTTCACATACAACAGTAATATTCATAGCTCAAGTAAGGGTCATAAGCAAAATTTTGACTGTTTTTTGTTTCGCATTTTTTATGACTGTCATAATTACTAATTACGTTGCTGTAAAAACCTAAAATCTAAATTTTCCAAATCCTCATCATATAAAACCCATGAGTATATAAACACTCGACCAAATTGGTTTTTACGTCTTAATTCTCTTTCATTTGTCGGATATTTTATCCATATATTTGTTCACAATTCTATTTTTACTAATGTTAAAACTTTCTGAGCCTCCAAAATGTTGATGTTACTTCTAAATAGAATACTTTTACACCGACGGGTAGATAGGTGTTCTTTTTCATTCTTGTACAAAAAGGAGAAACCAAGGAAATGAACTAATATTTTTTAATTTTTTATCATGTATCATTTTCCAAATTCTGCAAGTGAGATCCGAACACAGAATGAACTATTAACATGATGCTGGCGAGGAAAGTCAACAAACCGAAATATTGAATTATAAAGGCAGAAGTGATAAAAGCTGATAATTATTCAAGTGAGGAATACTCTAGCGATCCAGAATACGTTAAACACTCTCTTAATATGCATTTTAAAAATATGCTGGAATGCAGCCAATAGCTGAAAGAGAGGTTAGGAAAATTTTTCGTGAGATTCAAAACAAGAGCATTTCTTTCTTGTACTTCTCCGCGAAGACTATTCTGATTTTAGGCAACAATTCTGGGTTACAAAGATTTGTTCAGCATTTGTCTGAATCAAAATAACCCGTCTTTTTTTTAATAATCAGTTAACTTTTTTTGTTAAAAATAGACCAGACGGTGTACAATAGGTAAAAACAATTTTTTCATGATAATCCTGCAAAGAATTTTTATTGTAAGCATTGCCAGTGAAATGCATATTCTATGCGTGTATGGAGTTATTTACCAATCATAGTTTAGTTTGTATGGCACCATAATGGAGCACACAATGAGGATAGAATTCCCTACAGAAGCGAATGGACTACAAAATTGGATAATAAAACACCGCTCTATAGTTTGTGGGCGCATATAAAGTTAGGATAGCGTAGATAGTCATCGACTCTAGGTAACTATTAGTTTCTCGCCAATGCGATCTTTGGACCGAGGGCGATAAACAAATAGTTACCAGGCTAAATGAATAAAATACATCTGTATGTATGTTTGTGTGTATAATTTTTTTCTCGGCTGAGTAGCTACAGAGTTGAAATTTAGTTTACAGATATACCTTGATAAAAGACACACAAAGTGAGTTAAGTGAGTGTTGGCAGTGATCAGGGTGCAGTCCGACAAGAGCGTACAGTGTACACTGCCCAGTTCTATCCAAGTCACTATGGCCAATTTCAGATAATTCAAAATTCATACAGCAAGCAAGCTTGTGATAACATTATTGATATTGCATCTCACTTCCTTTCAGAAAGTATTATTATTGCGTTATTGGTAAATGGGAGGGGGGTTAACATGCACAAATTTCCGTTCTAACATTTTCACAATAAGCACATTGAGCAATAGGTACCGCTATCCAATGGTGAGCAATATGAGATTTAAAAATGTGTATACTTCAATTTAGTCTGACACTATATAACCTGTGCAAAGCCGAGAACATACAGCTAGTTATCTGTAAATATAGCAAACACACACACACACACACATATATATATTATATAATCACAGATGAGCTAGAGCACATCGTCAGTGATGTTCATCAGGATTTTTGGATATTCAAACATTAGACCCTTTCACCCAAATACCCCCGCTGAGCTTGATCCCTTCCCAGCAGCACTCCGACAGAGATTAGAATACGCTGACTGTATCTCCTGCAGTGAGGTAACCCCCTTTCCCCAAGGGTACCCTGCATTTGATGGTGAGTACTCCTTCATTACCATTATTCCCAGGTCCACTCTGACTTACAGTGGTAATACCTCTTAGGGTCCCATCTATGATCCGAACAGGTTTGTTTAAAAACGATTCGATGGGAATACTTGATGCCATATAACTAAATTATTTGTATTAAGAATAGTTACTGGAAATTATAATTGTTTACTAAGAATTATTATTAGTTACTTCAAACCATACAAATAGGAATACTTGATATCATATAACTGTTAAAAAAACGCTCAAGACCAAATACACGAACATATAAATATGTACAGAATTCCCTAACGTCTAGGAATAAAATAATCCTTGCTTGTCATACCATTAAAATCAATCAATTTTCTCAATGGTTACTCTCCATATCTTAGATCTGTCTACTTCCCAAGGCCGGCATGTACTACCACCGACCAGGTGGTGGGGGGTCAAACCTGCTTGTATTTTCTATGAATACTATTTTATGAAAATTGATATGCAGTACAGTAGGTTTCATACATCATATATGAATACTTTACGAAAATTAACCCGTAGTTGAGTGGGAGTCCCATATCATAGATTTGGGGGTGAGGCATGCGACCTTAGCACCGGCCCTGCTACTCCCTATCCTTTCTTCGTGATTTTATGCCAGATTAAGCTACCGTTTAATAAACATCTACATATTTAGACTTTCTTGAAAGAAAAAAAAAAGCTACTTAATTTTGTTAAGCTTCTTAGGTTAAACGATAAATGCAATTGAGAAAGCATGGAGAACTTTTGATGCGAAATGCGAACTTTGGAAGATTCGTCGTATTAAAAATATTTATTATGAGCTGATTTCATCTAATCTAATTTGTCAGAGGAAAGTCAGGTTGCCCTTTCTAATGCAGGTGTCTCGAAGCCGACTGACATTGATTAGTGTTATAGACATAAGTTGATTTGGATTTATTCACGATGTAAACGTTGAGTGGTGCAGATAAAAACTGCGTTCTTGCATTATACAATTGATATATATATATATATATATATATATATAGTATCGCCCACAAATAAATACACCCCCTAATTATTTTGAAAATAATTTTCTTTTCAACTAAAGATACCTTGATTTTATTTCTAGTGGAACATTATCAAATATCATTTCTTGCCAAACTCTATAGCATTGAGACTTTGTAGCAATATATAGTATATAGCAGTTCAAAAATTTACACACATACATACATCTGTTGGCATCTGTTAATGAAAGATATGACTTCTTAAATTTGTTTTCTTCACACAAACTCTAGAAAAAGTAAAATTCAACAGCTGTTCATTTTCTACAATATAATTTGTCAAGATGATTTATATGGAGGCGCGTTGTATAATGATTATCAACGTAGGCAATGGACTCGGTGACCTGTGTTATTTCTAGTAGAATACGTTACTATGTTTCAAACCATAGATAAATTTTCTTTCTAATTTGTGTCTTTCTGCGATGTTAAAACACTTTCTTTCAAGTTTCATTTTTTTTTCTTTTTTAATTAATCATTATTAAAACATAATCAGATATATCAGTCTCTTCGTTCAGAAAACACTATAGACTAAACAGATTGGTTGAAATCAGAATATTTCAGAAATATTGCACACTACAAGTTCCTTTTCCTAGAAACATAAGAATATTTTTACAGCTATACATATATTCCCCCACCCCTTTTTTTAATTGAAGCATTGTTTCATCTGAAAAATAATAAATATTCGCATAAACAAGAAGTTTTACAAGAGAGTAACGCATACACCAGATAGGCAACTTCGCTGTTCGGCTGATACCGATAATAGAAAACTTCGCAGACTAAAATATAAACAGCATGTCAAAAACTGGAATATATATTTACGAAATAAAAATTGGTTCACTATCAATTTAAAAAAAATTCGATTACTAGATGAATTAAAAAAATAATCACGAATTGAAGTAGAATCTCCGAATATCATAAACGTGTTACTTTTACAGTATGAATATATCGCTTTTTTGTTTTCCTTGAAAAAAGGACCACGAAATATAATTTTTAAAAGACTTCACTTGTAAACATTCCACTTTTTAAGGTTAAATGGACAATGAATTTCCATGTTCTATTCCTTCTGGAGGATAATGGAAAAGGCATGCTATGAATAAGGGTTAAAGTGAAACAAAGCGTTTTTTGTGTCTCTATATACATAAGCATATTTTCATGAGTTTACTATTGTGCGTGTACAATGTTTGTGCCAACAATGTTCGGTCCCAAGCAATAAACAAAAGGAACCGGAATTTGACGGAAGAATAATAACTCTGTTGTTCTTTCGAGAAAAAAAATGAGATGAAAGAGAGACAGAAAGAAATCACCTCGCAAACTCACGCAGTGAGAGGGGGGAAATAAAAACGAATCCCCAAAGCCCAGTGCAGAAGAGAAATGCCAAAACTGTTCTTCCGCTTTTCTTAAGACGAAGTCTTTGAGTCCTCTTCCCCTCTTTCCATGCCGACAATTCCATCGTCCTCTTTCTCTGCATGCGAGCAATGCTTTCTTGGAAGCTTTTCTCTCTTTCACTTTACTTCTTTTAAATCTCTAAAAGTTCACCATCGGCTTCTCCGCCTGCTCTTTAGAATCGGCCTTTAATGACTAGGTAGGCTTGCTAGATGGTTTAACCTTTCACCATAAAATGAAATATTTGTCTTCATCCCATTCACATTGTCTTCCTCTTATTTAGTTACTCCTCTCTTACTGTTAATTCTACTCTTTCTATTCTCTACTTCCGTGTTTTTTTCTGTTATTCCTTTTCCTGTAACGAACTCTTTTTTTCCTTCTTTCTTAGAACTTTACCGCTGTGTCATTATTCCTGTCTATTTTCCTCTTGTCTATTCTAATACATCCAACCCCCTTTTTTCATTACGTATTTATTTACTTTTACCACTATTGTTATACTTTTCTTTTTTTACTATCTCTTCGTTACTTTACTTCATCACTCTCTCTCTCTCTCTCTCTCTCCTACTCGTGTCATCTCTCATTTGGTGCTATTGTCTCCCTCTATACATCCATCACACCCAAAATATCACCCTCTTATCGCTGCATCACTGACACGAGCTTATTCCCAATGTACAATGTTTTCTTCCTATCTTTCTTCACAGTCCTAAAAACGCACTTCAATGAAGCGAGGCTTACTCTTGAGTAAGCCCTGCTGCACCTGCACAAACATACAAAACGCGCATATATTTCCCACCACCATTATAGATACATGTAATATATATATATATTATATATATATATATATATATATATATATATATGTGTGTGTGTGTGTATATATATATATATATATATATATATTATTTTCCCATTTTGACTTTCAAAAGTTTAGAAAAATATACAAATATAAAAGAAAAACAAAACAATATCCTTCAGCCTTTAGGACACAAAGTAAATTTTCGAGACATTTCAGAAGAAAACTTCGACACCACGTAACACATTATTGTGTATATATATATATATATATATATATATATATATAGAGAGAGAGAGAGGGGGGGAAATTCTCTCTCATATTATATATATATATATATATATATATATATATATATATACATACAGTGGTACCTTGACTTTCGAGTACACCAACTTACGAATTTTCCATGTTATGAGCTATCATCGTCAATTTTTTGTATTGTCTTAAGAAGTAAAATTTGAGTTACGAGCGAGCTTCATATACACTTATGTTAATAAGTTCACAAAAATCATTTAAGTTTCCAAATCTATTACGCCAAAGAAAAATGTTATTTATTTAAAAAAAATGATAATTAAAACATATTACTGCACATAATTTATTACATTCTATTTTATCACGTTTTTATACAATACAGTGCTATTCTTTTTCCTTATTTAAAAAAGGGGGACTGGAACAGATTAATGACATTTAAGTTTATTTCAATAGGTAATATTGATTTGATAAACGAAGAAATTGACTTTTGAGTGGAACGAATTAAACTCGAAAGTCAAGGTACCTCTATCTATCTATCTATATGCAACATTCAATGAATGTTCTGATGTAGTTTTTTGTTTAGCTTAGTTGTGACACAAGGCCAAGAGTATGGAACACCAGGGAAAATTGAAGTCACTAACAATAATTTACTAATCTAGCTTGCTAAACATAACATCACGTGAGGTGCCCGTGTGTCTTGGTGGATTTCTTTCGAGAGTCAAATAAGAAATGATAGAAAAGCCACATCATTACTTTATTATTTTTTTATTTTTTCTTCCATAACCCTTAAGTAATGCTGAAGATTCGTCAATAGCAACCAATGAACAAATATCTCGTCGCAGTGACAGCGGAACACAATTCTATCCTACAAACCCGCAATTCTTGACGCTTCAAAATGACAGCTTGGACTTTCCCGCCGATCCTTAAAATCTCTTGGCAACCGCATTCACTACTGTAAATTTTGCTCGCCAAAATTCCTGCCTCATCCTGTAAGCAAAAATTATAAATATATCTTTGTCTGCATACATATGTATCTATGAGACAGTCTCTTACCTTCTATTACATGATCGCCTACACGAGCAAATATTTCAAGAAAAGTCCCTATACACATACTCATACAAATGCATCAAAATGATTTTTTATATGCACGCTTCCTTAAAATCAATGTTTGATGTCTTCATATACTAAATCCGCGAGCGAAGTGAACGGAAGTTTAGTTTATATAGCGGAAGAATGCCTGATGTTTCTTTCATTTTTATAAAGGTGCCTCGCGTGTTCACATATATACAGTCTTGAAAAGATTGCGTATATACTCAGAAACAGGGCAGGCACTCAAACAAATATATTACATACAGTGTGATAGCTTGCTATTCCTTCGTGTGTGTACGTACACACAAATATACGTGGATATTGCATACTTATAATCAAAGACACTTTTGAGATAAATTCATTCAAATCAAGCATTTTAGTTGCATGAATCTAGAGTGCACACAAACTATCGACGCATGCATGCATACACATATATATCTAATTAT
>CM042151.1:29089187-29179187 GCA_023376005.1 Doryteuthis pealeii | reverse complement strand
AATTTGTTTGCACACAGTTATATGGTTTAAAGTAAATAATAATAATAATAATAATAATAATAATAACCAGTAAACGATTATAGCATCAAGTAACTGTTCTTAATACAAATGATTTAGTTATGTGGTATCAAATATTCCAAATAATTTTCAAACAGATCTATCTGACCTATAGATAGTGGACCTAGGTGCAATGACAATGAAAGGGGACTCCATATTCCTCGAGAGCTCCAGAACTTGAGCCTCACAACCGGATGCGGTTTAGTGGCATATCCAGGACATTCTTTTAATGTATTGCCACTATTTACATTTAATCGTAAATGTAAAAAAGAAAAAAAAGGCCTGCAGATTTTATATATCAATTTGAAGGTTATTCTTACCTGGGTAACGCTAAGGTAATCTTACTGTTTAATTGTTGTTATTTTTTAAAGCATAATTAACGGCCAGTTTTCGTGAATCATCACAGAAAGACTTATAGTACGAAACAGACGACACGGATTAGAACGTTGGAAGCGCAAGAAATTTATCGCATTCGCTTTGATGCTTTAACGCTTAGGGCTTTCAAATGAGCCATAATGACTTTGATGAGGTTCGAAAGAAAAGGAAAGAAAGAAAGAAGAAATCCCATCAACAGCACTCTTTTTACATTTAAAATGAGGATTACTCTGTCCAATTTTGAGCTAAAATTGTCGACGCTTTCGCTGCATGAGAGGAAAGGGCGTAAAACATTTGTGCAAAACTCATCAGCACCATCAGAGAGGAGCATGACCACGTATGACACGGCTGGTGAAATTGCTTTCCAATTACCATTTCAATTGGCCGAGTGTGAACAAGTGACGTCGATAAACACTCCGTTGTGTATAAACAATTTTAATGATGGTGCAGATGGCATCACGGAGAATATCAAAAGGAAGACAGAAGAAAGAAAAGTAACAAAAGAAAGAAAATTAAGCAAAATAACGATTGAGCAATATCACAGAACAAGTGAAAATGGGTTTACACAAATGTTTGGAAAACTTTCAATAAAACTATTTCAAGTAGTTATCGCCAGTCACATGAAACCTTTTTTTTTTTTTTTTTCATTTAACAATAAAAGATCTTTCATTCAAATCGATATAAAGAAAAGCCAAAAATCAAAGGTAACCACTCTACTTATATATTACACACTTTTGTTGTTGTTGTTGTTGTTTTTGTTTTTTAAATATTAGAAGACATTTACATTATTATTCTTAGTGAATCAATTTGTGTCCGTAGAACGAAAGCAATGTGAGGTTTTAAAGCACCGCTCTTCGTAGCCAACAGGAGAATGGAGATCGTCCCTGAGACCGTTTAGATTATCAATCTGATAAGTTACACAATAGATTATGCCACCCCACACCATTTTTTACCGGATTGTATCTCAGATCAAAAGACGGATTTATCTTTTCATTAAAAAAATATTTAGATGAGTGCAGTATCCCCCACCCGTATTTTTAAAGATTTTTTGAAGTGGATTATTTTTCCGTCGTTTGAACTAGCACTATCTTTAACGAATGAACCTTTTATTTAATTGTCTCGAGTAATAAAGATGTGGATATTAAAAAACTGAAAGCTTATCGTATATCAGGCGGCTCATCAATAAAACCAGACTATGATATATGGTTTTTCATTGAAGACAGAAAAGAAGCGATCTAAAACCAGCTTTTTCGAGTTTGCACATATAAAGCTCGTTGAAGTAAATTTGTACTAGTAAAATCTACGATAAATGTCATAGACTGGATAATGCTTGAGTGGAAATTATTTTGAATATCAGGGTCATAAATATAAGTATCAATTTATACAAAACAGATCTAAGGATCTGCACTTGAATGCTCTGAATTAAAGGGTTTCGAATCGTGATCACATTATTATATATATATAATTTTACATGATTTTACTTAATAATATCTAATACTAGACGATTCTACAACTTCCTGCGATCTCGTTGTAACAGCGACCGATGGTACTATTGATCTTTCTATTTAGAAAGGCGTAAAGGATTATAATTAGCATTTCATAGTTATCTTCGCTCTATCAAGAATGTGGATGATTAAACAAATGACGTTCATTCCGAATGCGGGCCTACAAAATTGCCATTCATAACAATCTCGCTATAGTTAGCGTGGACATGGATTTAACAGCGCTTGGCGATTGACAGTTTCTCGCCTATGCGATTATTCAAACCAAGTCTTGGTTTGACTCTCTACCTAGACAGACAGCTATAGTTCTTGCGATGTTTGATTCAGCTTAAATGGGCAGAATGGAAATAGGAAGAATGTGTTACGCCCTCGAAAATCTGCATTGGAAATCGACCACTGACACCAGTGAAAGGGAAACTCTCAACTACCCCACTTTGAAAGCAAGTTTCAGACCGTTATAATTTCTAAACTATTTCAATGAAATTTTAAAATAAAATTCATGCATTAAGATTTAAAATACTCATGTGAACTTGCGTTTTATGTGTGCTAACATTTATTTCTTTATCTATTCTTGATTTACTAATGTTTAGTAACAAGCAAATCTATCAGACTTTAATTCCAATCCAATTCATTTATTTTCAAATCTTTCTAATATAGCTTCAGTAGTTTAAAAAGTTGTATCGTTTTCGTAGCATATGTAATATTAAGTGTAATGCTTATATCTTATTTTCTTTTTTAAATTGTAAACAAATCATTTTATCTTCAGAAAAGTCAAAATATTAATCTTGAATTTAAATGAATTTTGATACAAATATATTCCATAATGTTAACAGCTGGAAAAATTTATATTTACTATCAAATCTGCCAACTTCATGCTCTTCAAATTATACCGTATTTCATATCTGTTTTTTCTTTATCAATGCGCTTGAAAATATAGTAAGCGATTTCCCAAGTTAATTATATAACACATACAAACGGAATAAAGACTAGCCAAAATTGCAGCTGTTAACTAAATTTCAGTGTCCGACATTTCTATGCATGTAAAAATAAATAAATAATAATAATAATAATGGCAGATAAACATCAACAGAGCGCAGCTTATCTTTACAATTAGTCGCATTATCTATGATCGACCCTTTGAGAAATTTTAAATCCTAAAATCCCTTTCGTTTGTTTGTAATTGACTCATTACTGTCATAAAGAATCAAGGACGAGAGTGTTTACGTTTCACTTTATGCTAATGCCCTCTTCAATAGATAGATGGTATGTATTTCCCCAACCCCTCCATCATGGCAGAATGAGAACAAGGTCATTTTTTAGCGTGATACAACTGGTTTGAAATCAGTTTTCCTTCTAGAAAAGGAGGAGAGGGAGGAGGAGTTGGGTAAATACACACATCAATCAAACAAAACTTATACTATTTTTGTTCTCCTAAACTGAAAAATACTTTAAAAAATAAAATTGAAGAATAGTGATTGAGGAATCTATAGCTACCATTCTATAACACTTTTTTCTGACCATTGACAACCTCTCCTTTTTTTCTACTATTCATTTATATAGTGACATCAGTTACAATGAGTTTTCATAGTAATAGTTTTAATGCTTTCCCATAGTAAAACTAATTAACACACCAAGAGCTCATGTCATACCGAGTGTTACTCTTTTTTGCAAGATAATACTTTGTGAACAAATGTTTTACAAACCTTCTAGGTTATTGGTATACAGAAAATAAACCCTTAAATTTTACATACCTATTAACATATGGTTCTATTAGTTCAAACGTCCTTTTCCTCAAAAAGGTTAAAATATATAACTGGTTCTTCACAACCCCTTCTTCAATGTTCTTTTCTCATAATGCTAGATAGTTAACAGAATAGATTGTTAGAATATCATTCATCTTGTTTCATGATTGTAATTTTAGACAGTTATCCGACCAAACCAACGGTTTATATTGTTGATGCCTATGTTAGTAGTGAGATTTGAATTAGCCATTACATATCATTGTTTTAACGTGTCCGTCGCTTCATACATTCTAATTGCTGCTTACTTTTGAAACAGTAGAAATTTCGTAACAGTTCTAAATAAATTTACAAAGAATTTGAAAATTCGAAGAAAAAAAAGCAAACTTGCGTGTTTCAGCTGGGTCTTTAACAATTGTTTTAATTAGGTTGTTTTTAGTTGCTGAGTGGAAACACTACAATGTGCTCAGCGTATAATTTACTAGTTATCCAGTTTGATTAGCACATTGCCTAACTAATCCTATCATTATTTCTTCTTTTTATTTCATTTTTTTTATTTTTTAAATATTTCAACATTAAAAAAAACAAACATCATTTGTTTGGAAATAATTTTGTGAACAGATTTTAAACAATAGAACAACTTTGATTCTCTTTAAAGAACTACTGTGTTATTGAAACATAAAAGAAAGCAAGAAAAACGTCTACAACTCAAAGCGAAAACAAACAATAGGAATAGATTTTTCCTGTTAGAGATTATCAGGATCTTTGTTTTATTTATTTTTATTCATTTTTTAAGGATTAAAATGTTTTCCTCGGGTTATGACTCTGTGCATGTGAAAATGGAAATAGCGAAGCAGTAAAATAATGCTCTGACGAACTTGCCAGTCTCAACTTTTCAAACCACATTTCAGTGCTGTGAAAACCGTTGTTGAAGAAAATCGAAGCCACGTTTCGTATAATGAGGAAAAAGCAATCATCAATTTCATTGTCTAAAAATGGCCCCAAACGTTTGCCTTTAGTTACAAGAAATGTCACGTCAAACCTCGAGGTTGACATGCACCTGAAATTTTTTTTAGATGTTTGACGAGAAGGAGGAAAAAATTGACAACATTCTTAAAGGAAAGAGAATTTAAAATTAGACTTCCTTGATTCGCTCTAATTATGGAATGAAATTAGATTTATCGAAATGAGGCGATGATTTATAAATGTATTCAATTTATTTTACTTTTTTCTTCTTTTTATTCATTGTTTTTGTGATTATAGCAGCAAAAATTCTTCTTGGCGTGTCACATGCGGTGTCCACATCAGTTTACTGACCTCAAGAGTTATCATTTTCGTAACAGTCAGCATTCATCTCCCATTCCTATTTCAGCTGCCAAATTTTTCAGTTCCATTCTGTCAGTTTTTACAAAACAATATACCTCCACTTCAAAAGAAAGAATCAAAGTGTATCACGATAACCATCTAATCACATACACGCATGATGGCTTCGATTCTATTTCTCACAAAAAAAAAAAAAAAAAGAATGAAGCAATTTTTATCACTAACGTGAATAACATTACAACAAACAATGTATACATTGTCTATGCCTCCGTTACATACGTAATAATCAGTCAGCATGTGTATACATTTGTAAATGTAAATGTGTGTCCATGTGTAAGAGACAGAAAGTGTGTGAGAGTGGATGCCAATTCATTATTCATTGTTCTCATTGTTGCAAATCTGTAACCAAAGTGAACGGAAGTCTTACTTCACAATACGGAAGAGTGCCTTTCGCCTTTCCACTCTTCTCTTAAGCAGTCCGTCGGGTACGCCTATACAGGGACCAAAATTACCGGAACAGATTATCCGATTCGATAAATATCTTCGATCGTGTAATTTGTTCCGTTGAACACACACACACACACACACACACACGTGCGTGTGTATGTGTGTATTTGACTATATGTCTCTGTCTTCAGGAGGTAGATCAGGGGATGAGAACACAGGGATACTAGGAAAACGATAATTTCGATTTTTCAGATTTTTCTATACTCTTCAAATAATTTTTCTCTAGTTTCATTTGACGAACAATAACGTAAACAATCTTCTCTTTGGATATTTGGATACTTAATCGAGGAAAAAGAAACAAAAGAAAAACATAACTGTTTGTTTGGCGTATATTTCAAAAGAATTGAACATCTATGAAAAAATAATAAAAGATCAAAAGAATGCATTTTTGATTCTAACTCCTAAACACTCCCTACTCATACCCACCCCAAAAATGATTACCAATATTTTGTTAAGGTAGATGTAAGATATATTACTGTAACAATACGATTTTTTTTTATCTTGGTAAACAATTAATTCTAATTACTTTTCCACTGAACATATTCCCAAATTTGTTAGGTATCAAAGTAAATGTAAATGATCTTTTGATACTAAAAATACACCAAGAAAAAATGAACGGGTATGAACATTAACGAATATTTTATTTATTCATTTTTGTTTTATTTTTACACATGCTAAGTAATGTTACATTATGAGTATTGACACAGTGACACAAGTTCAAATCCTAGATGAAGCTATTTGCGTTTCAGTTTCCCACTAATGCCCTTAGGAAATACATGAATCTCTCTTCTTCCCTCAGCTATTGCTAATAGTAGGGCAGATTGGGCTCCAAACTTGGTACGGCAACCATTCTGGGAGAAAGAAAGAAAGAAAACTAAATTCAAATCAGCTGTACTCTTCTTTAAAAAATTAACTTTATGTCGCATCCTACCTGTGGTGAAGGGATTGGGTAAATACATACAGTATAAGTATTGTGAAATTAATGGATTAAACCCAATGCACCTGAACACTATGTAATAACAATCATATTATACTGACGAGTTAAATTCAAGCATTTTTCTCACTCTTCTGACCTGTTTTTCAAAAAACACTGTTTAGTATACAATGAAATTTACACAGCCAATAGTTAATGCAGAGATATCAAACTGATGACTTTTGGATACTGCAATTAACTGACACAAGTGAAATATAAAAACAAACACACATTCCAAACCCAAACCTGTAACGCCCATTGTTGAAGTAAGAAGTCTACAATTATGTATACATATTGTATACAAGCAGTAATGTACCCAGACTATATGCACAAGGGGGTGCTTGTGTGTAATGGTTATTATTGTAGGAAATGAACATGGTGACCCGAGTTCAAATCCTAGACAAGGTTGTTTGCATTTCACATAGTGCTAATACTCCCTCCAGGTATGGTAAATAGTAGGCAGACTGAGCTCTTTGACCTTGGTATGGCAACCATTCTAGGAGAAGAAAAACTCTGATTTCAAACCTGTTAAACTCCACTTAAAAAATTGACCTTGTGTCACATCCTGCTCATGTGGAGGGGTTGGTAAATACATGCTCAGACCATATGCTTATTTCACTGTTATAGCATATGAAGCCACCAGCTGGCTTTGTTTCCATAGGATAAAGCCATACAATCCCCACTACATAGGGTGTTTTAAATTCTATCATTTTTCTAGCTTTCTTGTTTGTCTAACTTACTCATGTTCTTTTTTTCTATTTTTGTACCTATATCTTTTATGTAAAATGTATTTTATCTGTTACATGTATGTTTGTTCTCATTTTTTCACTTTTTAGATGTTATTGTTCTTCAAGACTATTTTTTCCTGTGTACACTTTATATATTTTCATGCACCCAACACCCTATTTCACTGACATTTAACCAATGCTAATGATATACACTTATTAAGTAGAGAAACAAAATCTGTCATATTCCTAAATCTCAGAAATCCAATGAAATAATCATCAAATTATGGTTAAGAGTATCATAATCCTTATTTGCTTCTTGCCCTAATATTTTGGGTTAAGAATAAACATATCTTAATTTTTAGAAGTCACTTTCATCTCACATGTAGAACACGTTGCACTCACAAAATTTCATGATACAAACTTACATTTTCACAGATAAAAAACATTCAATTCCAACAAAAAGTGAATATTATTAAACCTGTTGGGGTAAAATGCTTGGAAATGAATGTAAATAATAAATGTATACTTATTTTTAGCATTTAATTATTAATTATATGTTGCATAATATTGCATATGCAGACCCAAGAAGTAAAAGAAAAACATCATTACAATCTACATATATAAAACAATGTGTGTATGATGTATCTCTCTGTCTCTCTCATATATAGAGAGAGATATTACACAGACATTACTCTCATCCTAGACAGAAATGCCAAGGAGTGACACTGGACTGGGGCAAAGTGTATAGATAATCCGATCCAAAGCAAAAGTGTTGATCTGCATTTAATAATCCATGTGAGTTATATATTAAAGTATTTGTGCGCTTCTTTGTGTCAGTCTGCATGTATAATTCAAAATTACTAAAAAAAATTTTAACTGAAGCATTTTAAAATTCTAAATCGCATTTTCATAACATTCTACACAAGGAAGTACAAATATGAGTGGATATATCTGTTATGACTCATGCTCACATATAACAAAATTCAAGAATTGAATAAGTAAAAATTATGTTACTGTTTGGCTGTGTTTGTGCAAGTGGCACTATACCAAACAAGCAAAAAAAAAAAAAAGAAAGAAGAAAAATTACAAAAAGAAAGAAAGTAAAGAACTATTGAGATTGGAAGTATATACTTACATATACGTAAATAACCTCTATCACTCACATAAGTATTTTCCTATAATGACAGGTTATGCATACACATTCAGGCATCTATTCTATTTACAAATTCCATAACAATATTTATACTTATATGTAATATAGACTCTTTCTTTTATAAACTGAAAAATAGAAAATCATTTCACTATTATAATATTAGATTACAAGTCTTCCTTTTAAGAGACACACAGATGTAGATATGTATTGACACTTACTACTTCCAAATCATATCAAATAGTTATACTCTTCTTCACGTAAGCAAAATGTCTACTTATACGTATCGGCAAGAAAATCACCTCTATCTTCTTATCAGCTAAACATCAAAATCTGAAAATGATTGGAATAAAGATCCTAATTCATGCTTAGAAAAGATCAAGGTTTTATTCATCAAAAAACTATCCAGGCAAATACATAAGAATGATAGACAAAATCATTTTATGTTCACTTTTGCATACTCAAACATAGTGCATAGCATAAAGTATATAATTATACATTTCATCCTTTTTTTTTTAAATCAGAATAACTTTTTTGACAAACCACAGCTCATCAAAGTATATTTGTACACAGAAACACGTTTTACACACACATATACACACATACATACCTCAAAGACATGAAAGCTTATATCACAGAGACTTCAATGTAAGTTCTTATGTTTATAGGCTGAATACATTTATAGTAGCAGGTATAAGCATGATCAAAAAACATGATCTCTCAGCTTTTTTCTCTAACCCTTCCTGACAACCAAATGAGATTTTACAATATCCTGAGAATAACAATCTTTAAGTTACATTAGAGTGACAGACATTTGAAGATTCATCTTAATATTGTACCAAAGTCTTTTTGTATATCTGACAACCTTGGGACATGAGCCAAGCAGGATTTTTCACATTCTTGAAGAAGATCTGAGGCAATATGTTGACAAAGTATTTCACATCAAAGATCTATCTTATCTTGAATAAACAGTAATCTGAATATTTTTAGTATGTTAACCCTGTGGAATATTGGTGCACATTCTAGGTTCTATACAGTTATAAAGAACATTTATGTAAGGACATAGATATACTTACTTAATCTTTTATAGAATTTTAATTCATGAAAATAAAATAAAAAATCAGACACGAGTGAAATGTTTGTTTTTGGCGCTTTGCCTACTTTAAAATGCTCACAGTGGCTCTTGCACCACTGTGATCCTACAGTAAACTGTTGGCAGAAAGACTCAGATTATAATAACAATAGGACTTTATTTGAGTAGAATGAGTTCAGAGGAGAATAGATAGTGAACTTTGAAATATTCCATCATATAGATAAAAAAAACAAGAAAATTTGTACAGCCATGGGGGAAATTTGGTAGGCATAGAGTTAAAGAATAATTCATAAGACAATACTTAAAAGTAAAAATCTTTGTACATCCTCATCAAGTAAAGGTGCATTACATAACAGTTATCTTCATAGGAAATGGACACAACAAGCCAACTTCAAATTCTGGATGAAGCTATTTGCATTTCACTTCATGCTAATGCTCTTGGGAAAGGCAGGAATCTGTCCCTTCATACACACACACACACACACACTATAAGTAAATATTAGGGCAAACTGGATTCTTTAGCTATGATATGGCAACTGGTATGATAAGGAAAACTTAATTCAAACCAGTGTTACTCTGCTGAAAAAAATTACTTTGTGTCACATCCAACCCATGGCAGAGGGGTTAGGTAAATGCATACATCCTCATTAATTGGTTAATGAAATAGAAAAAATATAAAGAATTACTCTTTTCTTTTAGTATTCCAATTCATAATCAAGTGACAATAACAATGTTATTGATACCAATTTTCACTTTAATAGCACTATAATGAAAGTAAAAAAATCTAATATCTATATAATGTCTTCTGTATGTCTACTATTTTACTGCCTGGTGGATGTAGTTAATCAAGAGTCTGATATTGGCTATTCTTATCAAATACCCTGTGATATTTATTCAAAGAAAGATATGATACATCAGGATTCTATTCAACTGTATGGAGCTGATTCTAGAGAAAAGATGAATCTGTATTTTTCAGCCTTTAAACATGTATGCAGTTGAAAGTTTCAAATTGAAGCATTCTACTTGAATTCCTTGGGAAAGTTAGGAATTCTATATACTTACTTACATAAATGAATATATATTTTGCCCTGTTCTGTCACCAGTTATCTTAAAGTTGTATTGTCCCAAGCAATTAATTGGGATATAAAGCTACTTGTTCTATGTATGACTTCTGAAATGAATACCTACAGCTAATGTTTTCTATGTAGTAAATTACTATTTTTTTTTTTTTTTTGCTCAGTATAAGTAACTTATTCCATGTCATACCTAAACTCTTATGGATTATCCGATGATCTGCTGGCATAAGGTATTATGCATTAAGAAAAATGTCAGCTATTTTTTCTTTCAAAGGTTTAACATTTTAGCAGCATTTTTATCTTATTTATTTATTTATTTTTTAAGTAAACCAGGTTTTATAAATTCTTTATAAAACATGTATATGGTTAGTCATATATAAACTGTAACATTTTTAATAAGCATGATCATAATTGGATAGATCCATTCATTCATATTGTAGATTTGTTAATACCAATTCTTATGAAATAATTACTCAGAAATAATTAGATAGTTTGAATAAAATCATCTGTTCATAATGTTAACCAATTACATAGCTTTCCTTACCATAACTAATATTCTTATACCTAGGACCCCAATTTTCCGTTTTAAATTTTTCTTAATTCCATTTCTACTTTTGTTAAATTCCATTTTTATCACGTTTTCACGTTTAGTAAATTCTGTTTTTTTCCATTTTTATAGTATTTTATGAGAAAATTACTATGAAATATACTATAATTATTATAAAAACTGAAAACAAAAACATAATTCAAAGTTTTATTACATTTAAAGAAATGGAAAATATCTACAAATTTTTTTGAAATGTTAAAATCCAAGTCTAAAAATAAATCATCTGTAAAACTTAAAAATGTAACATGACTAGACAATGTAGCAGTCCATAATTATCTTTGAGGTAAAATGGAATGTAGCTGTCCATAATTATCTTTGAGGTTGAACTTTTGATCAAAGCTTCCTTTTACATCCTCCATCATGTTATAAACAACACATGCAAGTGGAGACTTAGTTTCTTCTAAGCTTGTCAAAACTGTTAGATTAAATGGGTGCAGTCCTCATTTATAAAATGCAGATTCAGGCGCAAATTATGGTAAGAGGCATAATGTAGTTTACCATCATCTACTAATTCCAGAATCCTATCTACTGCAAGGCCATGGTTCTTTTCTTGCTTAAAGAATCCTTCATAAGAGTTTATAGTTTATCCTTTAAAAGATGAGTGATATTTGGTCACATTAAACCAGGAATTCCATTACATTGCCACTTACTTGTTCCTTAGGCAAGGAAACTTCAAGCCATGTTAGGTATCGCTGACTATAATAAAGGCTGACTTGATAAAAGTAATGAGCTTAATAACATCGGCCAATGCTGGCCAGTGTGAAAATACTTCACCAACAAGATTTAAAATATGGGCTAAGTATGACACATGGTAAGTGTTAACAAAGACATTTGACAACACTTCCATATGAGGTTTTTTTACATTAAGCTGCAGAATCTATTACAAAGGCAATAATATCCTCAAATTTAATATCCATATGAGTTACAGATCAGATACATTTCTTACTTATAGTTTGATGATTGCATTCTCCCATAAATGAGAAATGACTCCCCATAAATGTTTGCAATCACATTCAAATGCTGTGGTCATTACAGTCACTGGTTTTGTCTGTTATGATGCTTATCAGATTGATTAGAAAGCTTTGGTTTAAGGGCAGCAAAATGAAATGGCAAACAATTTTGGCAGATGAAGTTGCCTAACACAATTGACACCTTCCTTAAACTATTTTAATAGGAATTTTGTGTAGGGAATGTTAGAAAGTACACATTTTTTTTTAAATCAAGAACAAAATAATCCCATATTTCTTTACACTTCAAAGTTGTAATTGTCTTCTGTTTCAGTTAAGATTTTTTACTTATTCATTCAACTGGTTTTGAAAAATAAATAAAATATGAAAAAAATTCATTGATAGTTAATATTATTAGAGGATTTTTTTGTTCAATTTAAATTTGTTTTACAATGGTGAAGATGATGCCAGTATGAATCTGGGAAAATTCCTGTGTGACAGTAAGCTTTGGAGTAAGTATTTTCCTGACCTCCCTCCAGGCCAAATTGACACAAGGACTTTTTAATGTGAGGAGCCACACACAAACCAAAGCTCATGCAGTGGCCAGTACAAAAAGTGTGTGAATCCTTTTAGCATTCCTTTTTTGGGGCACTTCAGACACCAAAGAATAAACCCGGTCCTACCCCTTTTAAAGAAGGAAGCGGGTATTGCCTAGGGAGACAGTTCCCTGGGATCATGCGATTTATTTTATATCTTACTGGTCCAGAAGCCAAAGCTACTGAACACAAGACACAAATACCAGAAACTTTGGAGTAGACAAACCAGACGTTTCATAAAATGGTGTTTGAAAAAGTTTTTTTATATTATTTATTTATTTCTAAATGGTATGGTTGCATGAAAGCATTTAGTTTTCTTTTGTCATATTCATAAAATAAGGTTACAAGCTGTTTAGAATCTTTTACTTGTAAATTTTGTGAAAATCTAACAAGCCTTGAGGAAATGAATTTATTAAATTTTGTTTGATCCATAGGAGAATGTTGCTTATGAGTTTTTCCTTACTTCTCCAGCAGTGCCCAGCATGTCTTGCTCATCTTACTTGGATGGTTTGTGTGATGGCAGGTAAGTGGCCATACAACTGCTGTATACAGGATTTGTTCAAAACAGCATTCAGCATTCCTGTGTAGTTCCCATCCTTTAATAATAACTAAACAATAATTCAAAAGCACAGGCCTAATCAAAGAAATTATACATTTTGCTTATAACAGTATATATACATGTTCATGGTGTAATGATTATCTTCATAAAAAATGCACACAGCAAACTAAGTTCAAAACCTGAATGAGACTGTTTGCATTTCACATAGTGCTAATACCCTTGGGAAAGGTATGCATCTAACTATTCTCCCTTCAGCTATGGGTAAATACCAGGGTAGACTGTGCCCTTGGTAGGGCAACCAGTATAGAACAAGGAAAACTCTGAATTCAAACCTGTTAAACTCTAAAAATAACCTTGTGCCACACTCTGTTTGTTCAGAGGGGCTGGTAAAAAGTGAGGTGCTCATTGTGTAATGGTTATTGTTGTAGGAAATAGACACATTGACCTAAGTTCAAATTCTGGATGAAGCTGTTTGCATTTCTCATAGTGCTAATACCCTTGGGAAAGGTATGAATACAACTCTTCTCTCTCCAATTATGAGAAGGTGACTGGACTCTTTAACCTTGGTATAGCAACTGGTGTAGGAGAAGAAAAACTCAGAATTCAAACCTTTTAAACTCTATTTAAAAATGTTGACCTTGTGTCGCATCCTGCTTGTGAAGAGGGGTTAGAGAAATACTTATAAACATATTGTGCTAAATTTATTATCATTTATTATCCTAGATTCATTATGTTCCTTTATAGGAATTAAGAGAAATGATAACAAGAAAAACTGTATAATTTTTAAATATATATTATTACTATTTACTACTATTGGATATAAGACTAACCATCATCAAAACATACATACTTGTACACTCACAAAATATACTTTGTCTTTGTTCATACCATTTAAATAACTACTTTTGAAGAAAGCTGAAAAAGTGATAAAAAACAGAATCTAGATGTAAATTCCTGTTGAAATTGTCAAATTTATAGTTGGTTGAGTTTCTATTTCCAAGATTCCTATTGAATAGTATATGTTCATGTGACTCAATACTAACTGAATTTTCTGCATAATTCCCATCTTCTGCTTTGGTAAAAAAAATTATTAAGATGACAAACTTGATACTTAAAAAGTGTATATATATATATATATATATATATATATTCTATATGATGCATATGTTCTAAATATAATAGCCAAAGGCAACAGAAAAGAGACTAGTGAATGGATATGAACAAAAAATGGTAAGAAATGTAAGGTATGAAAGGAAGGGAAAAGTAATGGGAGATGAAAAAAAGTAAGGAAGGATAATACTGATTTTATATTTACAATGACTGTCTATTCCTTTTGATGTTTGGAGAAGTAATAAATGCATTGGAAAAGAAGAACAATTTTATTCTTGGGTTATTGTCAGCAGACTACATGTGGAGACCTCATAACCTAGTGATATTGAAAACCCAAGAGTTTTCAATGCACACATGCACAAACGTGTGTGTATATAATACAGATTTGGTTGAAAGTGATGGACATGTTTTTTTAAAAACATCTACTAATCCTTCTGAGTTTCACATTGAGTTTATTTAGAAGTGAATATGGGAATTGTCAATAATGGAGAGAATTTGTACTTTCAGCTGATCACGTTTTTTTCTAGGTTATAATTTTTTTTAATTATTATGATCAGTATTTTATAATGATGAAATTTTAATATGTGTTTTAAGATCATGTGTTTTGTGTTTTTAAGAAAGTGTCTTGTATAAAAAATCTTTTATTTATTTATATTCAACATGCTGGTTATTTTCAAAATCTGATATCACATATATTTTTATAATCAAAGAACCTAATGACACACAATGTTTGACCTTTTGCTGAGAATCTACAACTAACTCTACTCAACCCTTTGGATTTTTGTCAGAGCCTCTTTGGTTGGGTTGTAGCCCTAATACCACTCAGTGCCAGACCTGTCCACCTTTGGTGACCCTACCAGGAACTTAAGTTCCCAATGGCATGGCGTTGACACTACCAAGTTTACATGGCCCTGCCGCAATGAAGAGAAGTTGGACTTTAGAAATAATGTACTAGATGGCCATTGAGCAAAGAGCTTCCTCCGTCCTTTTACAGGTCTTGTTTTTCATTCTGCATAAAAAATCTGTGGGGTTACTGGTTTAGTCGCCAATGATCCAACTATAAAACAATGTTGAATGTTAAAGGGAAGAGTAATGAAAATATTTCATACCATCTTCCTAAAATGCATATAATCTATACTATTTGAAAATGATATAGACAAAACCTATTGATAGAGAAACAGAAAATATTTTTCTATATGTATACTGCTTTAGCCCGGCACTGAACCTTTTGAGCTAGTAAACAGCTTTCTAGTGTTGTAGCCATTGAACTCTGTCTTAGCATTTCAAACAGAAGAATCATTTTAATGTTCATAAGCAAGAATAATTTTCATATTTTCCTTGGGTAAATAAAACCTTTAATATAAACTGATGGAATCCCAAATTTATAATGTAAAATGCTTTGTATAATATATTTTGAACTGGAAAACTAAGTTTCCCATGCCTTTTTAGAATAGCATGCAAAATCTCTTTATTCAACAAAACTCAAGATTTCTATTAAAATTTTTTAGTAATTTTAAATAATTCATTTTTATAAATATTTTCTTTTATTTATGAAATTTCATATTCACTTCTTTGATTTGTACAAGGAATTCTTTTGTTCCATGTATATAAACTGTTAATGAAATATTAACAATGACTGCCAATATATGCAAATTTAAGAGCAAGAATATTTTAGTTGTTATTGTTGTTCATAACTAATGCCACACTCAGAACTTGCATTCCAGAGAAAGTTGTATAAACTGCTCCCTGCCCTCACAAGAACAGCATATTCAGCTATTTTAAGAATAAATACATGGTAGAATCATTTGCCTTTCTGAGGAAGATTGATCTCTGAAAGTTAAACATCAATGCCATTGAGCCACCAGAACCAGTCTCTCAGCATATATGTATATAAATACAGGAAGCTAATGCAATATTTTACACTTTGAGTAAAGGAAAAGAATCCAAAACCTGAACCATTTTTTCTTCCCGACCCCAAAGATGGATATAGTTATGAACTGTTGTATAGTGACATTCCATATGATTTTAATATTGTTTTTAGTGATTCTAAGATGTTAAAGCATTCATTACCTTCCCAAAGGGAAAGTAAAAGTGGTTTGGTAACTTGTCAAGTGAAAAAATTACTCCTTTGTATATTGTTTTTGGGAACTGCTTTGCAATTTTGAGTAAAGATCCCCAGTACAAAATGATACGATATGTTTTTATTACACTGGAGTAAATTTTGGAGAAAAAAAACTATCAATAATATTCATGTATATAGATATTTTCTAATAACATAATTAAATAAAACAAGTGCAAAAAAATACAAAAAAAACATTAAAATGTCTTTATCCATTTATCTATATATAAAGAAATCTATTGTTTTAAATGAATTCAAAGTCAATATACTGATGGCATCTAAATTAATGGCCAGCAAATTTTCATTTATTTGTCAATAAAGTTTCTGGTTATTCATCTTACTGAACAGTTACAGAAAGAAAATCAATAGTTCAGAACAATTTTATTCAAAACATTGCTTGTTAGATCATTTAGATTTTTGTAAATTGTTCATTTCACTAATTATTACTTTATTGGCACATATAGTCATCATAAAGAAAATAGCTCAAATAAATTTTCATCTTTTCATATTTCAATTCTCAGCATTTAATTTTTATAGCATATGTATATCACACAATGAATATGTGTATAAATGAAAGTCGTATTTAGAGTGGCAGTCTCCATGAGGTAATGGCTAATGTGCTGGACTGTGACAGCAAGTTTGAACTCCAGTTATACTATTATATTCACTTTTGGACTTTTGGGAAAGGTATGAACCCCTCTCATCCTCCCAGCTATGGGTTAAATAGTACCACTACTGTTCTTCAACAAAGATGGCTTTGGTATTAAATAACCCATGAAGGCTGATATGTCATTAAGCAAATAAATGTCATATTTGCTTATCTCACTTTCAGCATTATAATCCAAAAGAGTGAATGGTAGTAGATATATAAAAATTTGTATTAGAGGATCTGTCATTGAGTGTTACTTTTTTTATTATTTGAGCTATTTCAAATATAAACACTAAAATTAAGATTGTTACATACAGTTTCCATTGAAATAACTCAGACTCTATTTCAATAATAGGCATGAAAAAAAATTGTTTCTCATCCTCCTTAAACTATTTTATTTCGTTTTTAAAGTTTAAATAGCGAATTTAAATTATATGTATTTAATAATAATAATAACCAACAATTTAGACTAATATCATTGATTACTGAATATATAATTTATTTATGAACCCATAATTTCATGGTTGAATAAACCTTTACTTAAAATGATTTGATCTAATATGATACACTAATGTAAATTTGTAATTCATTTTCAATAGCACCTCTATTTTTATTTTATTATAGATAAGGTTGTATATATTTGAGCAACGGCTAACAGTGTAATTATCATAAGCAAAGGTGTTTCAAATTGAAGTCATTTATATATTTGCTAGTAGAACTCAATTGATAAGTAGCAAATATACATACATGACCAGGAAATTTCACATCAAGAAAAAGTTATTAACAACTAGAAAATTAATCTTTATTGTGGTATTAAGATAACAGATTCCAATAATTAAGTTTCCATACTTTTTTTTTTATCAAGTAATTAACTCATTAAGGCCATTTTCTCTGCTTCGCTTTCTACAACATATATGTCAAATCCATAAAATGAATGCCTTTCTCATTGATGACATCAGTCATTTTATTTCCAACTCTCCCATATTACATTGTTTTCCATTGATATGTTAAAGCATAAGGATTTGTAGATAAGAATAAAAATTTAAGATTTACTTAAATAGCGATAGTTTAGAGAACGAGAAATATGTTTTTAAGATTCATATTAGAATGAAAAGAATTTGAAATTATGAATTATTTTTCATTATTAGAAACCATATAAAACATTTTCAATAAATATGCTCATTTTTATCATACAGTCTTGCAGCAGTTTGGTTTAGTTGAGAAAAGTTTACCAAAGCAAATTGATCACATGATCAATACAGAATAATCATTTTTGTCATAAGCATAAACACCAATTGGAAAAGTTCAAGTATACAAATATATTACTACAGTATCTAGCTGATCTGTTAAAAATGATTTTTTATGTGTACAGACTAAAAAATTAATTTACAATGATCTAACCTTATAGTCTGTGTTTAACAATATCTTAATAAAATAGAAATAAACAGAATTAAGATTATTGATAAAGAGTAATGCCAAGTAACCTTGATAAAGAAAAAAAGATGTTAACAAACACAAGTTTTTGGATTTTAGAAAAAAAAACTGAGTTATATCTCTAACAATGAACTAAATTTATTTTTTTTTAAAATAACCTTCCACAAGAATAAAATCCCTTTTTTTTAATTTACTAAATCCACATATCTTCAAACATCAAGCTATTCGTCTGTTAGAGTGCAATGTCTGCCATTCTCCTTACATCTATATATCAGGGCAAATGCTAATCCTTGAAAATCATTCAGTGTAGTCTATTGTTATGGCTACTGACAAGGAAACAGACACTAATAGGCTCCAAAAGAGGAATTGTTAGATCTCATTTTTCAAGGGCTTAGTTGCCATCACTTTTAATATTTCCAGGTAATATGGTTTGTAAACAAACACACTCTTGTTAGTTTTCAATCACCACCAGAGATATGATAACCTCTTTCAAGTCGTTGAAGTCTAGCTCAAGTAATGAAGAAAAAGCACTCATTTCGGATATTAGCAACATCTTCCATTAGGTCAGCATCAATGCTTAATAGCAAAATTTATACATAATTGCTGAGTGGAATTTCAATTTTTCTGGCACAATTGCTTGTAGTAAGTGCAAAGATTTAACTGATCATCTTTACTGGATTTGTCATAATATTTCATTCAATCTGCTCTCAGACTGTTTTCTGATATGATTTGTATCTTAAGAACTTTTGTCCAAAATGTTTTCAACTCATTGATAAGGCTCATGCTTTGAAAATATATTTAATTCTTGTTAAAATTTAGTGTTCATTTAAAAAGGAAATAATGTGAAATTTGATGATTGAATTTAACTAGAGTTAATTTTTTCTTTTATGCCAAAAAAAAGTGATTTCTATAAAATATATCAGATAATTAATATAATCCAATATCATTCATTAAATTTAAATCACCTTTTTAGAATTTTGTATACTTGTATTTACCAGCCCCTCCACACAAGTAGGAGGTGACACAAGGTCAATTTCTTAAGCAGATAATTTTGATGTTTTGGACTTGTCCTCATCTTTATTTTGGTATGTATAAACACAATGTTCAGGCTGCTGTATCCTCAGGTCTTGTTCAGGTGTTCACTGTTTACAGTCAGAAACATGAAAATTATTCACATCAAGCCTCATCTCAAAAATACAGACAAATTCTTAAGTGGAGTTTTACAAGTTTGGATTCAGAGTTTTCCTTCTCATAGACTGGTTGCCATACCAAGGTTAACAAGCCCAGTCTGCCCTACTATTTATCCTGAACTGGAGGGAGAATAGTTGGATTCATACCTTTCCCAGGGGTATTAGCACTATGTGAAATGCAAACAGCCTTGCCAGGATTTGAACTCGGTTGCCATGTCTTCTTATGACAATGACCACTACACCTAGAACAACTCTAAAATTATGTATGTTTGTGTATATTTAAGCTTTTCAAGAAGGAAATAAACTGATCCTGTTTAATGGAAACTTATTATTGAATGCTCTCCTTTAACATTTTTTGAAACAGAAAAATTTCTACATCAAGTTTGACCAGATTAATAAGTTTAGCTCAGTCAGTAGAGTGTTCAACTACAAACCACAAGGTTCTGGGTTCAATACCAGCCCTTGCCATATCAGCATATGAGTAGCACAGGGATCTGTGTGGTAAAGTGAAAAGCTGATGCTAGGTGTGGTGCTCTGCCTCAGATGTCAAAATAATATCCTTGGTCTAGCGCTAGTGAAAAGGGGATATACTCTCTCGCTGATACCGACTTTAGGCCACCCTGATGACTTACTTACTTAATAAGAATAATTGCAAAATAATAACAATGAAGATGATGAATTACAATATTCATATCACCAAAAAAAATGTTTATGATGCAAATAAAGGTAGTTATGCATCAAAATATAGTTTGTTCACATTATGGAAATTAATAAATCAATAATGTTTAAAATTTAAAAAATAAAATTAATAATAAATACAAAATAAAACCATAAAATATGAAAATAAAATATCCCCAATTCTATTTCAAACCCAAAAGAAATTTTTTTGGCTCTTGCCAACCTACTGGATAAGACGTGCATTTTGCAACCTTCTAAAATGAGCAACTCTCACAACTTCTATAATAATAATAATTCATGGGGTTAATGAAAAAAATTAACATTCATTAATATTGCTTGTCAATATATTTAATATTTCAAATAGCTTTTTCTCCAAAGACTATATTTAATTTCCACTGCATTACCAGGTTGTTTTATATTCTTTCTATGTGTTCAACCAAATTCAAGATTTTTGGTTCTATTCCTTTTCCTACAGACACTTCCTTATTGTCATTCAAGTGTTAAATGTTCTTTTTAACCTCATGTTTCCTAAGATTTCCAAACTCTACATTTTTTCCCATGGTAATCCCTTTAAGAATTTAGTTTTTTTTTATAGTAAGACTTCCAGTCTCTCTGAAGAAAACATTCAGGTATTTCAAAGAGATTTTCCTTATCTTAAAATTTTGCAATTTCACTCAATCTACAACAGCTTCAAAAACACTACTCATGTGAGTACACTAAGGAATTCTGACAAAACAATAGAAACAAAAATAACTAGAAATTCTTAATAGCTAGGCATTTGTGGAAGGAAAAGAAAATAGCGATTTAACATGTGGAAGTACCCTATACTACATTAAAAAGATACTAACATTTTCTTTGAATTTTTCAGTATCATATAGGTTTGTTTGTGTATAAGAACACAATTATATTTGAAATTAATGAATCTTTCTTGTTGAACAATACTAAGAATTCAATACAGAAGAAATTGCTTTCATTTGACAATCAGTTTTTTCTACTTAAGATTCATAATAGTACTAGCTGACAATTGCAAATGTAATCTATAAATAAATTATTCAGCTCTGCAGAGGGGTAAAACCACTCTTCAAAAAAAGGGGTGTATGACATTAAACTGTATATAATGAGAAACTGCAGTTCTGTAGCCTTGAAGGACCCTTCATTGCCATTACTACCAGGTTCACTTTGACCTGGAGTGGTAGTACCTGTTAGGGTCCCATCTATGAGTTAAAAGAGATCTGTTTAAAAATTATTTGTATTAGATACAAAACCTTCTTAAACAACTACACAAAATATTTAGATCTGAGCATAATTCCTTAACCTCTAGGCATAAAATAACATTAGACAATTTGAGATGCCATTAAAATCAATCAATCAAATAAATTCTTCAAGACCTATATAAGTACATGTACATAGATGTCCTTTTTTTGCACTTTTTACCCAAAAATACTTTTTGCATCTTTCATTTGAAAGTATTTTTCTAACCTTTTTAAAATAATGGAAGATATAAATGTTTTGAATTTTGTAAGTTTTTTCTGATTTTAAAATGTAGTAAAGATTTAAGGAATGATCTGAAGTTAGGTGGATTATTCTATCAGAAATATTACAAACAATAATATCTAAACTATCAAATAATCAAAAATGCAATAAATGGAAAGTAAACGTAATAAGATATAAGTGAAGAATATAGAAATGAGATAAAAAGAAGAAATTAGGGAATTTGTCATTTTTTATTATTTATGTTTTAATTAAACTTCAGTTTATTAAGTTGCTTTTTATTTTTTATAAGTAAGTGCATAAGATTTTTCCAATATTTTAAATTTAAGATATTTTCATAATCTGGCATTATCTAAAAATAAAATTTAAAATATGAACATTGTCAGAAAATGTTTAGTTATAAAAAATAAACAAGTGATTAAGATTATTTACATTTACCTATAGAAGACTAGGAAAATGATTGATAGAACTTTTTTAATGATTATCAAATGTTGTAGATTGAAAGTTTTATGAAGATTCCTGTTGTAAAAAACAAAACGACAAACAAATCATGAAATATTAAATAAGAATAGTTATTTTTTAGTTACTGATCTTGGGTTTGATAAGTATCTATTAACACATCATGAAAGAAAAGGATTAAACTTTTAGATGAAACTCAAGAAGCTAGTTTGGAAAATTATACCCAATAAATGCATTATTTTCTTTATATTTACAAATGACTACTAATATGGATATTATGAATCAATGTATCTCTAGTATAACTCCCTGATATATGATATGCACTGAACCTTTAAAGAGACTGATAGTGGATTAGGTAGAAAGGGCCATCAAGCAACATATGTATTATAATCAGTGAAAACTGTTGAAATGAAGGAGGAATATACTCTCAGTAAGAACCCATATGATGAGATTGCTTATATAAGTGAATACAAGTTGTCAGACAAGCAAAAATTACAATAATCTAAGTGATTACATATCTCTGTATGTATAGCTATATATTAGATTTAACTATTGGATTCCTTTGACTCCAATACAAGCTAAAGATAAAGAACGTGAATATGCTCCCTCTCTAAGAAAATCTTTATATTAACTGTATCCAAACATTCTAAGATTATTCAGGGATAGCGATCTTCTTTAAACTCCTAATACACTAATAGAAATAAGTAAGTGTTCTTGCTTAGTTTTTAAATCTTTAAATTATTTCCAACTTTGATCTTAAATCCTTTTTTTTATTACTAATATTCATCCTAAACAAGGCCAAATTGGCCACAACTAAACACAACTTGGATTATAACTCAACACAGTCTTATTCATTATTATTATATTTGGTACTATCATAGAACATACATGACAATTTAAAAAATTAACACCCTTATGGGAGTATCTTTATGATATAATTTCAAACAGTCTCTACATGTTCACCATCCCTATCAACATATTCTTGGAATCTCCCACAAGTAATTGAACAAATGTGATATTTCTATGGGAGTATCTTTATTAAAAATCAGAATTGATATTATAGAGACCACCTGGGGAAGATTCCAATACTGTCTTGACAAGAATGGTAAACAAGTGGAGATGTTAAATCCTGATATCATAAATGAACTCCCATAGAAATTTTAACATTTTTTAACACCCCTGTATTTCTTGCTTGATACAATTTAAATACAAATATATCTATCATGCATATATATCATTATACTATTTTTTATACAGAAAAAACTGAACTCCAAACTTACCTGTAAGAATCAGTCAACTATTGAGTCTACTAACCATACAAGATGAACATCTTGCATGGTGTAATGGCTAGTAAACTAGATTATCTGACCATTGTTAGTGAGAATTGAACTCACTGAGTACTCCATACTTCTGGCCTTGTGCTAAACTAAGTTAACTATATCAGATGAAAACTGAAAATATGCTGGGCAATAGGAAATTTAGATGATTTAAAAATTCAACATTTGATATTTTTGGATATTATTTTTCATCACCATCAATATTTATTTCCATTTTTTATCTTTTATAAATAAAGCTTCTCTAAAATGTCTAAAATAAATTTGATTTTGATCTCAGATTCAGAATTTACACAAAAGCAAAAAGTAAAATTACTAAATTTATCTCTTTTGCCACAGTTTAATAAGTGCACTTACAACTAACATTATCACTATGCAAACACATGTTATTTAAGTGCATACATACATATTTTTTTATCATGATTTTTTTCTTGTGTATATATATATAATATATAAATATAATATATATATATATATATGATAGATAGATAGAGAGAGAGAGAGAGAAAGAGAGAGAAATAGATGCACATATGTATATACCTCTTTTTAACATTTAAGTGATTTAAATTGCTATAATTCTGTTTTGAATGCTTCATGATTTTTTGTTGTTCTTTGCAATAATTAAAGACAACTTGCTTGTGTGCATATATAGCAAGTAAAACTATGAAAGAAATCTGCATATGTTTTGATTGATTTTTATAAAAGAAACAAAAACATTTTTTACATTATTTCAGAAGCTTACATCAAGTGTATGTGAAACTAACACAGCTGGTGAAAGGTGCAACTGTCTATATCAGAAATTGTCTCAGGCTCCTTACTCCAACAAAAACATGTTTCTTTTTATTTATTTTTTCTAAACAGTCCAACAATATAAATTTGTCTCTATGTTTGAAATGCATGAACAGATATAGCTAGGACTTAATATTCATAGAAAGTTGCTTGTGTTCATACACTTCATAAGAAACAACAAAATTATTTTTTTCTATTATTATAAGCAATAAAGATAACTCAAACGAAGCAGGTGTTTTAATTCCGACTCAGGAAGGATATTTCATCTCCTTTTCTTTCAATTTTCTGCAAATGGGGTCAGTAAGTACATCATCACTTGTAAAATAATGCAGAAACTGAAAAGCAAATAAAATAGACCAGATAATACACATTTCAGAAAAATTGCTAAAAATGAGAAAAATGAATGAAACATAAAATAAAACTATTCAAAATAAAATTTTACTTGGAAACGTAGGAATATTTTTAGAAAGATACAGAAAGTCATTTAATAGTATACAGATTTAAATAAATTGTACTGTCAGTATGGATTAGTACTTATGATTTGGTTTCTTTGTTTAATGGCATATAACTTCATGGGTTATTTAATGCCAAAGCCATCATTGTAGAAGAACACTAGTGGTACTATTTAACCTATAGATTGGGGGTGAGGGATTCCATAACTTTCCCAAGAGTATTAGTCTAAAAGTGAATGTAATACCGAGAACTGGAGTTCAAACTCACTATGATGTTGCAGTCCAGTTATTAGCTACAAAGACACCCCTGGATTACTACTGATAATAGTAAATGCACATGAAATGTCTGTATATATAAAGAGGCTTATGTTCCTGTCTCATCATAATCTAAACAATGAATAATCTGGTCAGATAGATAATACTTTAAAACTTTCAAGGAATACAATTAAATAGAAATAATCCATGATTTTAAATTAAGATAAATGGCAGTTTCAATCAATGTAGAATTTTTGTAAAACATTTTTATATTGAATTATTTGTGCCTTAATATTCTTGGGAAAGGTATGAATCAATTTATCTCCCTTGAGCTATGAGTAAATAGAGGGAAAATTTAACCATGGTATGGCAACCAGTCTAGAAGAAGGAAAACTCTGAATTTAAACCTGTAATCACTGCTTAAAAATTGACCTTGAGTTTATATTCTGCTCATGTGAAGGAGTTGGGTAAATACAATACACTAAGAACCAATATTCCAAGATTAAAAAAAACCCTGAGGAATTAACCTGATTTCATATTTTAGTTAAGATTCAAATATAATCTGCTAATATAATAATTCATTGATCTAAATTATTGTGGCTTATTTTTAAAATCTTAACAACAAATCATAATTTTTGTTTATCTTTAAACCATTACAGTGTAAATATATCATAAACCTTAGAATAAAAAAAAGTTAATTAAAGCATGTTTCTTCATTTTGCAATTTTTAATGCTAAAGTGTTTTCTCAAAATTTTGCTTAGCCTTTAAAAATTGCTTTAAAAGATATTGTTTTTTACGCACCTTTAGGAAACAGGAAACACAAATGGATGCCATTATATCACACTGTCTTGTCTCAATCACAAGCAATTATCTGCTATTATTTTATCTATTAAGAAAAAAAAAAAATTAACATAAAATTAAAAAATTGACCTTTGTCGCATCCTGCTTGAGTGTAGGGGGTTGGGTAAATACTATATATATATGGAATATTTGTATAAGATACTCAGGTTATGTAAATTGTATTATTTGTAAATTATTTAAGTTTTCAAAAGTAAGAATTTAATGATAGTAAATAAAATTTAAAAAAAGAAAACAACATAAACTCATAAATCTACCTACTAATAATTGGAAAAGACTTGGAATATTTCAACAAATAAGCTGTTTCATGGGTATGATCTGAGTTAAGATAATTGCTTCTAAAATCTTTTCATTGCTCAAAGGATCCAGAGAAATATTATTTAATGTAGATAAGGATATCTTTCTGCTCAGCAAATAATTCAGAATACTGAAATGGAAAAATGAAAGAAAAATAGACCACAAAACACTTGAGGTGCCCAGTGCATGCTATGGCTTGACTGACAAATCAGGAAGTGACTAGAAAAAGATCTGATAATCTTCTTTTCTAAAGTAGGAAATTATAAACATTTTTCTCTTAGCTGCTACCTTTCCATCACTTCCCATCCGTCTGTCAGCAAGATAGTCATGGACAAAGAACACTAGAGAATTTATCATATATAAAGAAGGAACTGTCAGTATTAGAATAAGTCTCTTTCTTTGTGGCAATAATTACTGGCAGAGGCTTCAAGAACTAGGATTATGTTGATTATGCTGTTGAGTAGCTTATGGTAATGTGTGTCATAATCATAAGAAATCTGGTTGCTACATTGTCTGTGCCTTGTATTGTACATGAGTTGAGTTTGTCAGGATGTGCTGGTTGATTTGATTTCTTTTTGCAAAATCAAAATTACAATCAGAAAAGATATATAGAGCAATGGATTTTATAATTTAATTTTGAATTAAAGTTTACAAGCATGAACATAGATCCAGAAAACAATATTTTGTATAAATTGTTGACCAGTTCACATTGCCTAGGTAGCAATATCTCATTACAGAAAGAGATGTCAATATACATATAAGAAAGGCATGGACTTGCTATAGACAGATTATCGATCATATGGAAATCTAATCTCTCTGATAAGATGAAGCGAAAATTCTTCCAAGCAGTAGCTATGTCAGTGCTACTGTATAGCAAAACACTAGGAGAAAAAGGCTAAGTAGAAACTGCACAAGAATGCTGTGTGCTGTCTTGAACAATTCTGGAAGGCAGCGCCCCACAAAAGAACAGCTGTAGGGCCACTTATCTCCTATCACACAAACATCTGGGTAAGATGAACCAGATATTCTGAACACTACTAGAGAAGCAGAGACAAGCTCATAAGTAATACGGATGTTGTACAGAGGACCTTCCAGTAATGATGGCCGGTAGGGACAAGTGGTGAGAAGGAGTCATAGAAGAGGAATGTACTGTCAGCACCAAACTAATGAAGATTTTGTGATCTATTTATATAAAAGAAAGTCTGGTATGTACGTGTCAACTTATAACTCAGAAACGAGATGTTATTCAGAATCGAAAATCTTGCATACACTTTGACATCCCTTATAACTAAGAAACAGACCAAATTTGGTTATTGATTTTTACTGATTAAGGGATATAATTAATTAATTAAACAAAAAAAAACAATTTGCTATAATCGTGGATAACTGCTAATGCTATTTAAAAAAATTCACTGGCTGCTGCCTATATAAGCAGTGATTTAAAATGGACACCACTGCTGGTAATTTGAAGTTGACAAATTTCATGCCCTAATCATTTCAGCTCGGAATTTCTCGCATATCACTTGGGTCTAATCTTAGAAAATATTTTATTGGTTAGAAAGAAAAGAAAATATCTTTCTAAATATGTCATATTTGTATGTGGTTTTATGATTTAATTTTTTTTTACCAGCAAAGTAAAATAACAATAATAAACGAAAACATTTAATTTAAAATCAATTATAATCAATTTGTTTTTATTTATTAATATATTCATTTTAGAATAATATATCCATTTTTAATCAGTATTTATTTTTTCTTATGTACAAAAGAGTTTTTAGAAAAGAAAAAAAGAAAGAAATTGTAATACAAACAATTGTAAGTATTTAATTCTTAGCATTTTTATTGTTACATTTTTAATAACGATAAAAAAGAAGGAATTAAACAATACATTTCATTTTTACCATTTGAAATCAACAGGCAAGGAAGCTCGCTTAAAAAAATAAAATTCTTCAAAAATGTAAACACAAAAAGAGACTATTCTTAAAATAAACGAAATTATAATACATTAATTCTTAGCTTTGTTTATTGTTAAATCTTTAATAAAGTTTAGGAATGCATTTTTAAAAATAATATCTTAAATGTAAACAAAAAAATTTCCTAAAATAACAAACATTCTACTATACAAATTCTCAGTGATTTTTTTTTTTTAATTTATAATCATTTTCCTCTTATTTTCTCTCTTACTCCTTTTCTCTCATACACTCTCTGGTGTTCCTAATTTTTTAAAATCCGGTCATGGATTGGGTACTTTTGCTAGTGCAATATAGTTCTAAGAAAAAAGAAATTCGCCACTCTGTCAAAGTTTCAGTCTCAGTTTTGTCTAAGTAGAGTTAATGGAGATCGAAAGAAGCTTAGTCGCCACACTCCAATAGTTCTGATTTTATAGTACTATGGTGGATAATTTTGTAGATAAATGAAAAATGATGTATTCAAGTACAGAGATGCTATATCTAAGGTTAATGGAGAGAATTACAACATCAATGAACTACTTTTCTACTTAGATTGTGCTAGATTTTTCTGTCTCTGAGTCATATTTGCAAGCTTAATTACTTTATATCCATCAAGATAACACATTCTAGGCCAATTTGTAGTTTATTCTTACATTCTAAAATACAATTTTTTAGTTTAAGAAGCAAAATTAGAGTGTATGTTTGTGCATACAGGGAATAATACAATTAATAATACTAATAATAATAATACGCCCTGGACCTTTGCAACGAATGAAAGCTGTGGATATAGGAGTGGAAATGAACCAATTGTAGTTGGTTGCACTTGGAATGGTACCGCAAGGCTTAGAAAAGTGACTAGAGGAATTAAAATCAGAGAAGAATTGAGACCATCCAGACAACAGCATTGTTGAAATCGTCTAGAACCTCAGATGAGATTCTGGAGACCTGAGGAGACTTGTTGGTCATCAGCTCCAGTGAAAGACCATCACCTAATGCTGGTATGAAAAACTCACATGAGTGAAATAATACTACTAATAATAATGATGGTGATGATAGAAAAATGCTGTGAGAGGGCACAATTGCCATGATAGAAGGGAAAAAATCATTTAAAGTAAACGTTGGGGTAATCGGTTATTTAGATAGTCTGCAGACCGATTATGTATTGCTATAGTGAGGTTATCTTCTAAGTGTCCAAATTTGTGGGTTTGTTGCAACTAACCTAAGTTTAGTAAAAGCATTACATATACATTTCTATTACTTGAGAAAATTTATTATTCTGTACTAAGAAAAAAAAAATTAATCGATCCAAAAGCATTCTTATATTAGGGTTCTGCAGAAATACTTCCCTCAATTTTAACTGTCACCTGTGTGGCTCAAGTGACTTTAGGCAGTGGCAATGTAGCTGCATCCAGCTAATGTCTTACTCCCTGCGCCTCCACATACATACACAACTTACAATCAGTTTTGATCATGGTTTGGACCAGTTCACACCATGCATTTGCAGTTGAAACACTTCTTTTTTTAACACTGGTGAATCTGTTAATTGCTACCAGAGAGCTTTTCATGCTCATTTCATTTTAAGTTAAAATGATGCTATTCAGGATAGAAATTAAATACTGCTAAGGGTTGAAAATTTCAGAACCCCAGGTTCATTGATGATAAAAACTGTAGACTTTATCTAACACAGTGAAAATTAATTTTTTTCATCTTTAGGCTAACCAGGGTCTTTTTGTCAACCTTTAAAAACATGGCCCATGCATTACACTATATTAAAAAATGGTAAGACATTAAGCTAGATGAGCTACTTTGACACTTCCTAATTCACTTTGCACCACAGAGGTCACAGTGTAGGATGTAATTATCTTCTGCAAACCTTATAAGACACTTTTAATCTTGTCAAAATAGAATTTATATTTCAGTACCAACTAATTGATAAAAACTTAAAATAATCTCTCTATTAGGAGGTGGGTAGTTAATTACCAAGTCCTCATTTATACATCCTACCATTTATAATAACGCGCCCCTAGTTTATTTATTGTATGAATCTTGTATGTAATCTGTTAAATTCAGTAATATGAATGGTCAATGACCAAGTGAGAAATTGTTATATCTTGTTTATTTGTAAATCAACATTATTAGATGCTGAGCCAACTATATAGATTTATCCAGTAAAAATAATTCATGTATATAATTTGGCTATGCTTACATATTTTATGATGACTAGCATTAATCTCAAAATATCAATGTGTCAGAAGTAATTTTCATCCTTACTTATGCTATTACATTTTTCTAAAAAATATATAAGTTTGATTTAAACTTGTATATTAGCAATCGCTGTCATTTTCTTTTACCGACAAATCTTCAAAAAGATGAAATCAATTCGATTTTTTTTTAATCAAAAGAAAATATTTTTATTCTTCTATTTTTTAACACAAATTATCAACTATGTATTTGATGGCATCTTTAAAAACCAGACTAATTTGAAAGAGAACAATCTCTTATAGTGAGAACATGTCATGTAATAAGGTTTCAAAAGGATGCAACGTTAAACGCTGCAATTTGCCCCCACGCTCGCCCCAAAAGAAACTACTAAACATTAGATCAGTTTTAAAAAGACTGGGGCGTGGGCAAATGCAGCGTACATAGTGCATCCTTTGAACTTATTAACATGGACCTCGCTCTCTCACTCACTCACAGAGCTTGTGTCTCTCTCTCACCCACGCTCTCACGCTCACTCGCGCTCTTCTCACACGCATGCCAATCAATACATTGTTTGATAATTGTGTTAAAAATAGAAGAATAAAAAATAGTTTCTTCTTTTGATTAAAAAAAATCAATTATTATATTTATATGGATATAGTGGATAAAAGAAGACAGATTCTTATATAGATTTATTATATGATTTATATTATTATAGAAAATGTAATATGCATTAGAGTAGGTTGAGAAAATACTTCTGACCATTGATATTTCGGAGATAATGCTAGTCATATAGAAATTGTGGCATAGTGCAAAATTTATAACATCGTAATTATTTTTTACTGGATAAAATCTTTATAGCTAGCATCATAATTTGTACAAATAAAAGATATAACAATTTTCATTGTATTGACCATTCATTACTAGTATTTAACAAATCATACAGATCTCTACAAGTAAAAAATAGTTATTAAATGGTGATATAATTAGAGGACTTTGGTAAGTTTACCACTTCCTAAATAGAGAGAGTTTTTTAAGTGGGATCTCCTTTATAAATAGATTTTGTGTACTGGAATATAAATTCTACTTTGACAAGATTAATAAAGTGTCTATAAGGTTGTGGCAGAAGAAAATACATCCTAGTAAAAACACTGTGACCTGCTGTGGTGCAAGTGAATTTAGGCCAGTGTCAATAGTAGCCTCAGTCTAGCTAAATGTCTTACGATTTTTATATAGATGTAATCATCGGCATGTTTTTAAAAGGTTGACAAAAAGACCTGGAGCTAAGTGAAAAAATTATTTCACTGTTGTTTAGGATAAAGGATTACAGTTTTTATTCATCAATGAACCCTGGGGTTCTGAAATTTTCAACCCTTAGCAGTATTTAATTTTCTATCCTGAATAGCATCATTTTAACTTAAAATGAAAGTAGCATGAAACTCTCTGCTGTAGCAATTCCAGATTCACAGTGTTAAAAACGAAAAGTGTTTCGAACTGCAGATGCATGGTGTGAACTGGTCCAAACCAGATCATAACTGATTTGTAAGTTTGTGTTGTATGTGGGGCAGGGAGTAGACGATTGCTGGATGCAGCTACAATGCCACTTGCTAAGTTCACGTTGAACCACACAGGTGACAGTCTAAAAGTGAGGGAAGGTATTTTCTGCAGACCCTATTATATGGAGCTTTTTGAGATTAATTTTTTTTTCGTTAGTCAGAAATAATAAATGTTACTCAACGAAGTAGAAATGTAATGTATGTCTTTTTGAGTAAAACTTAGGTTAGTTTGGCAAAACCCACAAATTTGGGACACTTAGTAAGGATTGAACTTTCACACTATACAATGATAATGGTCTGCGAGACTATTCTTAAGTAACATGACCACAACGTTTACTATTAAATGATTTTTTTTCCTCTGCTATCACCTGGCAAATTGATGCCTCTCACAGCAATTTTCTATGCATCACCATATTATGTATTAGTAGTGGATTATTTCACTCACTTGTGAGTTTTCATACAAGCATGTAAGGTGATGGTTCTCACTGAGTCTGAGTGACAACAAGTCTGCCTCAGTCCTCCAGGAACTGCATCTGAGTATTTCTAGACATTTCAACAATGCTGTTTGTCGGATGGTCTAATTCTTTGCCTGATTTTCATTTTCCTCTAGTCACTTTTCTAAGCTTTTTGGTACCAATTCATGCACAACTACAATTGGTATCATTTTCACTCTCATATTCCCAGCCTTTTTCAATTCTCTTGGCAAGGTCAGTGAGATATGTATTATCATGGTATTGCCTTATTATATATTATTATATTATTATTCCTGTTATGTCACAACTACACCTAATTTTGCTTAACTAAAAATGTTATTGTTAGAATTAGAATAAGTACAAATTGGCCTAGATGTGTTTATTTGGATGATATAAAGTAATTAAGCTTTGCCAAATAATGATCCAGACGACGAAATCTAGCACAGCTAGTAGAGATAATGGTGATCATAATGTGTTAATCTTTTCCATTACTTAGATTAGGCATTCTGTTATGAATACATCATGTTTTCTTTGTCTCAAATTTCAGCCATCAGGTACGTATAAAAGTGCCCGCCACAGCAAATATTGCGAGTTGTGGCGACCTAAGCTTTTGATCTCCAATTATCTCACTTAGAAAAAACTGAGAGTATGAAACTTGACAGATGCTGAATTTCTTTTTCTAGAACTATGATTGCACTCAGCAACACACGCTCCATCCCCACCTCGCCCACCGGATCTCCTCTTCACAACAAATTAGCCCAACACATGAGAGTGGTATGAAGGAGAAAACAGAGCTACACCGAGAGCCATCACCACGCGCACCTCCGCATCTTCATCCCACACCATCTAAAAAAACACTCACTGAGATTCTGTATAGTAGATACTGTTTGTTTCATTTTACGCGAAATTTTTTCTGTTTAATTCTAAGACTCTATTGTCTCTCTACATGCCATTCTCAAACTCTCTATTAAAGATTTAACAATAACAAAGCTAAGAAGTATGTATTAATAATATTCGTTTATTTCAGATAGTCATCTTTTTGTGTTTCACACTCTCTTTCGAACACCACCATCTCTCCTTTTTCTAGCGCAGCTTCCTTGCCACCTGCTTGATCTTCACACATCGGCTAGAACTGCCACACTGTACTTCCTCTCTTCAATTACTTCCCTTCCATCTTATCGTATTCAAAATGTACACATAAAAATCTCAGACTTCAAACTACTTCAGCAATGTTTGTAATCCTCACACAGTCTCTCTCTTCTTTCTCTTGCTCTCTCGCTTTCTCAAATAACTCCTTCTTCGTCACTAAGCACAAAATTAACACTACTGATTCAACCACTCGCCGACTATCTTCCTCTACTCTACTGAACACTGCACAGCTATTCACTACAATAAAAACACATCTCTGAGCTCACCTCACTCATTGTTTTTCCACTTAATCGCTTTTCCCGCTTTATCTATTGTTACTTCTACTCTGCCTCGTACAAAAAAACAGCTTAAACCTCACATAACACCCTAAGACACCATGAACACTACCCCATTTAGAAAGATTATTCTCTCTCTTCCTTCTACTCACCACACACTAAATCACTTCTATAACGACTTAACCAGTCCCACTATCGCACGTTACAATCGAGCTGAACACTGCACTTCACGCCCGCCATGACATCTGCTCAACTCTCCATTACAGCAGTGGCTCGCTCACTCTCTCTAATACTACACTGCTTATATAGGCAGCAGCAGTGAATTTTTTTTATATTAGCATTACAGTTATCCACGTTATAGCAATTGTTTTTATTTTTGTTTAATTAATTATTGATATCTAATCATAAATCATAACAAATTGGCTCTGCTTTCTCTCACGCTTCATCAAGCGATGTAAGATGTATGCAAGATTTCTCGATTTGATACCATCTCCGTTCTCGAAGTTATAAGGTTGACACGTACATACAGGACTTCTCTTTATTACTAAATCGACTACAACTCTCACTTCGCCCTTGTGCCTGACACCGTACAATTCCTCTTCCTATGACTCCTTCTCACCAACTCCTGCTCTCACCGCCCTCCATCTACTGGAAGTCCTCTGTCAACATCCGTATTCTTATGCAGCTTCCGTCTCTGCGCTTCCTCTAGTAAGCTGTTCAGAAACTATCTGTTCATTTACTCCCGATGGTTTGTGTGAATAGGAGATAAGTGGCCCTACAGCTGTTCTTTCGTGGGGCCGCTGCTTCTCAGATTTTGTTCAAGACAGCAACAGCATTCTTCGTCGCCAGTTTCTACTTCAGGCTTTCTTCTAGTCGTCCTTCTGCTACTACCAGTCAGCCACTGACATAGCTATGCTTGGAGCATTTTCGTTATAACCTCTTCATATATCAGAGAGATGATTTTTCCCATATCGATCGATAACTTCTTTATAGCAGTCCATGCTTTCTTATATGTATATGACATTCTTTCTGTAGATGAAAGATATTGCTACCTAGGCATGAACTGGTTCAACATAATTTTTATTTACAAAATATTTGTTTCACTGGATGCTATGTTCATGCTTGTAATTTAATTCAAAATTAAATTATAAAAATCCATGCTCTATATATCTTTTCTGATTGTAAATGTTTGATTTTGCAAAGAAATCAATCAACCCAGACATCCTGACAACTCAACTCATGATCAATAAAAGGCACAGACAATGTAGCAACCAAGATTTCTTTGATTATGACACACATTACCTAAAGCTACAATCAGCAATATCAACATAAATCCTAGTTCTTTAAAGCTCTGCCAGTATTATTGCCACGAAGCAAAGAAAGAGACTTATTCTAATCTGACAGTCTCTTCTTTATATATGATAAATTCTCTAGTGTTCTTTGTCCATGACTATCTTGCTGACAAGACGGATGGGGAATGATGGAAGGTAGCAGCTAGAGAAAAATGTTTATAATTTCCTACTTTAGAAAGAAGGATTATAGATCTTATTTCTAGTCAACTTTCCTGATTTGTCAGTCAAGCCATAGCATGACTGGGCACCTCAAGTGTGTTTTGTGGTCTATTTTCTTTCAATTTTTCCATTTCATATCTCATGATTATTTTGCTGAGCAGAAGATATCCTTATCTACATTAAATAATATTTCTCTGGATTCCTTTTGAGTGCAATGAAAAGATTTTAGAAAAGCAATTATCTTAACTCAGATCATACCATGAAACAGCTTATTTGTTGAAATATTCCAAGTCTTTTCCATTTTAGTGTAGATTTATGAGTTTATGTTGTTTCTCTTCTTAAATTTTATTTACTACTCATTAAATTCTTAACTTTTGAAAACTTAAATAATTTAACAATAATCAATTTTACATAACCTGAGTATCTTATACAAATATTCCATATATATATAGTATTTACCAACCCCCTACACTCAGCAGGAATGCGCACAACACAGGTCAATTTTTTTTAATTCTTATGTTAATTTTTTTTTTTTTCGTTAATACGATAAAATAATAGCAGATAATTGCTTGTGATTGAGACCAAGAAGTGCTGATATAATGGCATCATTTGTGTTTTCCTGTTTCCTAAAGGTTTGTAAAACAATACTCTTTTCAAAGCAGATCTTTTTAAAGGCTCAAGCAAAATTTGAGAAACCACTTTCATTAAAAATTGCAAATGAAGAAACATTGCTTTAATTAACTTTTTTTTATTCTAAGGTATGATATATTTACACTGTAATGGTTTAAAGATAAACAAAAATTATGATTTGTTGGTTAAGATTTTAAATAAGCACAATAATTTAGATCAATGATTTATTGATATTAGCAGATTATATTTTGAATCTTAACTAAAATATGAAATCAGGTTTAATTCCTCAGGGTTTTTTTTTTAAATCTTGGAATATTATTGGTTCTTAGTGTATGTATTTACCCCAACTCTTCACATGAGCAGAATATTAACTCAAGGTCAATTTTTTAAGCAGTGATTAACAGGTTTAAATTCAGAGTTTTCCTTCTTCTAGACTGGTTTGCCATACCATGGTTAAATTTCCCTCCTATTTACTCATAGCTCAAGGGAGAAATAATTGGATTCATACCTTTCCCAAGAATATTAAGGCACAAATTTCAATATAAAAATGTTTTACAAAATTCTACATTGATTGAAAACTGCCATTTATCTTAATTTTAAAATCATGGATTATTTCTATTTATTGTATTCCTTGAAAGTTTTTAAAGTAATTATCTATCTGACCAGATCTATCATTGTTAGATTATGATGAGACAGGAATAAGCCTCTTTATATATACAGACATTTCATTGTGCATTTACTATTATCAGTAGTAATCCAGGGGTGTCTTTGTAGCGTTAATAATGGACTGCAACATCATAGTGAGTTTGAACTCCAGTTCTCGGTATTACATTCACTTTTAGACTAATACTCTTGGGAAAGTTATGGAATCCTCACCCCCATCTATAAGGTTATAATGTACCACTAGTGTTCTTCTACAATGATGGTTTGGCATTAAAATAATGAGGTTGATATGCCATTAAACAAGAAACCAATCATAAGTACTAATCCATACTGACAGTACAATTTATTTAAATCTGTATACTATTAAATGACTTTCTGTATCTTTCTAAAATATCCATACGTTTTCCAAAGTAATTGTTTATTTGAAATAGTTTTATTTTATGTTTCATTCAGTTTTCTCATTTTTAGCAAATTTTTTCTGAAATGTGTATTATCTGGTTCTATTTTTATTTGCTTTTCAGGTTTTCTGCATTATTTTACAAGTGATGATTGTACTTACTGACCCATTTGCAAGAAATTGAAGAAAAGGAGATGAATATCTTCCTGAGTCCGGAATTAAACACCTGCTTCGTTGAGTTATCTTTATTGCTTATAATAATAGAAAAAATAATTTTGTGTCTTATGAAGTGTATGAACACAAGCAACTTTCTATGAATATGTAAGTCTGCTATATCTGTTCATGCATTTTCAAACATAGAGACAAATTTATATGTTGGACTGTTTAGAAAAATAATAAAAAAGAAACATGTTTGTTTGGGAGTAAGGAGCCTGAGAAATTTCTGATATAGACAGTTGCACTTTCACCCAGCTGTGTTAGTTTCACATACACTTGATGTAAGCTTCTGAAATAATGTAAAATGTTTTTGTTTTCTTTTTATAAAAAATCAATCAAAACATATGCAGATTTCTTTTCATAGTTTTTTACTTGCTATATATGCACACAAGCAAGTTGTCTTAATTATTGCAAAAGAAGAACAAAAAATCATGAAGCATTCAACAACAGAATTTATAGCATTTAAATCACTTAAATGTAAAAAGAGGTATATACATATGTGCATCTATTTCTCTCTCTTTCTCTCTCTCTCTCTCATCTATCTATTATATATATAATATATATATATTATATTATATATATATATTATACACAAGAAAAAATCATGATAAAAAAATATGTATGTATGCACTTAAATAACATGTGTTTGCATAGTGATACTGTTAGTTGTAAGTGCACTTATTAAACTGTTGCAAAGAGATAAATTTAGTAATTTTACTTTTTTGCTTTTGTGTAAATTCTGAATCTGAGATCAAAATCAAATTTATTTTAGACATTTTAGAGAAGCTTTATTTATAAAAGATAAAATGGAAATAAATATTGATGGTGATGAAAAATAATATCCAAAAATATCAAATGTTGAATTTTTAAATCATCTAAATTTCCTATTGCCCAGCATTTTTTTCAGTTTTCATCTGATATAGTTAACTTAGTTTAGCACAAGGCCAGAAGTATGGAGTACTCAGTGAGTTCAATTCTCACTAACAATGGTCAGATAATCTAGTTTACTAGCCATTACACATGCAAGATTTCATCTTGTATGGTTAGTAGACTCAATAGTTGACTGGATTCTTTACAGGTAAGTTTGGAGTTCAGTTTTTTCTGTATAAAATAGTATAATGATATATATGGCATGATAGATATATTTGTTAAATTGTATCAAGCAAGAAATACAGGGGTGTTAAAATGTTAAAATTTCTATGGGAGTTCATTTATGATATCAGGATTTTAAACATCTCCACTTGTTTACCATTCTTGTCAAGACGACAGTATTGAATCTTCCCCAGGTGGTCTCTATAATCAATTCTGATTTTTTAATAAAGATACTCCCATAGAAATATCAACATTTGTTTCAATTACTTGTGGGAGATTCCAAGAATATGTTGATAGGGATGGTGAACATGTAGAGACTGTTGAAATTATATCATAAAGATACTCCATAAGGGTGTTAATTTTTTTAAATTGTCATGTATGGTTCTATGATAGTACCAAAAATATAATAATAATGAATAAGACTGTGTTGAGTTATAATCCAAGTTTTGTTTAGTTGTGGCCAATTTGGCCTTGTTTAGGATGAATATTAGTAATAAAAAAGGATTTAAGATCAAAGTTGGAAATAATTTAAAGATTTAAAACTAGCAAGAACACTTACTTATTTCTATTAGTGTATTAGGAGTTTAAAGAAGATCGCTATCCTGAATAATCTTAGAATGTTTGGATACAGTTAATTATAAGATTTTCTTAGAGAGGGAGCATATTCACGTTCTTTATCTTTAGCTTGTATTGGGAGTCAAAGGAATCCAATAGTTTAATCTAATATATAGCTATACATACAGAGATATGTAATCACTTAGATTATTGTAATTTTGCTTGTCTGACAACTTGTATTCACTTATATAAGCAATCTCATCATTATGGGTTCTTACTGAGAAGTAATATTCCTCCTCATCTTTCAACAGTTTTTCACTGAATTATAATACATATGTTGCTTTGATGGCCCTTTCTACCTAATCCACTATCAGTCTCTAAAGGGTTCAGTGCAATCATATATCAGGGAGTTATACTAGAGATACATTGATTCATAATATCCATATTAGTAGTCATTTGTAAATATAAGAAAATAATGCATTTATTGGGTATTAATTTTCCAACTAGCTTCTTGAGTTTCATCTAAAAGTTTAATTCCTTTTCTTTCATGATGTGTTTAATAGATAGATACTTATCAAACCCAAGATCAGTAACTAAAAAATAACTATTCTTATTAATATTTCATGATTTGTTTGTCGTTTTGTTTTTTTACAACAGGAATCTTCATAAAACTTTCAATCTACAACATTTGATAATCATTAAAAAAAGTTCTATCAATCATTTCCTAGTCTTCTATAGGTAAATGTAAATAATCTAATCACTTGTTTATTTTTTATAACTAAACATTTTTCTGACAATGTTCATATTTTAAATTTTATTTTTTAGATAATGCCAGATTATGAAAATATTTAAATTTAAAATATTGGAAAAATCTATTGCACTTACTTATAAAAATAAAAAGCAACTTAATAAACTGAAGTTTAATTAAACATAAATAATAAAAAATGACAAATTCCCTAATTTCTTCTTTTATCTCATTTCTATATTCTTCACTTATATCTTATTACGTTTTACTTTCCATTTATTGCATTTTTGATTATTTGATGTAGTTTAGATATTATTGTTTGTAATATTTCTGATAGAATAATCCACTAACTTCAGATCATTCCTTAAATCTTTACTACATTTTAAAATCAAGAAAAACTTACAAAATCAAAACATTTATATCTTCCATTTTTTTTAAAAAAGGTTAGAAAATACTTTCAAATGAAAGATGCAAAAAGTATTTTGGGTAAAAGTGCAAAAAAAAGGACATCTATGTACATGTACTTATATAGGTCTTGAAGAATTTATTTGATTGATTGATTTTAATGGCATCTCAAATTGTCTAATGTTATTTTATGCCTAGAGGTTAAGGAATTATGCTCAGATCTAAATATTTTGTGTAGTTGTTTAAGAGAGGTTTTGTATCTAATACAAATAATTTTTAAACAGATCTCTTTAACTCATAGATGGGACCCTAACAGGTACTACCACTCCAGGTCAAAGTGAACCTGGTAGTAATGGCAATGAAGGGGTCCTTCAAGGCTACAGAACTGCAGTTTCTCCATTATATACAGTTTAATGTCATACACCCCTTTTTTTGAAGAGTGGTTTTACCCCTCTGCAGAGCTGAATAATTTATTTATAGATTACATTTGCAATTGTCAGCTAGTACTATTATGAATCTTAAGTAGAAAATAACAGATTGTCAAATGAAAGCAACTTCTTCTGTATTGAATTCTAGTATTGTTCAACAAGAAGATTCATTAATTTCAAATATAATTGTGTTCTTATACACAAACAAACCTATATGATACTGAAAAATTCAAAGAAAATGTTAGTATCTTTTTAATGTAGTATAGGGTACTTCCACATGTTAAATCGCTATTTTCTTTTCCTTCCACAAATGCCTAGCTATTAAGAATTTCTAGTTATTTTTGTTTCTATTGTTTGTCAGAATTCCTTAGTGTACTCACATGAGTAGTGTTTTTGAAGCTGTTGTAGATTGAGTGAAATTGCAAAATTTTAAGATAAGGAAAATCTCTTTGAAATACCTGAATGTTTTCTTCAGAGAGACTGGAAGTCTTACTATAAAAAAAACTAAATTCTTAAAGGGATTACCATGGGAAAAATGTAGAGTTTTGGAAATCTTAGGAAACATGAGGTTAAAAAGAACATTTAACACTTGAATGACAATAAGGAAGTGTCTGTAGGAAAAGGAATAGAACCAAAAATCTTGAATTTGGTTGAACACATAGAAAGAATATAAAACAACCTGGTAATGCAGTGGAAATTAAATATAGTCTTTGGGAAAAAGCTATTTGAAATATTAAATATATTGACAAGCAATATTAATGAATGTTAATTTTTTTCATTAACCCATGAATTATTATTATTATAGAAGTTGTGAGAGTTGCTCATTTTAGAAGGTTGCAAAATGCACGTCTTATCCAGTAGGTTGGCAAGAGCCAAAAAATTTCTTTTTGGTGTTGAAATAGAATTGTGGGATATTTTATTTTCATATTTTATGGTTTTATTTTTGTATTCTATTATTAATTTTATTTTTTAAATTTTAAACATTATTGATTTATTAATTTCCATAATGTGAACAAACTATATTTGATGCATAACTACCTTTATTTGCATCATAAACATTTTTTTTTGGTGATATGAATATTGTAATTCATCATCTTCATTGTTATTATTTTTGCAATTATTCTTATTAAGTAAAGTAAGTCATCAGGGTGGCCTAAAGTCGGTATCAGCGAGAGAGTATATCCCCTTTTCACTAGCGCTAGACCAAGGATATTATTTTGACATCTGAGGCAGAGCACCACACCTAGCATCAGCTTTTCACTTTACCACACAGATCCCTGTGCTACTCATATGCTGATATGGCAAGGGCTGGTATTGAACCCAGAACCTTGTGGTTTGTAGTTGAACACTCTACTGACTGAGCTAAACTTATTAATCTGGTCAAACTTGATGTAGAAATTTTTCTGTTTCAAAAAATGTTAAAGGAGAGCATTCAATAATAAGTTTCCATTAAACAGGATCAGTTTATTTCCTTCTTGAAAAGCTTAAATATACACAAACATACATAATTTTAGAGTTGTTCTAGGTGTAGTGGTCATTGTCATAAGAAGACATGGCAAACCGAGTTCAATCCTGGGCAAGGCTGTTTGCATTTCACATAGTGCTAATACCCCTGGGAAAGGTATGAATCCAACTATTCTCCCCCAGTTCAGGATAAATAGTAGGGCAGACTGGGCTTGTTAACCTTGGTATGGCAACCAGTCTATGAGAAGGAAAACTCTGAATCCAAACTTGTAAAACTCCACTTAAGAATTTGTCTGTATTTTGAGATGAGGCTTGATGTGAATAATTTTCATGTTTCTGACTGTAACAGTGAACACCTGAACAAGACCTGAGGATACAGCAGCCTGAACATTGTGTTTATACATACCAAAATAAAGATGAGGACAAGTCCAAAACATCAAAATTATCTGCTTAAGAAATTGACCTTGTGTCACCTCCTACTTGTGTGGAGGGGCTGGTAAATACAAGTATACAAATTCTAAAAAGGTGATTTAAATTTAATGAATGATATTGGATTATATTAATTATCTGATATATTTTATAGAAATCACTTTTTTTTTGGCATAAAGAAAAAATTAACTCTAGTTAAATTCAATCATCAAATTTTACATTATTCCTTTTTAAATGAACACTAAATTTTAACAAAAATTAAATATATTTTCAAAGCATGAGCCTTATCAATGAGTTGAAAACATTTTGGACAAAAGTTCTTAAGATACAAATCATATCAGAAAACAGTCTGAGAGCAGATTAAATAAAATATTATGACAAATCCAGTAAAGATGATCAGTTAAATCTTTGCACTTACTACAAGCAATTGTGCCAGAAAAATTGAAATTCCACTCAGCAATTATGTATAAATTTTGCTATTAAGCATTGATGCTGACCTAATGGAAGATGTTGCTAATATCTGAAATGAGTGCTTTTTCTTCATTACTTGAGCTAGACTTCAACGACTTGAAAGAGGTTATCATATCTCTGGTGGTGATTGAAAACTAACAGAGGTGTTGTTTGTTTAAAAACCATATTACCTTGGAAATATTAAAAGTGATGGCAACTAAGCCCTTGAAAAATGAGATCTAACAATTCCTCTTTTGGAGCCTATTAGTGTCTGTTTCCTTGTCAGTAGCCATAACAATAGACTACACTGAATGATTTGTCAAGGATTAGCATTTGCCCTGATATATAGATGTAAGGAGAATGGCAGACATTGCACTCTAACAGACGAATAGCTTGATGTTTGAAGATATGTGGATTTAGTAAATTAAAAAAAAGGGATTTTATTCTTGTGGAAGGTTATTTTAAAAAAAAAAATAAATTTAGTTCATTGTTAGAGATATAACTCAGTTTTTTTTTCTAAAATCCAAAAACTTGTGTTTGTGATTAACATCTTTTTTTCTTTATCAAGGTTACTTGGCATTACTCTTTATCAATAATCTTAATTCTGTTTATTTCTATTTTATTAAGATATTGTTAAACACAGACTATAAGGTTAGATCATTGTAAATTAATTTTTTAGTCTGTACACATAAAAAATCATTTTTAACACAGATCAGCTAGATACTGTAGTAATATATTTGTATACTTGAACTTTTCCAATTGTGTTTTATGCTTATGACAAAAATGATTATTCTGTATTGATCATGTGATCAATTTGCTTTGGTAAACTTTTCTCAACTAAACCAAACTGCTGCAAGACTGTATGATAAAAATGAGCATATTTATTGAAAATGTTTTATATGGTTTCTAATAATGAAAAATAATTCATAATTTCAAATTCTTTTCATTCTAATATGAATCTTAAAAACATATTTCTCGTTCTCTAAACTATCGCTATTTAAGTAAATCTTAAATTTTTATTCTTATCTACAAATCCCTATGCTTTAACATATCAATGGAAAACAATGTAATATGGGTGAGTTGGAAATAAAATGACTGATGTCATCAATGAGAAAGGCATTCATTTTATGGATTTGACATATATGTTGTAGAAAGCGAAGCAGAGAAAATGGCCTTAATGAGTTAATTACTTGATAAAAAAAAAAGTATGGAAACTTAATTATTGGAATCTGTTATCTTAATACCACAATAAAGATTAATTTTCTAGTTGTTAATAACTTTTTCTTGATGTGAAATTTCTGGTCATGTATGTATATTTGCTACTTATCAATTGAGTTCTACTAGCAAATATATAAATGACTTCAATTTGAAACACCTTTGCTTATGATAATTACACTGTTAGCCGTTGCTCAAATATATACAACCTTATCTATAATAAAATAAAAATAGAGGTGCTATTGAAAATGAATTACAAATTTACATTAGTGTATCATATTAGATCAAATCATTTTAAGTAAAGGTTTATTCAACCATGAAATTATGGGTTCATAAATAAATTATATATTCAGTAATCAATGATATTAGTCTAAATTGTTGGTTATTTTATTATTAAATACATATAATTTAAATTCGCTATTTAAACTTTAAAAACGAAATAAAATAGTTTAAGGAGGATGAGAAACAATTTTTTTTCATGCCTATTATTGAAATAGAGTCTGAGTTATTTCAATGGAAACTGTATGTAACAATCTTAATTTTAGTGTTTATATTTGAAATAGCTCAAATAATAAAAAAGTAACACTCAATGACAGATCCTCTAATACAAATTTTTATATATCTACTACCATTCACTCTTTTGGATTTATAATGCTGAAAGTGAGATAAGCAAATATGACATTTATTTGCTTAATGACATATCAGCCTTCATGGGTTATTTAATACCAAAGCCATCTTTGTTGAAGAACAGTAGTGGTACTATTTAACCCATAGCTGGGAGGATGAGAGGGGTTCATACCTTTCCCAAAAGTCCAAAAGTGAATATAATAGTATAACTGGAGTTCAAACTTGCTGTCACAGTCCAGCACATTAGCCATTACCTCATGGAGACTGCCACTCTAAATACGACTTTCATTTATACACATATTCATTGTGTGATATACATATGCTATAAAATAAATGCTGAGAATTGAAATATGAAAAGATGAAAATTTATTTGAGCTATTTTCTTTATGATGACTATATGTGCCAATAAAGTAATAATTAGTGAAATGAACAATTTACAAAAATCTAAATGATCTAACAAGCAATGTTTTTGAATAAAATTGTTCTGAACTATTGATTTTCTTTCTGTAACTGTTCAGTAAGATGAATAACCAGAAACTTTATTGACAAATAAATGAAAATTTGCTGGCCATTAATTTAGATGCCATCAGTATATTGACTTTGAATTCATTTAAAACATAGATTTCTTTATATATAGATAAATGGATAAAGACATTTTAATGGTTTTTTTTGTATTTTTTTGCACTTGTTTTATTTAATTATGTTATTAGAAAATATCTATATACATGAATATTATTGATAGTTTTTTTTCTCCAAATTTTACTCCAGTGTAATAAAAACATATCGTATCATTTTGTACTGGGGATCTTTACTCAAAATTGCAAAGCAGTTCCCAAAAACAATATACAAAGGAGTAATTTTTTCACTTGACAAGTTACCAAACCACTTTTACTTTCCCTTTGGGAAGGTAATGAATGCTTTAACATCTTAGAATCACTAAAAACAATTTAAAATCATATGGAATGTCACTATACAACAGTTCATAACTATATCCATCTTTGGGGTCGGGAAGAAAAAATGGTTCAGGTTTTGGATTCTTTTCCTTTACTCAAAGTGTAAAATATTGCATTAGCTTCCTGTATTTATATACATATATGCTGAGAGACTGGTTCTGGTGGCTCAATGGCATTGATGTTTAACTTTCAGAGATCAATCTTCCTCAGAAAGGCAAATGATTCTACCATGTATTTATTCTTAAAATAGCTGAATATGCTGTTCTTGTGAGGGCAGGGAGCAGTTTATACAACTTTCTCTGGAATGCAAGTTCTGAGTGTGGCATTAGTTATGAACAACAATAACAACTAAAATATTCTTGCTCTTAAATTTGCATATATTGGCAGTCATTGTTAATATTTCATTAACAGTTTATATACATGGAACAAAAGAATTCCTTGTACAAATCAAAGAAGTGAATATGAAATTTCATAAATAAAAGAAAATATTTATAAAAATGAATTATTTAAAATTACTAAAAAATTTTAATAGAAATCTTGAGTTTTGTTGAATAAAGAGATTTGCATGCTATTCTAAAAAGGCATGGGAAACTTAGTTTTCCAGTTCAAAATATATTATACAAAGGCATTTTACATTATAAATTTGGGATTCCATCAGTTTATATTAAAGGTTTTATTTACCCAAGGAAAATATGAAAATTATTCTTGCTTATGAACATTAAAATGATTCTTCTGTTTGAAATGCTAAGACAGAGTTCAATGGCTACAACACTAGAAAGCTGTTTACTAGCTCAAAAGGTTCAGTGCCGGGCTAAAGCAGTATACATATAGAAAAATATTTTCTGTTTCTCTATCAATAGGTTTTGTCTATATCATTTTCAAATAGTATAGATTATATGCATTTTAGGAAGATGGTATGAAATATTTTCATTACTCTTTCCCTTTAACATTCAACATTGTTTTATAGTTGGATCATTGGCGACTAAACCAGTAACCCCACAGATTTTTTATGCAGAATGAAAAACAAGACCTGTAAAAGGACGGAGGAAGCTCTTTGCTCAATGGCCATCTAGTACATTATTTCTAAAGTCCAACTTCTCTTCATTGCGGCAGGGCCATGTAAACTTGGTAGTGTCAACGCCATGCCATTGGGAACTTAAGTTCCTGGTAGGGTCACCAAAGGTGGACAGGTCTGGCACTGAGTGGTATTAGGGCTACAACCCAACAAAGAGGCTCTGACAAAAATCCAAAGGGTTGAGTAGAGTTAGTTGTAGATTCTCAGCAAAAGGTCAAACATTGTGTGTCATTAGGTTCTTTGATTATAAAAATATATGTGATATCAGATTTTGAAATAACCAGCATGTTGAATATAAATAAATAAAAGATTTTTTATACAAGACACTTTCTTAAAACACAAAACACATGATCTTAAAACACATATTAAAATTTCATCATTATAAAATACTGATCATAATAATTAAAAAAAATTATAACCTAGAAAAAAACGTGATCAGCTGAAAGTACAAATTCTCTCCATTATTGACAATTCCCATATTCACTTCTAAATAAACTCAATGTGAAACTCAGAAGGATTAGTAGATGTTTTTAAAAAACATGTCCATCACTTTCAACCAAATCTGTATTATATACACACACGTTTGTGCATGTGTGCATTGAAAACTCTTGGGTTTTCAATATCACTAGGTTATGAGGTCTCCACATGTAGTCTGCTGACAATAACCCAAGAATAAAATTGTTCTTCTTTTCCAATGCATTTATTACTTCTCCAAACATCAAAAGGAATAGACAGTCATTGTAAATATAAAATCAGTATTATCCTTCCTTACTTTTTTTTCATCTCCCATTACTTTTCCCTTCCTTTCATACCTTACATTTCTTACCATTTTTTGTTCATATCCATTCACTAGTCTCTTTTCTGTTGCCTTTGGCTATTATATTTAGAACATATGCATCATATAGAATATTATATATATATATATATATATATACTTTTTAAGTATCAAGTTTGTCATCTTAATAATTTTTTTTACCAAAGCAGAAGATGGGAATTATGCAGAAAATTCAGTTAGTATTGAGTCACATGAACATATACTATTCAATAGGAATCTTGGAAATAGAAACTCAACCAACTATAAATTTGACAATTTCAACAGGAATTTACATCTAGATTCTGTTTTTTATCACTTTTTTCAGCTTTCTTCAAAAGTAGTTATTTAAAATGGTATGAACAAAGACAAAGTATATTTTGTGAGTGTACAAGTATGTATGTTTTGATGATGGTTAGTCTTATATCCAATAGTAGTAAATAGTAATAATATATATTTAAAAATTATACAGTTTTTTCTTGTATCATTTTCTCTTAATTCCTATAAAGGAACATAATGAATCTAGGATAAAAATGATAATAAATTTAGCACAATATGTTTATAAGTATTTCTCTAACCCCTCTTCACAAGCAGGATGCGACACAAGGTCAACATTTTTAAATAGATTTAAAAGGTTTGAATTCTGAGTTTTTCTTCTCCTACACCAGTTGCTATAGCCAAGGTTAAAGAGTCAGTCACCTTCTCATAATTGGAGAGAGAAGAGTTGTATTCATACTTTCCCAAGGGTATTAGCACTGATGAGAAATGCAAACAGCTTCATGTGACCAGAATTTGGAACTTTAAGGTCAATGTGTTCTATTTTCCTACAACAATAACCATTACACAGGAGGAGCCTCACTGTTTTACCAGCCCTCTGAACAACAGAGTGTGGCAGACGGTTATTTTTAGAGTTTAACAGGTTGAATTCAGAGTTTCCTTTTGTCTATTACTGGTTGCCCGCTACCAAGGGCAATGTGCAGTCAGTCTAATGGTTTTTACCCATAGCTGAAGGGAGAATAGGGTTAGAATGCATACTTTCCCAAGGGTATTAGCACTATGTGAAATGCAACAGGTCTCATTCAGGTTTTGAACTAGTTTGCTGTGCATTTTTTATGAAGAATCTATATCTAACCATGAACATGTATGTATACTGTTATAAGCAAATGTATGTGTAATATTTCGTTGAGTTAGCTGTGTGCATTTTGAATTATTGTTTAGTTTATTATTAAGGATGGGAACTACTCAGGAATGCTGAATGCTGTTGTTGACAAATCCTGTATACAGCAGGTTGTATGGCCACTTACCTGCCATCACACAAACATGACCAAGTAAGATGAGCAAGACATGCTGGCACTGCTGGAGAATATAGGAAAAATCATAAGCAACATTCTCCTATGGATCAAACAAAATTATAAATTCATTTCTCAAGGCTTGTTAGATTTTTCACAAATATTACAAGTAAAAGATTCTAAACAGCTTTGTAACCTTTGATTTATGAATATGACAAAAGAAAACTAATGCTTTCATGCAACCATACCATTTAGAATAATAAATAATATAAAAAAACTTTCAAACACCATTTATGAAACGTCTGGTTTGTCTATCCAAATTTCTGTATTTTGTGTCTTGTGTTCAGTAGCTTTGGCTTCTGGACAGTAAGATATAAAATAAATCGCATGAGCCAGGGAGATGAACTGTCCTCCTAGGGGGCATACCCGCTGTCCTTCTTTAAAGGGGTAGGACCGGGTTTATTCTTTGGTGTCTGAGTGCGCAAAAAGAATGCTAAAAGGATTTCACACAGTCTGTTTTTGGTACTGGCCATGCAGAGTTTGGTTTGTGTGTGGCTCCTCGACAGTAGTAATATAAGTCCTTGGTGTACAGTATGTTGGTGCGAAATCTGGATGGGATGTTGTCAGAACAGTACTTACTGCCAAAGCTTAACTGTCACATCGCAGGAATTGGTTCCCAGATTCATGACTGGCATCATCGTGTTGCAACTGCATCCTGTGGTATGATGATATGTGACAAAGTATTTAGTTGGAACTAAATATACGCTCATAGAGACTAAATATTGAACGTAGTCAATGAATTTTTCCTAATATTTTTTTTCTTTCAACCAGTTTGATGATGAATAATAAAAAATCTTAACTGAAACAGAAACAATTACAGACTTGGATATTGTTAATGAGAAGTAGTGTGGATATTTGTGTGGATTCTATGGATTAAAAAAAAAACGTAGCATGACTTATTAGAATTCCTAAGCACAGAAAGAATCTATTAAGTGAAAATAGTTTAAGGAAGGGTGTCAATGTGGTGGTTACGGCGCAGACGTCATTCTCCAAGATGTTGTGTGCCATTCATTTTGTTGCGCTTGAAACAAGAGCCTTCTAATCAATCTGATTCAGCATCATTAACAGACAACCAGTGACTGTAAATGAACTCACAAAGCCATTTGAATGTGATTGCAAACATTTATGGGAGTCCATTTCTCATTTATGAGGAGAATCATCCAGCATAGACATGAGGATAGGGAGGTTCATAGGTAATGAGGAAATATGTATGGTGGTGGGATCGTGATATGATGGTGACGGATAAATGGAGAGATGTGGTAAAGATTTGAAGACCTGGATTTATGTGGGCTGTGTGGTAATAAGAATTCTGCAGCTTTGTAAAAAAACTATATGTAAGTGTTGTCAAATGTCTTGTTTACATTTACCATGTGCCATACTTACCCATATTTTTAAATCTTTGTTTGGTGAGTATTTTACAGCTGGCCAGCATTGGCCGATGTTTATTTAACTCATTACTTTTATCAAGTCAGGCTTTATTTAGTCAGCGATACCTAACATGGCTTGAAGTTTCCTTGCCTCAGAACAGTAGTGGCAATGTAATGGAATCCTGGGTTTAATGTGACAAATATCACTCATCTCCTTTTAAAGGATATAACTATAAACTGCTATGAAGGATCTTTAAGCAAGAAAAGAACCATGGCTGCAGTAGATAGAGATTCTGGAATTAGTAGAATGTGGAAATTGTAAAGGTCTTGATTCAGGTTGAATGCCTCTTATCATAATTGCGCTGGAGAGTTGAATCTGCATTTTATAATGAGGAACTGCAACCCATTTAATGCTAACAGTTTTGGAGCGTAACTAGAAGAAACTAAGTATTCTACGTGTGACTGACTTGCAGATTTGTTGGAGTTGTGATGTGATGTATGTATGTAACTAGTGAGGAGGGAGTGTAAAAGGAAGCTTGATCAAAAGTTCAACTCAAAGAGTAATTATGGGACACTACATTCCATTTACCTCAAAGATAATATTTGATGCTGATAGACATGGAGAAGCTATACATTGTTAGTCATCCGTTACCTTTTTAAGTTTTACAGATGAGTTGATGTTTTAGACTTGGATTTTAAAGATTTCAAAAAAATTGTAGATATTCATTTCTTTAAATTTTAATAAAACTTTGATTATGTTTTTGTTTTTCAGTTTTTATAATAATTATGTAATAGGTTGTCATAGTAATTTCTCATAAAATAACTATATTAAAATGGAAAAAACTAGTATTTACTAAAACGTGACAACGTGATAAAAAGGCAAATTTAACAAAAAGTAGAATGGAATTAAGAAAAATTTAAACGGAAAATTGGGTCCTAGGTATAAGAATGATTAGTTATGGTAAGGGAAAGCTATTGTAATCTGTTAAAACATTATAACAGATATTTTATTCAACTATCTAATTATTTCTGAGTAATTATTTCATAAGGAATTGGTGAGCACAGAATCTACAATATGAAGTGAATGGATCTGACGTCAAATTAGTTTAATGGATAGCGCTGATTGTAAACATGTTTACAGTTTATATATGAACTAACCATATACATGTTTTATGAAAGAATTTATAAAACCTGGGGTTTACTTAAAAAATAGAATAAATAAATAAGATAAAAATGCGCTGGCTTAATTGTTAGAAGGCGTTTGAAAGAAAAAATAGCTGAGCCATTTTTCTTAATGCATAAACTTATGCCAGAGATCATCGGGATAATTCATAAGAGTTTAGGTATGACATGGGAATAAGTTATTATACTGAGCAAAAAAAAACCAAAAATAGTATTTAACTAGCATAGAAAACATTTTTTTTTTAGCTGTAAGGTATTGCATCTTCAGAATCATACATACGAACAGTAGCTTTTATCTCCAAACTTAATTTGCTTGGGACAATAATACTTTAAGATAACTGGTGAACAGAACAGGGCAATAGATATCTTTATGTAGTAAGTATATAGAATCCTAACTTTCCCAAGGAATTCAAGTAGAATGCCGTTTCAATTTGAAACTTTCAACTGCATACAATGTTTAAGCTGAAAAAATACAAAATTCAACTTTCTCTAGAATGCAGCTCCCATACGTTGATAGTAATCCGTGATGTTATCAATATTTCTTTGAATAAATATCACGGATTTGATAAGAATAGCCAAATATCAGACTCTTGATAACTACATACTTCAGGCAGTAACATGGCGTAGACATACAGAAGACATTTTATAATATTGATATGTAGATTTTTTTAACTGTTCATTATAGTCTATTAAAGTTGAAAAATTGGTATCAATAACATTGTATTCGTCTACTTGTATATGAATTGGAGATACTAATAAGAAAAGAGTAATTCTTTTATATTTTTTTCTATTTCATTAACGAATTATGAGGATGGTATGCATTACTACCCCTCGCCATGGGTTGGATGTGACACAAATAATTTTTTTCAGCAGAGTAAACTGGTTTTGAATTAGTTTTCCTTATCATACCAGTTGCCATATATAGCTAAAGAATCCAGTTGCTAATATTTTACTTATAGTGTGTGTGTGTGTGTGTGTGTATGAAGGGACAGATTCCTTGGTTTCCAAAGAGCATTAGCATCAGTGAAATGCAAATAGCTTCAGTCCTAAATTTGAAGTTGGCTTGTTGTGTCTTCCTATGAAGATAACTGTTATGGTGAATGCACCTTTACTCTGATGAGGGATGTACAAAGATTTTTACTTTTAGTATTTCGACTATGAATTGCATTCTTAACTGCTATGCCTCTCAAATTTCCTCCAGTGGCTGTACAGAATTTCTTGCTTTTTTTATCTTTATGATGTATATTTCCAAAGTTTCACTTCTTATTCTCTCTGAACTCCCTTCTACTTCAATAAAGTCCTTATTGTTATTATAATCCGAGTCTTTCTGCGAACAGGTTTATCTGTAGGATCAAGTTGGTGCAAACCACTGTTGAGCGTTTTAAGTAGGCAAAGCGCCAAAACAAACATTTCAGCTTGTGTCTGATTTTTATTTATTTTCAATGAATTAAAATTCTAATTAAAAGATTAGTAAGTATAGTTCTATTGTCCTTACATAAATGTTTTATAACTGTAATAGAACCTAGAATGTGCACAATATTCATCAGGGTAACATACTAAAATATTAGATTACTGTTTATTCAAGATAAGATAATCTTTGATTGTATACTTTGTCAACATATGCCTCAGATCTTCTTCCAGAATTGAAAATCCTGCTGTGGCTCATGTCCAAGGTGTCAGATATATAAAAGACTTGGTACAATGTATAAGATGAACCTTCAAATGTCCTGTCACTCTAAATGTAACTTAAAGATTGTTATTCTCCAGGATATTGTAAATCTCTTTGGTTGTCAGGAAGGCGTTAGAGAAAAAAGGCTGAGAGATTCATGTTTTTGATAGTATGCTTATGACCTGCTACTAATAAATGTATTAGCTATAAGACATCAGAATTACATGAAGTCTCTGGTGTATAAGCTTTCATGTCTTTTGAAGGTATGTATGTGTGTATATGTGTGTGTAAAACCCGTGTTTCGTGTACAAATATACTTGTGAGCTGTGGTTTGTCAAAAAGTTATTCTGATTTAAAAAAAAAAGATGAAATGTATAATTATATACTGTTAATGCCTAATGACAGTGTTTGAAGTATGCAAAATGAACATAAATATGATTTTGTCCTATCATCTTATGTATTTGCTGGTAGTTTTTTGATGAAATAAAACCTTGATCTTTTCTAAGGCATGAATTTAGGATCTTTATTCCAATCATTTTTCAGATGATGTTTACTCTGATGAAGAAGATAGAGGTGATTTTCTTGCCCGATACGTACTAAGTAGACATGTTGGCTTACGTGAAGAAGATGTTAGACTATTTGATATGATTTGGAAATAGTAAGTGTCATATACATATCTACATCTGTGTGTCTCTTAAAAGAAGACCTTGTAATCTAATATTATAATAGTGAAATGATTTTTCTACTTTTTCAGTGTATAAAGAAAGAGTCTATATTACATATGGAAGTATATGATATTGGTTATGGAATTTTAAATAGAACATAGATGGCCTGAGATGTGAATGCATAACCTGTTCTTGATAGGGAAATAACTTATGTAAGTGATAGAGGTTATTTAACGTATTGTGAGTATATACCTTCCATCGTCATAGTTCTTTCCTTTCTTATCTTTTTGTAATTTTTCTTCTTTCTTTTTTTTTTTGCTTGTTTGTATATGTGCCACTTGCACAAAAATTACACGCAGCGACAGTAAACATAATTTTTAACTTATTCAATTCTTGAATTTTGTTTATATGTGAGCATTGTAGTATAAACAGATATATGCCACTCATATTTGTACTTCCTTGTGTCGAATGTTATGAAATGTCGATTTAGAATGTTTAAATGCTTCAGTTTAGAAATTTTTTTTTAAAGTAATTTGAATTATACTGCAGACTGACCAAAGCAGCGTCACAAAATACTTTAATATATAAACTCGCATGGATATTAATGCAGATCACCCACTTTTGCTTTGGATCGGATTATCTATACACTTTGCCCCAGTCCAGTGTCACTCCTTGGCATTTCTGTCTAGGATAGCAGTAACTGTTGTGTAAAAGTATCTCTTTCTCTAATTAGGAAGGAGGACAGAGGAGATACATCATGACCACATTGGTTTTATATATGTAGAGTTTGTATGAATGTTTTTTTTTACTTCTTGAGGGTCTGCTATAGTGCATTATTATGCAACATATAATGTTTAATAATTAAATGCTAAAATAGATTAACTTTAATATGTACATTCATTTTCACGAGCATTTAAACCCAACAGGTTTAATAATATTCAGCTTTTTGTTTTGGACATGTGAATGTTTTTTTCGCTTGTGAAATGTGAAGTTTGTATATGAAATTAAAGTGAGTGGAACGTTTCTACAATGTGAGATGAAGTGACTTCTAAAAATGAAATTAAGATATGTTTATTCTTAACGTCAAAGATATTAGGGCAATGAAGCAATAGATTGAATGATACCTGTAACCATTAATGTTTGATGATTATTTCATTGGATTTCGTAATTTACGGAATGATGAGATTGGTTTCTCTATCTTTAATAAGTGTAAAATATCATTAGCATTGGTTAAATGTCATGTGAAAATAGGGTGTTGGGGTTGTTTGCCATGAAAATAATATCAAGTGTACACAGGAAAAAAAGTCGTTGAAGAAATCACTAGACATCTAAAAAGTGAAAGAAGTGATTGAGAACTTGGAAACATCATGTAAGTACAGATAAAACTGACTTTTACATAAAAGGATTATTGTAAAAAGTAGAAAAAAAGAACATGAGTAAGTTAGACAAACAAGAAAGCTAGAAAAAGTGATAGATTTAAAAGCACCGCTTGTTAGTGGGCGATTTGTATGGCTTTATTACTATGTGAAACAAAGCCAGCTGGTGCTCATATGCTATAGACGGTGAAATAACATATGGTTGAGCATGTATTTACCAACCCTCCACATGAGCAGGATGAGACACAAGTCATTTTTTAAGTGGGAGTTTCAGGTTTTGAATCAGAGTTTTTCTTCTTCCTAGAACTGGTTTGCCATAATCAAGGTCAAAGAGCTAGTCATCCTCTATTTAGCGCATACTGGAGGGAGTATTTAGCACTTAATGTGGAAAGATGCAATAAACTTGGTCTAGGATTGAACTGCGGGTCACCATGTCCATTCCTACAATAAAACCAGTTTACCCCAAGCGACCCCCTTGGTGCATATGTCTGGGGTACATTACTGCTTTATACAATATGTATCCATAAATTGTAGACTTCTTAGCTTCCCAATGGGTCGTTACAGGTTGGGTTTGCGAATGTGTGTTTGTTTTTATATTTCACTTGTGTGTCAGTGTAAGTGTGCTCAGTGTCAAAGTTATCATGTTGATATTGCATTAACTATGACTGATTGCTGTGTTAATTTTCTTTTACTATAACAGTGTTTTTGAAAATACCGGTCCAGAAGAGTGAGAAAATGCGTTTGAATTTAACTCGTCAGTTGATAATGATGATTGGTTATCATAGTGTTCAGGGTGCAATTGGGTTTTAAATCCATTAATTCTCATCATACTTATAATGCTGTATGTAATTACCCAATCCCTTCCACCACAGGTACGGTGCGACATAAAGTTTAAGAATTTTTTAAAGAAGTAGTAGAGCTGATTTTGAATTTTAGTTTTGCTTTCTTTCTTTCTCCCCGATATGGTTTTGCAGTACATAGTTTGGAGCCCAATGACTGCCTTATTAGCATAGCTGAGGGAAAGAAGAGAGATTCATGTATTTCTAAGGGCATTTAGGAATGGGGGTAATACTGTAAAGCGATCAAATAGCTTCATCTGTGGAGTGGGATTGGGTGTGGAAACTTGTGTCATGTGTGTCATACTTCCTGAATGTAACATTCTTTAGCATGTGTAAAATCAAACAAAATGAATAAATGAGGAAAATATTTCGTTAATGTTCATACCGTTCATTTTGTTCTTGGATGTATTTTTTTAGTATCAAAAGATCATTACATTTAACTTTGATACCTACAAATTTGGGAATGTGTTCAGTGAAAAGTAATGTAGAAATTAATTGTTACCACGATAAAAAACAATTCGTAATATTGTTAAGGTAGATGTAAGATATATTACTGTAACAATACGATTTTTTTTATATGGTAACAATTAATTCTAATACTTTTCCATCTGACATATTCCAAATTTGTTAGTATCAGTAAATGTAAATGATCTTTTGAATACTAAAAATAACGAAGAAAAATGGACGGGTATGAACATTAACGAATATTTATTTTATTCATTTGTTTATTTTTAGCACATGCCTAAGTAAATGTCATTATGAGTATTGGACACAAGGTGTCATCAAGTTCAAATCCTAGATGAAGCTATTTGCGTTCGAGTTTTCCCACTAATGCCTTAGGATATACATGAATTCTCTCTTTTCCTCAAGCTATTGTAATAGTAGGGCAATTGGGCTCGCAAACTTGGTCGGCAACCATTCTGGGAGAAGAAAGAACGAAAACTAAATTCAAATCAGCTGTACTCTTCTTTAAAAAATTACTCTTTATGTCGCATCCTACCTTGTGGTCGAAGGGAATTGGGTAAATACATACGTATATAGTATTGTGAAATTAATGGATTAAACGCAATGGCACCTAACACCTATGTATAACAAATCAATATTATATGATCGAGGTTAGTAGATTCTCAAGCATTTTATCACTGCTTTCTACTGTTTTTCAAAAACACTGTTTAGTTATAGCAATTGAAATTTAACAGCAATAGTTATGCAGAGATTTATCAATCTGATGACTTTTGGATACTGGGCACTTAACTGCAACAAGTGAAATATACAAATACAAACATCACATTCAAACCCATAACCTGTAACGCATTGTTGAAGTAAGAAGTCTACAATTATGTATACATATTGGTATTACAAGCGTAATGTACAGCCAGACTATTGCACAAGGGGGTGCTTGTGTGTGTAATGTTATTATTTGTAAGGAAATGAACATGGTGACGAGTTCAAATCCTGACAGGTTGTTTGTGCATTTCACATAGTGGCTAATACTCCTCCAGGTATTGGTAAAATATGTAGGGCAGACTGAGCCTCTTGACCTTGTTATGGCAACATTCTAGGAGAAGAAAAAGACTCTGATTGTTCAAACTGTTAACTGCCGACTTAAAAATTGCCTTGTGTCACATCCTGCTCATGTGGAGGGGTTGGTAAATCTGCTCAGCCATATCTTATTCCTGTTATAGATATGAACCAGCAGCTGGCTTTGTTTCCATAGTATAAAGGCCTACAGATCCACTAATAGGGTGTTTTAATGTCTGACATTTTTCTAGCTTTCTTTGTTGGTTCTATACTTACTCATGGTTCTTTTTTTCTTTTTTGTACTATATCTTTTCAGTGTAAAATGATTTTATCTGTTACATTATGTTTGTTCTCATTTTTTCACTTTTTAGATGTTATTGTTGCTTCTAAGACTGATTTTTTTCCTGTGTAGCACTTTATATAGTTTTCATGCACCAACACCTATTCCTCGCAGCTGACGATTTAACCAATTGCTAAGAAAAAAGCTAAATAATGATTAATCATCACTTATTAAGCTGAGAAACAAAATCTGTCATATCCTAAATTCAGAAATCAATGAACATAATCATCAAATTGATGTTAGAGTTTATATCCTTATTTGCTTCTTGCCCTAATATTTGGGTTAAGAATAAACATATTCTTAATTTTTTGAAGTCACTTTCATTCTCACATGTAGATTACAGTTGGCATCACAACATTTCATGATACAAACTGTACAGTTTTTACCGATAAAAACGATTCAATCCACATAAAGTGATATATTAAACCTGTGGGGTAACATATGCTTGAAATAATGTATAAATGAATAATGTATACTTTTTTTAGCAGTTTATTATTAATTTATGGTTGCATAGTATTTGGCATATCAGCCCCAGAAGTAAATAAAAACATCAAGTACAATCTTACGATATGATAAAACAATGTGTGTTAGATGTATTCTCTCTGTCTCTCTCATATATAGAGAGTAGATATTTACGACAACATTACGTCTCATCTGAACTAGAATGCCAAGGAGTGACACTGGACTGGGGCAAAGTGTATGAGATAATGCCGATGCCGAAATGCAAAAGTGTTGATCTGCATTTAGATAATCCATGCGAGTTAATTATATTAAATTTTATTTTGTGCGGCTTCTTTGTGTCAGTCTGCAGTATAAAGATGCAAAATTACTAAAAAAAACATTTTACTGAAGCATTTTACAATTGCTAAATCTGCATTTTCTACATTCTACACAAGGAAAGTATCAAATATGAGTGGATATGACTCTGTTTATGACTCATGCTCACAATATACAAAATTCACGAATTGAATAAGTAATAAATTTATGCTTACTGTTTGGTCTGTGTTTGTGGCAAGTGGCACAATACCAAAACAAGCTAAAAAAAAAAAAGAAGAAGAAAATTACTAAAAGAAAGAAAGTAAGACTACTTGGAGATTGGAAGTATATACTTACATTATGACGTAATAACCCTCTATCACTCACATAAGTATTTTCCTATAATGACAGGTTATGCATCACATTCAGGCATCTATTCTATTTACAAAATTCCATAACAAATTTATACTTAATCATGTATATAAGACTCTTTCTTTATCCGTGAAAAATAGAAAATTCATTTCACTATTTAATATTTTAGATTACAAGTCTGCCTTTTAAGAGACACACAGATTGATATGTATTGAACTTACTGACTTCCAAATTCATCAAATAGTTATACTCTCTTCGACGTAAGCAAAATGCTACTTATACGTATGCGGCAAGAAAATCCTCTATCTTACTTATCAGCTAAAACATGAAATCTGAATGATTGAATAAAGATCTAATTCATTGCTTAAAAAGATGCTAAGGTTTTATTCATCAAAAAATATCAGGCAAATACATAGAATGGATGAGGACACAATCATGTTTATGTTCACTTTGATGACTCAAACATGTGCAGATAGATAAAGTTATTAATTATACATTTATCCTTTTTTTTTTAAATCAGAATAAACTTTTTTGACAACCACAGCTCATCAAGGTATAGTTTGTACACAGAAAACGTTACCCCACATCTACACCATACATACCTCAAGACATGAAGCTATATCACAGAGACTTATGTAAGTTCTTAGTGTTTAATAAGGGCTGAATTACATTTATAGTAGCTCAGGTATATAGCATGACAAACAAACATGATCTCTCTCTTTTTTCTCTAACCCTTCTGACAACCAAATGAGATGTTTTACATATCCTGAGAATACAACTTTAAGTACATTAGAGTGACAGACTATTTGAAGATTCATCTTAATATTGGTACAAAGTCTTTTGTATTCTGACAACCTGGGGACATGAAGCGCCAAGCAGGATTTCTTGACATTCATTGAAGAGATCTGAGGCAATATGTTGACAAAGGTAATTTCCATCAAAGATCTATCTTATTTGAATAAATCGTAATCTGAATATTTAGTATGTTAGACTGTGGAATATTGGTGCACCAAGTCAGGTTCTATAGCAGTTATAAGAACATTTATGTAAGGACATTAGATATACTTACTTAATCTTTTATAGAATTTTAATTCATGAAAATAAATAATAAATAGACACAAGTGAAATCGTTTGTTTTTGGGCGCTTTGCCTACTCTTAAACGCTCACAGTGGCCTTGCACCACTGTGATCTACAGTAAACTGTGGCAGAAAAGAATGAAAAGACTCGGATTATATACAATAGGAATTTATTGAGTAGAAGGTTCAGAGGAGAATAGATTTAGTGATTTGAAATGATTCATATATTGCTAAAAAAAAGCAAGAAAATTTGTACAGCCATGGGGGAATTTGGTAGGCATAGAGTTATAAGAATAATTCATAAGACAATACTTAAAAGTAAAAATTTGTAGCATCCTCATGCTAGTAAAGGTGCTTTACATAACAAGTTTTATCTTCATAGGAAATGGAACCAACAAGCCCAACTCAAATTCTGGATGAGCGTTATTTGCATTTCACTGTATGCTAATGCTCTTGGGAAAGGCAGGAATTCTGTCCCTTCATACACACACGACACACACCACACATGAATAATATGAGGCACTGAATTTCTTTAGCTAATGATATGGAACTGATCGATAAGGAAACTTATTCAAACTCAGTGTTATCTGTCTGCTGAACAAGAAATTACTTCTTGTGTCACATCCAACATGGCAGAGGGGGTTAGGTAAATGCATACATCTCATTAATTGGTTAATGAAATAAAAAAAGTCTAAAGAATTACTCTTTTCTTTTTAGTATCCAATTCTACAAGGTGACAATAACAGATGTTATTGGATACCAATTTCACTTTAGATAGCACTAAATGAAAGTAAAAAAATCTAATATCTATATAATGTCTTCTGTATGTTCTACTATTTTACTGCCTGGTGATGTAGTTAATCAAGAGTCTGATATTGCTATTCTTATAAATACCTGTGATATTTATTCAAAGAAGAATATGATACATCAGGATTCTATTCAACTGTATGGAGCTGATTCTAAGAGAAGAAGATGAATCTGTATTTTTCAGCCTTAAACATGTATGCAGTTGAAAGTTTCAAATTGAAGCATTCTACTTGAATTCCTTGGAAAGTTAGGAATTCTATATACTTACTTAGATAAATTGAATATATATTTTGCCCTGTTCTGTCACCAGTTATCTTAAATTGTATTGTCCCAAGCAATTAATTGGGATATAAAGCTACTTGTTCATGTATGACTTCTGAAAATGAATACCTACAGCTAAGTTTTCTATGTAGTAAAATTTACTATTTGTTTTTTTTTTTGGCTCAGTATAAGTAACTTATTCCATGTCATACCTAAACTCTTATGGATTATCCGATGATCTGCTGCATAAGGTATTATGCATTAAGAAAATGTCAGCTATTTTTTCTTTCAAAGGTTTAACATTTTAGGCAGCATTTTTATCTTATTTTAATTTATTTATTTTTTAAGTAAACCAGGGTTTTATAAATTCTTTATAAAACATGTATATGGTTAGTCATATATAAACTGTAACATTTTTAATAAGCATGATCATAATTGGATAGATCCATCATTCATATTGTAGATTTGTTTATACCAATTTTTATGAATATTACTCAGAATAATTAGATAGTTTGAATAAAATCATCTGTTCATAATGTTAACCAATTACATATGCCTTTCCTTACCAAACTTTATTCTTATACCTAGGACCCCAATTTTTCCGTTTTAAATTTTTCTTAATTCCATTTCTACTTTTGTTAAATTCCTTTTTATCACGTTTTCACGGTTTAGTAAATACTGTTTTTTTTTCCATTTTTATAGTATTTTATGAGAAAATTACTATGATAATATACTATAGTATTATTATAGAAAACTGAAACAAAACATAATTCAAGTTTTATTACATTTAAGAAATGGAAAATATCTACAAATTTTTTTTGAAATGTTAAAATCCAAGTCTAAAATAAATCATCTGTAAAACTTAAAAATGTAACATGACTATACAATGTAGCAGTCCATAATTATCTTGAGGTAAAATGGAATGTAGCTGTCCATTAATTATCTTTGAGGTTGAACTTTTGATCAAAGCTTCCTTTTACATCCTCCATCATGTTATAAACAACCATGCAAGTGGAGACTTAGTTTCTTCTAAGCTTGTCAAACTGTTAGATTAATATGGTGCAGTCCTCATTTATAAAATGCAGATTCAGCGCGAATTATGGTTAAGAGGCATAATGTAGTTTACCATTCATCTAACTATTCAGAAATCCTATCTACTGCAAGGCCATGGTTTTTTCTTGCTTAAAGAATCCTTCATAAGAGTTTATAGTTTATCCTTTAAAGAGAATGATGATATTTGGTCATTAAACAGGAAATCCATTCCATTGCCACTTAGTTTGTTCTTAGGCAAGGAAACTTCAAGCCATGTTAGGTATGCGTGACTATAATAAGCTGACTTGATAAAAGTAATGAGCTTAAGTAACATCGGCAATGTGGACCAGTGTGAAAATACTTCACCAACAAGATTTAAAATATGGGCTAAGTATGAACATGGTAAGTGTTAACAAAGACATTTGACAACACTTCCATATGAGGGTTGCTTTTACATTAAGCTGCAGAATCTATTACAAAGGCGAATAATATCCTCAATTTAATTCCATCTGAGGGTTGGTAACAGGATTGTGTGCGTACTGAATGTAGTCGGATTGGTCAATTACTTGATAGTTGTTTGAATAGATTGCCATCTCGCATAAATAGAGGAAATGACTCCCATAAATGTTTGCAACACATTCTAAATGCTGTGGTCATTCAGTACTGGTTTGTCTGTTGTGATGCTTATCAGATTGATTAAAAAGCTTTGGTTTAGAGAGGGCAAACACGAATGATGGCAAACAATTTTGGCAGATGAATTGCCTAACACAATTGACACCTTCCTTAACTATTTTAATAGGAATTTTGTGTAGGGATGTTAGAAAGTACACTTTTTTTTTAAATCAAGAACAAATAATCCATATTTCTTTACACTTCAAAGTTGTAATTGTCTTCTGTTCAGTTAAGACTTTTTACTTATTCATTCAACTGGTTTTGAAAAAATAAATTAAAATATGAAAAAAATTCATTGATAGTTAATTTTATTAGAGGATTTTTTTTGTTCAATTTAAATTTGTTTTACAATGGTGAAGATGATGCCAGTATGAATCTGGGAAATTCCTGTGTGACAGTAAGCTTTGAGTAAGTATTTTCCTGACTCCCTCAGGCCAAATTGACACTAGGACTTTTTTAATGTGAGGAGCCACACCAACAAAATGCTCATGCAGTGGCCAGTACAAAAAGTGTGTGAATCCTTTAGCATTCCTTTTTTGGGGCACTTCAGACACCAAAGAATAAACCCGGGTCTACCCTTTAAAGAAGGAGCGGGTTATTGCCTAGGGAGACAGTTCCCTGGATCATGCGATTTATTTTATATCTTACTGGTCCAGAAGCCAAAGCTACTGAACACAAGACACAAAATACCAGAAACTTTGGGAGTAGACAAACCAGACGTTCATAAATGGGTTTTGAAAAAGTTTTTATATTATTATTATTTCTAAATGGTATGGTTGCATTGAAAGCATTTAGTTTTCTTTGTCATATTCATAAAATAGGTTACAAGCTGTTTAATTTTTACTTTGTAAATTTGTGAAAAATCTAACAAGCCTTGAGGAAATGAATTTATTAAATTTTGTTTGATCCATAAGAGAATGTTGCCTTATGAGTTTTTCCGTACTTTCCAGCAGTGCCCAGCATGTCTTTCTCATCTTACTTGGATGGTTTGTGTGATGCAGTAAGCCATACAACTGCTGTATACAGGATTTGTCAAAACGCATTCAACATTCCTGTGTAGTTCCCATTCCTTAATAATAACTAAACAATAATTCAAAAGCACAGGCCTAATCAAAGAAATTATACATTTGTTATACAGTATTATAACATGTTCATGTGTAATGATTTACTTCATAAAAAAATGCACAGCAAACTAAGTTCAAAACCTAATGAGACTGTTTGCATTTCACATAGTGCTAATACCCTTGGAAGGTATGCCTAACTATTCTCCTTCAGCTATGGGTAAATACAGGCGTAGACTGTGCCCTTGGTAGGGCAACAGTATAGAACAAGGAAAAAAACTCTGAATTCAAACTGTTAACTCTAAAAATAACCTTGGCACACTCTGTTTGTTCAGAGGGGCTGGTAAAAGTGAGGTGCTCATTGTGTAATGGTTATTGTTGTAGGAAATAGACACATTGACCTAAGTTCAAATTCTGGATGAAGCTGTTGCATTTCTCATAGCTAATACCTTGGGAAAGGTATGAAACAACTTCTCTCTCCAATTATGAGAAGGTGACTGACTCTTTAACCTTGGTATAGCAACTGGGTAGGAGAAGAAAAACTCAGAATTCAAACCTTTTAAAACTCTATTTAAAAATGTTGACCTTGTGTCGCATCCTGCTTGTGAAGAGGGGTTAGAGAATACTTTATAAACATATTGTGCTAAATTTATTATCATTATTATCCTAGATTCATATGTTCTTTATAGGAATAAAGAAATGATAACAAAAAACTGTATAATTTTTAAATATATATTATTACTATTTACACTATTGGATATAAGACTACCATCATCAAACATACATATTGTTACACTCACAAAATATACTTTGTCTTTGTTTCATACCATTTAAATAACTACTTTTGAAGAAAGCTGAAAAAGTGATAAAAACAGAATCTAGTGATTCCTGTTGAAATTGTCAATTTATAGTTGGTTGAGTTTTCTATTTCCAAGATTCCTATTGAAAGATATGTTCATGTGACTCAATACTAACTGAATTTTCTGCATAATTTCCCATCTTCGCTTTGGTAAAAAAATTATTAAGATGACAAACTTGATACTTAAAAAGTGTATATATATATATATATTATAATATCTCTATATGATGCATATGTTCTAAATATAATAGCCAAGGCAACAGAAAAGAGACTAGTGAATGGATATGAACAAAAATGGTAAGAAATGTAAGGTATGAAAGGAAGGGAAAAGTAATGGGAGATGAAAAAAAAAGTAAGGAAGGATAATACTGATTTTATATTTACAATGACTGTCTATTCCTTTTGATGTTTGGAGAAGTAATAAATGCATTGGAAAAGAAGACAATTTTATTCTTGGGTTATTGTCAGCAGACTACATGTGGGAGACTCATAACCTAGTGATATTGAAAACCAAGAGTTTTCAATGCACACATGCACAAACGTGTGTGTATATAATACAGATTTGGTTGAAAGTGATGGACATGTTTTTTAAAAACATCTACTAATCCTTCTGAGTTTCACATTGAGTTTATTTAGAAGTGAATATGGGAATTGTCAATAATGGAGAGATTTGTACTTTCAGCTGATCACGTTTTTTCTAGGTTATAATTTTTTAATTATTATGATCAGTATTTTATAATGATGAAATTTAATATGTGTTTTAAGATCATGTGTTTTGTGTTTTTAAGAAAGTGTCTTGTATAAAAATCTTTTATTATTTATATTCAACATGCTGGTTATTTTCAAAAATCTGATATCACATATATTTTATAATCAAAGAACCTAATGACACACAATGTTTGACCTTTTGCTGAGAATCTACAACTAAAACTCTACTCAACCTTTGGATTTTGTCAGAGCTCTTTGGTTGGGTTGTAGCCCTAATACCACTCAGTCCAGACCTGTCCACCTTTGGTGACCCTACCAGGAACTTAAGTTCCCAATGGCATGGCGTTGACACTACCAAGTTACATGGCCCTGCCGCAATGAAGAGAAGTTGGACTTTAGAAATAATGTACTAGATGGCCATGAGCAAAGAGCTTCCTCCGTCCTTTTACAGGTCTTGTTTTCATTCTGCATAAAAAAATCTGTGGGGTTACTGGTTTAGTCGCCATGATCCAACTATAAAAACAATGTTGAATGTTAAAGGGAAAGAGTAATGAAAATATTTCATACCATCTTCCTAAAATGCATATAATCTATACTATTTGAAAAATGAATAGACAAAACCTATTGATAGAGAAACAGAAAATATTTTTCTATATGTATACTGCTTTAGCCGGCACTGAACCTTTTGAGCTAGTAAACAGCTTTCTAGTGTTTGTAGCCATTGAACTCTGTCTTAGCATTTCAACAGAAGAATCATTTTAATTTCATAAGCAAGAATAATTTCATATTTTCCTTGGGTAAATAAAACCTTTATATAAACTGATGGAATCCCAAATTTATAATGTAAATGCCTTTGTATAATATTTTTGAACTGGAAAACTAAGTTTCCCATGCCTTTTTAGAAATAGCATGCAAATCTCTTTATTCAACAAACTCAAGATTTCTATTAAAATTTTTTAGTAATTTTAAATAATTCATTTTTATAAATATTTTTTATTTATGAAATTTCATATTCACTTCTTTGATTTGTACAAGGAATTCTTTTGTTCCATGTATTATAAACTGTTAATGAAATATTAACAATGACTGCCAATATATGCAAATTTAAGAGCAAGAATATTTTAGTTGTTATTGTTGTTCATAACTAATGCCACACTCAGAACTTGCATTCCAGAGAAAGTTGTAAAACTGCTCCCTGCCCTCACAAAGAACAGCATATTCAGCTATTTTAAGAATAAATACATGGTAGAATCATTGCCTTTCTGAGGAAGATTGATCTCTGAAAGTTAAACATCAATGCCATTGAGCCACCAGAACAGTCTCTCAGCATATATGTATATAAATACAGGAAGCTAATGCAATATTTTACACTTTGAGTAAAGGAAAAGAATCCAAACCTGAACCATTTTTTCTTCCCGACCCCAAAGATGGATATAGTTATGAACTGTTGTATAGTGACATTCCATATGATTTTAATATTTTAGTGATTCTAAGATGTTAAAGCATTCATTACCTTCCAAAGGAAAGTAAAAGTGGTTTGGTAACTTGTCAAGTGAAAAAATTACTCCTTTGTATATGTTTTTGGGAACTGCTTGCAATTTTGAGTAAAGATCCCCAGTACAAATGATACGATATGTTTTTATTACACTGGAGTAAATTTTGGAGAAAAAAAACTATCAATAATATTCATGTATATAGATATTTCTAATAACATAATTAAATAAAACAAGTGCAAAAAAATACAAAAAAAACATTAAAATGTCTTTATCCATTTATCTAATATATAAGAAATCTATTGTTTTAAATGAATTCAAAGTCAATATACTGATGGCATCTAAATTAATGGCCAGCAAATTTTCATTTATTTGTCAATTAAAGTTTCTGGTTATTCATCTTACTGAACAGTTACAGAAAGAAAATCAATAGTTCAGAACAATTTTATTCAAAACATTGCTTGTTAGATCATTTAGATTTTTGTAAATTGTTCATTTCACTAATTATTACTTTATTGGCACATATAGTCATCATAAAGAAAATAGCTCAAATAAATTTTCATCTTTTCATATTTCAATTCTCAGCATTTAATTTTATAGCATATGTATATCACACAATGAATATGTGTATAAATGAAAGTCGTATTTAGAGTGGCAGTCTCCATGAGGTAATGGCTAATGTGCTGGACTGTGACAGCAAGTTTGAACTCCAGTTATACTATTATATTCACTTTTGGACTTTTGGAAAGGTATGAACCTCTCATCCTCCCAGCTATGGGTTAAATAGTACCACTACTGTTCTTCAACAAAGATGGCTTTGGTATTAAATAACCATGAAGGCTGATATGTCATTAAGCAAATAAATGTCATATTTGCTTATCTCACTTTCAGCATTATAATCCAAAAGAGTGAATGGTAGTAGATATATAAAAATTTGTATTAGAGGATCTGTCATTGAGTGTTACTTTTTTATATTTGAGCTATTTCAAATATAAACACTAAAATTAAGATTGTTACATACAGTTTCCATTGAAATAACTCAGACTCTATTTCAATAATAGGCATGAAAAAAAATTGTTTCTCATCCTCCTTAAACTATTTTATTTCGTTTTTAAAGTTTAAATAGCGAATTTAAATTATATGTATTTAATAATAATAATAACCAACAATTTAGACTAATATCATTGATTACTGAATATATAATTTATTTATGAACCCATAATTTCATGGTTGAATAAACCTTTACTTAAAATGATTTGATCTAATATGATACACTAATGTAAATTTGTAATTCATTTTCAATAGCACCTCTATTTTTATTTTATTATAGATAAGGTTGTATATATTTGAGCAACGGCTAACAGTGTAATTATCATAAGCAAAGGTGTTTCAAATTGAAGTCATTTATATATTTGCTAGTAGAACTCAATTGATAAGTAGCAAATATACATACATGACCAGGAAATTTCACATCAAGAAAAAGTTATTAACAACTAGAAAATTAATCTTTATTGTGGTATTAAGATAACAGATTCCAATAATTAAGTTTCCATACTTTTTTTTTTATCAAGTAATTAACTCATTAAGGCCATTTTCTCTGCTTCGCTTTCTACAACATATATGTCAAATCCATAAAATGAATGCCTTTCTCATTGATGACATCAGTCATTTTATTTCCAACTCACCCATATTACATTGTTTTCCATTGATATGTTAAAGCATAGGATTTGTAGATAAGAATAAAAATTTAAGATTTACTTAAATAGCGATAGTTTAGAGAACGAGAAATATGTTTTTAAGATTCATATTAGAATGAAAAGAATTTGAAATTATGAATTATTTTTCATTATTAGAAACCATATAAAACATTTCAATAAATATGCTCATTTTTATCATACAGTCTTGCAGCAGTTTGGTTTAGTTGAGAAAAGTTTACCAAAGCAAATTGATCACATGATCAATACAGAATAATCATTTTTGTCATAAGCATAAAACACCAATTGGAAAAGTTCAAGTATACAAATATATTACTACAGTATCTAGCTGATCTGTGTTAAAAATGATTTTTTATGTGTACAGACTAAAAAATTAATTTACAATGATCTAACCTTATAGTCTGTGTTTAACAATATCTTAATAAAATAGAAATAAACAGAATTAAGATTATTGATAAAGAGTAATGCCAAGTAACCTTGATAAAGAAAAAAAGATGTTAATCACAAACACAAGTTTTTGGATTTTAGAAAAAAAAACTGAGTTATATCTCTAACAATGAACTAAATTTATTTTTTTTTTAAAATAACCTTCCACAAGAATAAAATCCCTTTTTTTTAATTTACTAAATCCACATATCTTCAAACATCAAGCTATTCGTCTGTTAGAGTGCAATGTCTGCCATTCTCCTTACATCTATATATCAGGGCAAATGCTAATCCTTGACAAATCATTCAGTGTAGTCTATTGTTATGGCTACTGACAAGGAAACAGACACTAATAGGCTCCAAAAGAGGAATTGTTAGATCTCATTTTTCAAGGGCTTAGTTGCCATCACTTTTAATATTTCCAAGGTAATATGGTTTGTAAACAAACAACACCTCTGTTAGTTTTCAATCACCACCAGAGATATGATAACCTCTTTCAAGTCGTTGAAGTCTAGCTCAAGTAATGAAGAAAAAGCACTCATTTCGGATATTAGCAACATCTTCCATTAGGTCAGCATCAATGCTTAATAGCAAAATTTATACATAATTGCTGAGTGGAATTTCAATTTTTCTGGCACAATTGCTTGTAGTAAGTGCAAAGATTTAACTGATCATCTTTACTGGATTTGTCATAATATTTCATTCAATCTGCTCTCAGACTGTTTTCTGATATGATTTGTATCTTAAGAACTTTTGTCCAAAATGTTTTCAACTCATTGATAAGGCTCATGCTTTGAAAATATATTTAATTCTTGTTAAAATTTAGTGTTCATTTAAAAAGGAATAATGTGAAATTTGATGATTGAATTTAACTAGAGTTAATTTTTTCTTTATGCCAAAAAAAAGTGATTTCTATAAAATATATCAGATAATTAATATAATCCAATATCATTCATTAAATTTAAATCACCTTTTTAGAATTTTGTATACTTGTATTTACCAGCCCCTCCACACAAGTAGGAGGTGACACAAGGTCAATTTCTTAAGCAGATAATTTTGATGTTTTGGACTTGTCCTCATCTTTATTTTGGTATGTATAAACACAATGTTCAGGCTGCTGTATCCTCAGGTCTTGTTCAGGTGTTCACTGTTTACAGTCAGAAACATGAAAATTATTCACATCAAGCCTCATCTCAAAAATACAGACAAATTCTTAAGTGGAGTTTTACAAGTTTGGATTCAGAGTTTTCCTTCTCATAGACTGGTTGCCATACCAAGGTTAACAAGCCCAGTCTGCCCTACTATTTATCCTGAACTGGAGGGAGAATAGTTGGATTCATACCTTTCCCAGGGGTATTAGCACTATGTGAAATGCAAACAGCCTTGCCCAGGATTTGAACTCGGTTTGCCATGTCTTCTTATGACAATGACCACTACACCTAGAACAACTCTAAAATTATGTATGTTTGTGTATATTTAAGCTTTTCAAGAAGGAAATAAACTGATCCTGTTTAATGGAAACTTATTATTGAATGCTCTCCTTTAACATTTTTTGAAACAGAAAAATTTCTACATCAAGTTTGACCAGATTAATAAGTTTAGCTCAGTCAGTAGAGTGTTCAACTACAAACCACAAGGTTCTGGGTTCAATACCAGCCCTTGCCATATCAGCATATGAGTAGCACAGGGATCTGTGTGGTAAAGTGAAAAGCTGATGCTAGGTGTGGTGCTCTGCCTCAGATGTCAAAATAATATCCTTGGTCTAGCGCTAGTGAAAAGGGGATATACTCTCTCGCTGATACCGACTTTAGGCCACCCTGATGACTTACTTACTTAATAAGAATAATTGCAAAAATAATAACAATGAAGATGATGAATTACAATATTCATATCACCAAAAAAAATGTTTATGATGCAAATAAAGGTAGTTATGCATCAAAATATAGTTTTTCACATTATGGAAATTAATAAATCAATAATGTTTAAAATTTAAAAAATAAAATTAATAATAGAATACAAAAATAAAACCATAAAATATGAAAATAAAATATCCCACAATTCTATTTCAACACCAAAAAGAAATTTTTTTGGCTCTTGCCAACCTACTGGATAAGACGTGCATTTTGCAACCTTCTAAAATGAGCAACTCTCACAACTTCTATAATAATAATAATTCATGGGGTTAATGAAAAAAAATTAACATTCATTAATATTGCTTGTCAATATATTTAATATTTCAAATAGCTTTTTCTCCAAAGACTATATTTAATTTCCACTGCATTACCAGGTTGTTTTATATTCTTTCTATGTGTTCAACCAAATTCAAGATTTTTGGTTCTATTCCTTTTCCTACAGACACTTCCTTATTGTCATTCAAGTGTTAAATGTTCTTTTTAACCTCATGTTTCCTAAGATTTCCAAACTCTACATTTTTTCCCATGGTAATCCCTTTAAGAATTTAGTTTTTTTTTTATAGTAAGACTTCCAGTCTCTCTGAAGAAAACATTCAGGTATTTCAAAGAGATTTTCCTTATCTTAAAATTTTGCAATTTCACTCAATCTACAACAGCTTCAAAAACACTACTCATGTGAGTACACTAAGGAATTCTGACAAAACAATAGAAACAAAAATAACTAGAAATTCTTAATAGCTAGGCATTTGTGGAAGGAAAAGAAAATAGCGATTTAACATGTGGAAGTACCCTATACTACATTAAAAAGATACTAACATTTTCTTTGAATTTTTCAGTATCATATAGGTTTGTTTGTGTATAAGAACACAATTATATTTGAAATTAATGAATCTTTCTTGTTGAACAATACTAAGAATTCAATACAGAAGAAGTTGCTTTCATTTGACAATCTGTTATTTTCTACTTAAGATTCATAATAGTACTAGCTGACAATTGCAAATGTAATCTATAAATAAATTATTCAGCTCTGCAGAGGGGTAAAACCACTCTTCAAAAAAAGGGGTGTATGACATTAAACTGTATATAATGGAGAAACTGCAGTTCTGTAGCCTTGAAGGACCCCTTCATTGCCATTACTACCAGGTTCACTTTGACCTGGAGTGGTAGTACCTGTTAGGGTCCCATCTATGAGTTAAAGAGATCTGTTTAAAAATTATTTGTATTAGATACAAAACCTCTCTTAAACAACTACACAAAATATTTAGATCTGAGCATAATTCCTTAACCTCTAGGCATAAAATAACATTAGACAATTTGAGATGCCATTAAAATCAATCAATCAAATAAATTCTTCAAGACCTATATAAGTACATGTACATAGATGTCCTTTTTTTGCACTTTTACCCAAAATACTTTTTGCATCTTTCATTTGAAAGTATTTTCTAACCTTTTTAAAAATAATGGAAGATATAAATGTTTTGAATTTTGTAAGTTTTTTCTTGATTTTAAAATGTAGTAAAGATTTAAGGAATGATCTGAAGTTAGGTGGATTATTCTATCAGAAATATTACAAACAATAATATCTAAACTACATCAAATAATCAAAAATGCAATAAATGGAAAGTAAAACGTAATAAGATATAAGTGAAGAATATAGAAATGAGATAAAAAGAAGAAATTAGGGAATTTGTCATTTTTTATTATTTATGTTTAATTAAACTTCAGTTTATTAAGTTGCTTTTTATTTTTTATAAGTAAGTGCAATAAGATTTTTCCAATATTTTAAATTTAAGATATTTTCATAATCTGGCATTATCTAAAAAATAAAATTTAAAATATGAACATTGTCAGAAAAATGTTTAGTTATAAAAAATAAACAAGTGATTAAGATTATTTACATTTACCTATAGAAGACTAGGAAATGATTGATAGAACTTTTTTAATGATTATCAAATGTTGTAGATTGAAAGTTTTATGAAGATTCCTGTTGTAAAAAAACAAAACGACAAACAAATCATGAAATATTAAATAAGAATAGTTATTTTTTAGTTACTGATCTTGGGTTTGATAAGTATCTATTAAACACATCATGAAAGAAAAGGAATTAAACTTTTAGATGAAACTCAAGAAGCTAGTTGGAAAATTATACCCAATAAATGCATTATTTTCTTTATATTTACAAATGACTACTAATATGGATATTATGAATCAATGTATCTCTAGTATAACTCCCTGATATATGATATGCACTGAACCCTTTAAGAGACTGATAGTGGATTAGGTAGAAAGGGCCATCAAAGCAACATATGTATTATAATCAGTGAAAACTGTTGAAATGAAGGAGGAATATACTCTCAGTAAGAACCCATAATGATGAGATTGCTTATATAAGTGAATACAAGTTGTCAGACAAGCAAAAATTACAATAATCTAAGTGATTACATATCTCTGTATGTATAGCTATATATTAGATTTAACTATTGGATTCCTTTGACTCCCAATACAAGCTAAAGATAAAGAACGTGAATATGCTCCCTCTCTAAGAAAATCTTATAATTAACTGTATCCAAACATTCTAAGATTATTCAGGGATAGCGATCTTCTTTAAACTCCTAATACACTAATAGAAATAAGTAAGTGTTCTTGCTTAGTTTTAAATCTTTAAATTATTTCCAACTTTGATCTTAAATCCTTTTTTTATTACTAATATTCATCCTAAACAAGGCCAAATTGGCCACAACTAAACACAACTTGGATTATAACTCAACACAGTCTTATTCATTATTATTATATTTGGTACTATCATAGAACCATACATGACAATTTAAAAAAATTAACACCCTTATGGGAGTATCTTTATGATATAATTTCAAACAGTCTCTACATGTTCACCATCCCTATCAACATATTCTTGGAATCTCCCACAAGTAATTGAAACAAATGTTGATATTTCTATGGGAGTATCTTTATTAAAAAATCAGAATTGATATTATAGAGACCACCTGGGGAAGATTCCAATACTGTCTTGACAAGAATGGTAAACAAGTGGAGATGTTAAAATCCTGATATCATAAATGAACTCCCATAGAAATTTTAACATTTTTTAACACCCCTGTATTTCTTGCTTGATACAATTTAATACAAATATATCTATCATGCCATATATATCATTATACTATTTTATACAGAAAAAAACTGAACTCCAAACTTACCTGTAAAGAATCCAGTCAACTATTGAGTCTACTAACCATACAAGATGAACATCTTGCATGGTGTAATGGCTAGTAAACTAGATTATCTGACCATTGTTAGTGAGAATTGAACTCACTGAGTACTCCATACTTCTGGCCTTGTGCTAAACTAAGTTAACTATATCAGATGAAAACTGAAAAATATGCTGGGCAATAGGAAATTTAGATGATTTAAAAATTCAACATTTGATATTTTTGGATATTATTTTTCATCACCATCAATATTTATTTCCATTTTTTATCTTTTATAAATAAAGCTTCTCTAAAATGTCTAAAATAAATTTGATTTTGATCTCAGATTCAGAATTTACACAAAAGCAAAAAAGTAAAATTACTAAATTTATCTCTTTTGCAACAGTTTAATAAGTGCACTTACAACTAACATTATCACTATGCAAACACATGTTATTTAAGTGCATACATACATATTTTTTATCATGATTTTTTTCTTGTGTATATATATATATATATATATATATATATATATATATATAATAGATAGATAGAGAGAGAGAGAGAGAAAGAGAGAGAAATAGATGCACATATGTATATACCTCTTTTTAACATTTAAGTGATTTAAATTGCTATAAATTCTGTTTTGAATGCTTCATGATTTTTTTGTTCTTCTTTGCAATAATTAAAGACAACTTGCTTGTGTGCATATATAGCAAGTAAAAACTATGAAAAGAAATCTGCATATGTTTTGATTGATTTTTATAAAAAGAAAACAAAAACATTTTTACATTATTTCAGAAGCTTACATCAAGTGTATGTGAAACTAACACAGCTGGGTGAAAGGTGCAACTGTCTATATCAGAAATTGTCTCAGGCTCCTTACTCCAAACAAACATGTTTCTTTTTTATTATTTTTTCTAAACAGTCCAACATATAAATTTGTCTCTATGTTTGAAATGCATGAACAGATATAGCTAGACTTACATATTCATAGAAAGTTGCTTGTGTTCATACACTTCATAAGACACAAAATTATTTTTTCTATTATTATAAGCAATAAAGATAACTCAACGAAGCAGGTGTTTTAATTCCGACTCAGGAAGGATATTCATCTCCTTTTCTTCAATTTCTTGCAAATGGGGTCAGTAAGTACATCATCACTTGTAAAATAATGCAGAAAACCTGAAAAGCAAATAAAAATAGACCAGATAATACACATTTCAGAAAAAATTGCTAAAAATGAGAAACATGAATGAAACATAAAATAAAACTATTCAAATAAACAATTTACTTTGGAAAACGTATGGAATATTTTAGAAAGATACAGAAAGTCATTTAATAGTATACAGATTTAAATAAATTGTACTGTCAGTATGGATTAGTACTTATGATTTGGTTTCTTTGTTTAATGGCATATCAACCTTCATGGGTTATTTAATGCCAAAGCCATCATTGTAGAAGAACACTAGTGGTACTATTTAACCTATAGATTGGGGGTGAGGGATTCCATAACTTTCCCAAGAGTATTAGTCTAAAAGTGAATGTAATACCGAGAACTGGAGTTCAAACTCACTATGATGTTGCAGTCCAGTTATTACGCTACAAAGACACCCCTGGATTACTACTGATAATAGTAAATGCACAATGAAATGTCTGTATATATAAAGAGGCTTATGTTCCTGTCTCATCATAATCTAAACAATGATAGATCTGGTCAGATAGATAATACTTTAAAACTTTCAAGGAATACAATAAATAGAAAATAATCCATGATTTTAAAATTAAGATAAATGGCAGTTTCAATCAATGTAGAATTTTTGTAAAACATTTTTATATTGAATATTTGTGCCTTAATATTCTTGGGAAAGGTATGAATCCAATTATTCTCCCTTGAGCTATGAGTAAATAGGAGGGAAAATTTAACCATGGTATGGCAACCAGTCTAGAAGAAGGAAAACTCTGAATTTAAACCTGTTAATCACTGCTTAAAAAATTGACCTTGAGTTATATTCTGCTCATGTGAAGGAGTTGGGTAAATACATACACTAAGAACCAAATAATATTCCAAGATTTTAAAAAAAACCCTGAGGAATTAAACCTGATTTCATATTTTAGTTAAGATTCAAATATAATCTGCTAATATCAATAAATTCATTGATCTAAATTATTGTGCTTATTTTAAAATCTTAACCAACAAATCATAATTTTTGTTTATCTTTAAACCATTACAGTGTAAATATATCATAAACCTTAGAATAAAAAAAAGTTAATTAAAGCATGTTTCTTCATTTTGCAATTTTTAATGCTAAAGTGTTTCTCAAATTTTGCTTAGCCTTTAAAAATCTGCTTTAAAAGATATTGTTTTACAACCTTTAGGAAACAGGAAAACACAAATGATGCCATTATATCAGCACTGTCTTGTCTCAATCACAAGCAATTATCTGCTATTATTTTATCTATTAAGAAAAAAAATTAACATAAAATTAAAAAATTGACCTTGTGTCGCATCCTGCTTGAGTGTAGGGGGTTGGGTAAATACTATATATATATGGAATATTTGTATAAGATACTCAGGTTATGTAAATTGTATTATTTGTAAATTATTTAAGTTTTCAAAAGTAAGAATTTAATGATAGTAAATAAAATTTAAAAAAGAAAACAACATAAACTCATAAATCTACCTACTAATAATTGGAAAAGACTTGGAATATTTCAACAAATAAGCTGTTTCATGGGTATGATCTGAGTTAAGATAATTGCTTCTAAAATCTTTTCATTGCACTCAAAAGGAATCCAGAGAAATATTATTTAATGTAGATAAGGATATCTTCTGCTCAGCAAAATAATTCATGAATACTGAAATGGAAAAATGAAAGAAAAATAGACCACAAAACACTTGAGGTGCCCAGTGCATGCTATGGCTTGACTGACAAATCAGGAAGTTGACTAGAAATAAGATCTGATAATCCTTCTTTTCTAAAGTAGGAAAATATAAAACATTTTTCTCTTAGCTGCTACCTTTCCATCACTTCCCCATCCGTCTGTCAGCAAGATAGTCATGGACAAAGAACACTAGAGAATTTATCATATATAAAGAAGAGACTGTCAGTATTAGAATAAGTCTCTTTCTTTGTGGCAATAATTACTGGCAGAGGCTTAAAGAACTAGGATTATGTTGATTATGCTGTTGAGTAGCTTATGGTAATGTGTGTCATAATCATAAGAAATCTGGTTGCTACATTGTCTGTGCCTTTGTATTGTATCATGAGTTGAGTTGTCAGGATGTGCTGGTTGATTTGATTTCTTTTTGCAAAATCAAAATTACAATCAGAAAAGATATATAGAGCAATGGATTTTATAATTTAATTTTGAATTAAAGTTTACAAGCATGAACATAGATCCAGAAAACAAATATTTTGTAATAAAATTAGTTGACCAGTTCACTTGCCTAGGTAGCAATATCTCATCTACAGAAAGAGATGTCAATATACATATAAGAAAGGCATGGACTGCTATAGACAGATTATCGATCATATGGAAATCTAATCTCTCTGATAAGATGAAGCGAAAATTCTTCCAAGCAGTAGCTATGTCAGTGCTACTGTATAGCAGAAACACTAGGAGAAAAGGCTAAGTAGAAACTGCACAAGAATGCTGTGTGCTGTCTTGAACAAATTCTGGAAGCAGCGCCCCACAAAAGAACAGCTGTAGGGCCACTTATCTCCTATCACACAAACCATCTGGGTAAGATGAACCAGATATTCTGAACACTACTAGAGAAGCAGAGACAAGCTCATAAGTAATACTGGATGTTGTACAGAGGACCTTCCAGTAATGATGGCCGGTAGGGACAAGTGGTGAGAAGGAGTCATAGAAGAGGAATTGTACTGTCAGCACAAACTAATGAAGATTTTGTGATCTATTTATATAAAAGAAAGTCTGGTATGTACGTGTCAACTTATAACTCAGAAACGAGATGTTATTCAGAATCGAAAATCTTGCATACACTTTGACATCCTTATAACTAAGAAACAGACCAAATTTGGTTATTGATTTTTACTGATTAAGGGATATAATTAATTAATTAAACAAAAATAAAACAATTTGCTATAATCGTGGCATAACTGCTAATGCTAATATAAAAAAATTCACTGGCTGCTGCCTATATAAGCAGTGATTTAAAATGACACCACTGCTGGTAATTTGAAGTTGACAAATTCATGCCCTAATCATTTCAGCTCGGAATTTCTCGCATATCACTGGTCTAATCTTAGAAATATTTATTTGGTTAGAAAGAAAAGAAAATAATCTTTCTAAATATGTCATTTGTATGTGGTTTTATTGATTTAATTTTTTTTTACAGCAAAGTAAATAACAATAATAAACGAAAACATTTAATTTAACAATCAATAATAACTCAAATTTGTTTTTATTATTAATACTTTCATTTTAGAATAAAATATATCCATTTTTAATCAGTATTTAATTTTTTCTTATGTACAAAAGAGTTTTTAGAAAAAAGAAAAAAAGAAAAGAAATTGTAATACAAACAATTGTAAGTATTTAATTCTTAGCATTTTATTGTTACATTTTAATACGATAAAAAAAGAAGGAATTAAACAAATACATTTCATTTCTACCATTTGAAATCAACAGGCAAGGAAGCTCGCTTAAAAAAATAAAATTCTTTCAAAAATGTAAACAACAAAAAGAGACTATTCTTAAAATAAACGAATATTATAATACATTAATTCTTAGCTTTGTTTATTGTTAAATCTTTAATAAAGTTTAGGAATGCATTTTAAAAAATAATATCTTAAATGTAAACAAAAAAAATTTCCTAAAATAAACAAACATTCTACTATACAAATTCTCAGTGATTTTTTTTTTAATTTGATAAATCATTTTCCTCTTATTTTCTCTCTTACTCCTGTTTTCTCCTCATACACTCTCTGGTGTTCCTAATTTTTTAAAATCCGGTCATGGACTGGGTACTTTTGCTAGTGCAATATAGTTCTAAGAAAAAAGAAATTCAGCATCTGTCAAAGTTTCAGTCTCAGTTTTGTTCTAAGTAGAGTTAATGGAGATCAAAAGCTTAGTCGCCACACTCCAATATTTCTGATTTTATAGTACTATGGTGATAATTTTGTAGAAAATGAAAACATGATGTATTCAATACAGAGATGCTATATCTAAGGTAATGGAAAGAGGATTAACACATATGAACTATCTACTTAGATTGTGCTAGATTTTTCTGTCTCTGGATCATATTTGGCAAAGCTTAATTACTTTATATCATCAAGATAACACATTCTAGGCCAATTTGTAGTTATTCTAATTCTAAAATAACATTTTTTAGTTTAAGCAAAATTAGAGTGTATGTTTGTGCATACAGGGAATAATAATAATAATAATAATAATAATAATAATACCTGGACCTTGCCAGAGAATTGAAAAAGCTGTGGAATATGAGAGTGAAAATGATACCAATTGTAGTTGGTGCACTTGGAATGGTACCCAAAAGCTTAGAAAAGTGACTAGAGGAATTGAAAATCAGAGGAAGAATTGAGACCATCCAGACAACAGCATTGTTGAAATCGTCTAGAATACTCAGATGAGTTCTGGAGACCTGAGGAGACTTGTTGTCACTCAGACTCCAGTGAAAGACCATCACCTAATGCTGGTATGAAAAACTCACAATGAGTGAAATAATACTACTAATAATAATGATGGTGATGATAGAAAAATGCTGTGAGAGGCACAATTTGCCAGTGATAGAAGGGAAAAAAATCATTTAATAGTAAACGTTGTGGGTAATGGTTATTAAGATAGTCTCGCAGACCATTATTATTGTATAGTGAGTTTAATCCTTACTAAGTGTCCCAAATTTGTGGGTTTGTGCCAAACTAACCTAAGTTTAGTAAAAGCATACATATACATTTCTATTACTTGAGAACATTTATTATTCTGTACTAAGAAAAAAAAAATTAATCATCAAAAAGCATCCTTATATAGGGTTCTGCAGAAATACTTCCCTCATTTTAGACTGTCACCTGTGTGGTTCAAGTGAACTTAGGCAAGTGGCAATTGTAGCTGCATCCAGCTAATGTCTTACTCCCTGCCCTCCACATACATACACAACTTACAATCAGTTATGATCATGGTTTGGACCAGTTCACACCATGCATTTGCAGTTGAAACACTTCTTTTTTAACACTGGTGAATCTGTAATTGCTACACAGAGAGCTTTTCATGCTCATTTCATTTTAAGTTAAAATGATGCTATTCAGGATAGAAATTAAATACTGCTAAGGGTTGAAAATTTCAGAACCCCAGGTTCATTGATGAATAAAAACTGTAGATCCTTTATCTAAACAACAGTGAAATAATTTTTTTCATCTTAGCTACCAGGGTCTTTTTGTCAACCTTTAAAAACATGGCCCATGATTACATCTATATAAAAAATGGTAAGACATTAGCTAGATGGAGCTACTATTGACACTTGCCTAAATTCACTTGCACCACACAGGTCACAGTGTAGGATGTATTTCTTCTGCCAAACCTTATAGACACTTTTTAATCTTGTCAAAATAGAATTTATATTTCAGTACACAAACTATTGATAAAAAACTTAAAATAACTCTCCTATTTAGGAGGTGGTATTAAACTTACCAAAGTCCCTAATTTATAATCCTACCATTTATAATAACTATTTTTTATTGTAGAGATCTTGTATGTATTTGTTAAATACTAGTAATGAATGGTCAATACAATGAAAATTGTTATATCTTTTTATTTGTAATCAAATTATTGATGCTAAGCTATAAAAGATTTATCCAGTAAAAAATAATTACATGTATATAAATTTTGCATATGCTTACATATTTTATATGACTAGCATTAATCTCAAATATCAATGTGTCAGAAGTATTTTCATCCTTACTTATGCTATTACATTTTTCCTAAAAAAATATATAAGTTTGATTAAACTTGTATATTAAGAAAAATCTGTCATTTTCTTTTACCACAAATCTTCAAAAAGATGAAATCAATTGATTTTTTTTAATCAAAAGAAAATATTTTTTATTCTTCTATTTTTTAACACAAATTATCAACTATGTATTTGATGGCATCTTTTAAAAACCAGACTAACTTTGAAAGAGAACAAATCTCTTATAGTGAGAACATGTCCATGTAATAAGTTCAAAAGGATGCAAGTAAGTGCATTTGCCCCCACCCCACCCCCCAAAAGAAATACCTAAACATTAGATCAGTTTTAAAAAGGCTGTCAAAATCTAGTCATTCAATCAGATTGAAATTTTTTTTCCAACAGATTTTATACCTATAAAGTAATTTATTATCATTATCAGAGTTTTTCACACCAGCATTAGCTGATGGTCTTTCATTGGAGTCTTAGTGATAGCATGTCTCATTATTATTATTATTATTATTATTATTGTATTTGTAGAAGAATGGTTGGCTTGAAGTTAATAAGCTCATATAAGTATATGTTTTGTATTAATGTTAAAAGTTAACATTCATTTATTTTGATATTTTAGTTTGTTTCACAAGAAGATAATGTGTTTAGTTCTTTAGTGTCTGACATAATTCTGTATTTTTGATTTCCATCTTTTTTCTCACTTTTCTTCTCAAAATAATTTACTTAGCTAAAATGTAAACATAGAAGATATAGAATAGGAGTGGATGATACTTTTGTTTCAAATGTAGATATATAACATTTTTTCTATATCAAAGGAAAACTATCTTAATTTAATGATAAATTAGTGACAGAAGTTCATGTTTTTTGTCAGTTGACAATATAATACAATGCAATAAAAGAATAGATATTGATCAGAATGAACACTTGAGATGCAAATTCACTTTATCTTATGAATACAGAAATATGCTCAGCAATATTTGAGACAAATTAACAATATATCTAGTATTTTAGCAAAGCAATCTTTAGTTTTATCTCCTAACAGACTGTATTGTGTAACAAAAATATTAACAGAAGGAAAAAAAGAAGGAAAATTATGGATTCATTCATTCTAATATAACATAAATACTCCCATACATTGAAACATTAGTATCAGTTAGAGTGAAGAAAAATTCATTATACATATGACTTGACTTCAATAATTTTGATTTGTCTTTCAGTTTATAAGAAAACAAGAGATCAGCCAATATTTTACATGATAAATTATCAGCAAAATTGTAATAAATCTGCTTTAGATTAATGAACTAGTCAATATTCTGAGTTTCTAAAACCCCAAATACTTGATTATTGTCTCATGAATAAAATACTTAGGCTTTGTTTTTACCAGAAAATCACTAAAAATTTCTATATTGTCAATTTGAAATTGGTTGCTTGATCTGTTTTGGTTTGAAACTCTTTCATTAATTCTTATTACTTACTATATACAAGTAACAATATCTTTTATAAATACTAAATCATCCATATTTCTTAAAAGTCTACAACCATGTCTCATGTACTTAGACAAAAGAATATGTGAAAGAAACATGCACATAGAAATTGATTTTTTAGACTATTATTTTAAAAAGTTTATCATCTAACTGAGAAAGTAGTAAAATAGGTAAATAAACAGATACATAAAATGAAGTATGAAGTGAAAAATCCCTTTTCATTTTTTGTTGTTCTTCAATTACTCCTACCTTATTCATATAATGCCATTTATTTTTTTACACTTGATATTAATGAATACATAGGAAACAAAACTGGCTTTTGTCACCTCTTATAAACTAGTTGCCAAGACAAAGAAAATGTATTTTTTCAACATCCCAATGGATTAAGAAAGGTATGATTTTCATATCAGCATAAAAAAATACAATACTCTAAGATGAATGGCAAAAATCCCAGAAATAAAGTTCCTGTGGGAAACTAAATAAAAAGCTACTTGTCATTTTGATAAATAACAAACAATAGTCATTTGTTGTTTCTATTTGATCATAAAATGTATAAAAGATTTGTTTTGTGATAGTTTAGTCTAAGAAAAGGAATGATCAAATTATTTCCTTTTAGATTAACAACCTTTTACTTTTTAAGATCATAAGATTGGAATGTGATTAATTCTCTTTGTGTGACACATTTAATTTTAATTGTTTTTAATGGATATATAACATGCTATTAGAACTAAATGGTTTTTGATATTTTAAAATTTTTGATAACAATTTATACTCTTTACATAGACTGTGCAAATCGAGCAGATTTTCTTTAGCATTTTTTTTTCTTTTTAAAATTTTTGTTGTTAGGATGGGTTGTGTTTAAAGCTAATGGAAGTATAGTATCGTATGAGGTTATTTGCTGCCTGTTTATAGCCTGGGATTGGTCCATTAGGACTCAAGATAGCTTCATGTGTCAGTGATTGGTAGTTTTTCTTGCTTTACCTTTTTTAAATGTGTATGTGTGCATGCATTCTTGTATGCATGCTTGTTATTTTTAATTTTCAATTGTTTGGTTTGTAATCAAGAGCACATAAAATAATTTTCAGTTTCATACGGGGAGGGGGTAATTTTGGTGTTGATTGATTTGCCGTCAATGTCTGATGTAATTAAATTTTTTTAATCTTTTTTTAATTATTGTCAGGTTTTCTTATGAGTTTTGTTTTAAGGAATTTTTCTGTTTGATGATCTGATTGGTTTTTCTAGTGAAAATTGGGGTTGAAGATTTTTTGATTTGACAACTTAAAATGAATTCTTGGCTTGCTTGCTTGCTTAATGGTTTTGTTAAAATGATCAGCAGCTGTGGTTATGGATTCAAATTAATTTATGTCAAAGATGGAGGGTAATTCATTTTATGTCATCAGTATTGATTTCTCTCTTGTTGTGGTCTTTTAATTGTGATCAGTAGCAAGTGTAGGGGAGGTAGAGCAAAGGGTGTTGTTGTTGTTGTTGTGGGAATCATTTAAGAGTGCTTTGGTGAGAGGCTCACTATTGTATCTTAGGACAAAGAGACTCTTAGAGAAAAAATGATTGTGCTAATAGATAAAATAATAGCAGATAATTGCTTGTGATTGAGACAAGACAGTGCTGATATAATGGCATCATTTGTGTTTTCCTGTTTCCTAAAGGTTGTAAAACAATTTCTTTTAAAGCAGATTTTTAAAGGCTAAGCAAAATTTGAGAAACACTTTAGCATTAAAAATTGCAAAATGAAGAAACATGCTTTAATTAACTTTTTTTTATTTTAAGGTTTATGATATATTTACACTGTAAAGGTTTAAAGATAAACAAAAATTATGATTTGTTGGTTAAGATTTTAAAATAAGCACAATAATTTAGATCAATGAACAATGATTTTAGCTGATTATATTTGAATCTTAACTAGAATATAAAATCAGGTGTAATTCCTTCATTTTTTTATCTGGGAATATTGTTTGGTTCTTAGTGTATGTATTTACCCAACCCCTTCACACAAACAGGATGTGACACAAGGTTACATTTTTTAAGTAGAGTTTAACAGGTTTGAATTCAGTTTTCCTTCTCCTAGCAGTCTACCCTACTATTTATCAATAGAGGGAGGGAGAATAATTGGATTCAAACCTGCTGCAAGAGTGTTAGCACAATGTGAAATGCAGTCTCAGCCAGGATTTTAACTCTGGTCACTGTGTCTATTTCCTACAAAGGTAAACATTACACCATGTATGCCTCTGGTTCTTAGTGTATATAGCATTATTTTCTTTGTTAGTACCAAGAGTTATTATACAGTCTGAAGATAATAGATCAATGTTTATGGTGAAAAATAGGAATTTAATGACATTTTAAAAATTAAAGTAAGAATAAAAAGTTTTAAAGACCCTTGCAAAAAATTAGATTTTTCAACTAATTTGTTGGATTTTGATATTCAGCAATATGAAAAGAAATATTTGCATAATTATACATGTTTGTTTAATAAATGTTATTTATATAAAAAAATGTTTTCAAAAATTGATTTAGGGTTAGTGTTGGGATACTTAAATGTAATAAACTTTAGATTTTTATTGCATTCTATTTTATTTCACTTGTGTCTTATTTCAAAAATATATTAAGGAGTATTGGCATATTTTATGTTTTATGGTCACAACTATAGTAGGATTAATTATCAAGACTTAGAGCAGTGTAAATATATTTTAAGATACATTTTATCTATATTTCTTAAATTTTAGTTTGCTCAATGAGTATATCTGTGAAATATATACTTTCATTAATTGCATTACTATATGGTCCATTATAAAGACCTCAGATTAACTTACTATAATAAAGAAAGAGGAAAAAGCCCATTATTGATTATCTGTTATGTAAATAATTGCATAATTAAATATTCTTTTAATGGTTTAAGCAAAAGTAATAAATCTGAGTTTTAATGTTTATGATGAAAATAAATTATCTCCCATATTTCTTTTATAGATATCAAAGTAAAATTATATTCACTAAGAAATTGAAAATGAAATGTTCTTCCAAAGTAATTCTTATCCTTTTTCTTTAACAACACAAACAAAAATATATACACTTTCTATTTCCTACAGCAAAAGTAGGTGTTAATTTTACTTTATACTTTCTCATTCTAACTTTTCAGTTCATGACCTAAGATAAATTATCTAACTTGGTATGTGACCTCCAGCTCTGTTTTTCTCTAGCAACCAGGAAAGTGTTGGATAAAATATTTTCATGAAATAGTTTTGCTGCATTTTTGTCAAAAAGGAAGGGATATATTGCTATAAAATTTCTCTGGATTATATTTTTTTAAATTCTTGTGTTAACATTGAATTCATTATTAATTATTTCAATTGTCTCAGAAAATTTTTGTTTAATATATATATATATTATATATATATATATATAACATCTAACTTATAAACATGGAGTAGTACTGGAGAAAGTTATAAAGCTATCATTATTACTAGCAGCACTTATAAATAGGTTTTATGGTGGTAATTATCAAAAATAAAGGAAATAGTCATTTTTATTAAAGTTTACAATAATCATTCCTATTTAGTTTTTTTTTTTTTTTTACCAAAGCCTTGTTTATACTGAACTTGGCATACAGAAGACATTTTGGGTTTGTTCAAAGATCTTAAGTACATCTAAAAAAAACTTTCAAAAAAAATTTTGAATGAATATTCAATTTTATTATTTTCTAGACATGGAGGGGAAGTATTAATCTATTTATTATTTTTTTAAAATTGTATTTACTAAGCCTTTTTTAGGCTGGGTGACTGTTGAGATTAAATGGAATCCCTCTTGGGTTAAAATGCATTGTAGCTTAGAAGGGTTCAAATGTACAGAGACAGAAAGTTATCTACTTCTCTGAACAATTATCAGGAGAGTGGGTAAGTGCTGTAAGATGGACATCCTTTTTTATACTGAGGAAGACAGTAAGATGTCAATCTGAGCCAGATCTCATAATACAGTTTAAAACCTTTACAGGCTCTAACAATTCCTGAAAATTTGGTTTAAATCTGACCTAAAATAGAAAAGCTTTAACTGTATGTACATTTGGTGAATACACTTGAAATCGAATCTTATATGATCAAAATTTAAGGTGTTTGTGGTATAAAGGTTATTATAGGAAATGGATATGGCAAACTAAGTTCAAATCTTGGACAAGGCAATTTGCATTTCACATAGCACTAATAAACTTGGGAAAGGGTATGCATCTAATTATTCTCCCTCCAGCTATGGGTAAATAGTAGGGCAGACTGGGGTATGGCAACTGGTCCAGGAGAAGGAAAATTGAATTAAAACCTGCTGAACTTTGCTTAAAAATTGACCTTGTATCACATCCTACTCATGTGGAGAATTTGAGTAAATACATGATCAACATTTTTAAAATTAATTTTATTTGTAATTGTTCATGAATGTCTTTAAAAAATAGATAACATTTTAATATCAACTACATACTGTTTTGTTTGCTTAATTTTATTAAACCATAGTCATCACCAAGAAATACAAGTTATCAATCATGAACAGAACCTTTATCCAAATATACATTAACAGAGCTAAATTGTTATTTTGACTTCTTAGCTGCAATGAAACAACACACTTTTCTTTTGTAGAGTAATTGCTATTAATCTATTTAGCAGAAAATAATACATGCAAATACTACTTGATAGATAAAATGCCATTTAAGTGGTCTCTGTACTTATTTATTGTTTCTTGAGCTTAACAAAGTAATTTCAAACTGAAGAAAAATTTATGACTAGATAACATTTTAGCTTTTATTTATTTAAAAGATATTTCTCCATTTACTGGGTATATTTGTTAAAAGCTTTTCGATTATACATTCTAACTGAAACAGATTTCATTTTAACTTGTGTACTTGTATACTATGCAATAAAATTAAATAAATACAATTTTACAATATTCAAAAAAATTCAATTCTTTAATATTGATTAGATTTTCTTTGTACTTATATATTTACTCCAGCTTAAAGACAGGATTTTTAAATGAAATATTAACAATGAAAAACATGTATAGTAGTATTTTTTAAGAACCAACTATGCAAATGCTTTTGTTTTTAATGTTTTATAAATATGCATGTTAGATTAATTATTCCTATGATAAAAACTGAAAAAGTATACAAATGCATAGAAATTATATTTTTGCTTTAGAAATAACATTCATAAGAGCATTTTGATTAATATTTCTTGTGATATTTGTTCACAATTAAAAACCATATGCAAAGTTATTTTTTGTCTAATATCTATGAATTAATTAAATAGTTTGTCTTTAATTTTCAGTTGAACGATTTGAATGCACAAAAATATAATAAAAAGTTAATAATTAACTATATATATCATTTAGCAAATTAAGTACAAAGGTAAGAAGCTAATATTGTAAACTTCAGTTTTCAAAAATATAAAATAAATTAAACTATAAATTTGAAACAATCATCAACAATATTGAATATTTGAACTTGAATGATGTATCATTTTGCTAATGGCTAATAAACCTTTCTTAATGCCAGTTACCCTCATTCTGATTATAAATTGAAACTAAACTTATTATTGTTATGAATAATCATATATATATACACACACAATAGAATAGCTTCTATCCTTTTAGCATATTTGTTAATGGTAGAATAAATAATGTTGTTGAAGTTCAAAAGGGAAAAAATGGACTTTCTCAACAATAGATGACAAAAGCACATCAAAATTAAATTTTTTAGGTCATTGTCAATTCACAATACCCACTAATTGATTTGTAAAAAAAGCTACGAAAAAAAATCACAACTCATAGGAGAAAATGTCAGTAATGTTTTGATCTGTGCATAGAAAGCAATACAATTTAGTGTTGAATAAACTGTAATTTTATTTATATTCTTAAAAGCTAACAAAAGTGAATGAAAGAAATCTCATAGAATTTAATTTAAGAGCCATTCCTTCTGATCACTACAAAGTATAGAATTTTGTTGCCGTTTGATATTATAAATTAATACTCCACTTGCCATAACTGTGTGTTGTTTTTTGGTAGGAACAAAAAGAATATGTTTTTGAGTGGTCAATAAAAATGTTCAGTATTATTACAATCCCATTCATAATGCAAATATAAGATTAATATGCACATTGTCATAGATTGAGAATGGTGGTTTATTCAGTAATCCAAATTATAAGCTTGTCATGATCTGTTATAAAACACTGGAAAATTCCAGAAAAATAAAAAAAACTTATTTTAGGTTTGTTTTTTACAGAAAATATTGTTTTCTGACCTAGAAAGAAAACAATATCATATATTGGAATTTGTTTTTGTGGTTGTTGATATTTATTTATTTATTATTCATTTATTTCAGATTTATTCAATGTCATGGCATTGTTACAGACCAGTATATCAGGCTGACAACTCCATAACAGTGATATAAAGCCTTTACAAGAGATATTCAACTATCTCAGTGATACAATCACTGCTGCCAGGTGTTTTTATAAACCAAATATTGGTCAAAGCTCTCCCCATAGAGAGTAAACTGGTCTAAAACCTGTCACAATGGACAATGGCACTGCTGGCACCCATCCACAGTCTAGGCATCAACCATTGAACAGCCAGCAATCTTCTCCTCCCACCAGACCCTTGCCACAGATACTGTTTGAAAGCAATGCTGTACAGCTGCCTCATTCAGAAGCAACCAATATACATAACACATACACCACATCTCAAGCACAAGACAGACTCCATACAAATATTGCAAAATTCTTGACCTCGGCGGGTTTCAGCATGAAACTTTCTTTTTGCCAAATGTAATTTCTAGTTTTCAATAGTTTCATATGGCTGCAATCTGCAGGATAGGATAAATAAGACCTTTGTCTGATACTATCTATTTTGTTTCTTATATTTTCATTGGAGATGATGTTAGACTCAAAGTTGAAAGCAATGAATATGAATATATTTGCAAGAATATCTGTAAAAAACAAAGTAATGCAATGCTCTCAAAGTCTGGAAGCAGCATGGAGAAAATATTTGGCAAAATTCTTAAGGAAAAAAGTTGAAAACTTCAAGCTGGTATGGTAGATCTATCTAACAATGCCTTATGATTTAATGGAATACAATAGATGAAATATATGATTTTCCTCCAAGATATTGATTCTTGGAGAAGATACCAAGTGACCTAGATTTTTTTATATCCCAGAAGTTGTACTTGAAATTGTGCCTACTCAAGTAAACATACAAGATATTGATTTCTAGAGAAGATTACCATTCACCTAGAATGATATATTCCAGAAGTTGTA
>CM042151.1:29059187-29084187 GCA_023376005.1 Doryteuthis pealeii | reverse complement strand
CCAGTCAGGCAGAGACTCGAGCTGGCACAGCACACACAACACACTTGATAGGACTACAGATTTCTCTCTTTACCCCTCTCCAGCACACACACACACACACACTCACACCTAATACTGTTGTCACACGACGGCAGCAGTAGCAGCGGAACTCGACACAAGAATATACAACTCATCACGCCACAGACTCTATTGGATTTCATGGCACAGGTGAGTTTTTCCTGTCTCTGTTCTTAGTGTCCTCTCATATAAGTAATCTGATAGAAATGTAGATATTAATACTTATATACTTGTTTCTCAGATATTTCACTCTTACTTTACACACAGTGTTTACATGTAAATAAATAAGAAAAATACTATTTGAAACAAATTTATCAGTTTGAAATATACTTTTCAATTGGGGGGTATAATATTGATAAAAATCTATTCACTTGTTTTCTAACTATATAATTTTTTTTCTAAAGTCAGAATGTTAGAAGCAAAACACTTAAAGAAACTTAAGATTTTTCACAGTTTGTTGTTTTCTGTAGTGATGCAGCTCAGGGAAATGTTGTATTTTAATGTTTGTTGTTGTTTTTTTTTTACCTGAATATGTTACTTTATCCACTGATTTGGCCTTTGGTTTAATTCAATTATAAAATGTTCAAAAGTTAAAATTAGTTGTTCTTTTGCTTTTTTCTATATTTCTTTGAACAGTAAAAGCTTTTTGTATATTATGGAAGAAAATCTTGCTTATTTAACAATAACTTTTACTTTTCTGGAAAACTTCATTTAACATTTGTAATTTTCTTGTAACTTTATAGTAGATTTTTACTTGTGTCTTTGTATTATTACCAAAACTTACTTATGTTTTTGTGCTTTATTCATGAATAATTTGTATCTATATTAATGTATTTCTATCTTTTTCTTTCTTTTTTTTATCTTTCTTTCTTTTTTACACATATTTTCAATTTATTTGTTTTATATAATTAAAATACAATCCATTTCACTCAAAAGTAACATATTATTGTGATTGCTTTTTAAGGGTCAGTTTTAGAGTATTATTGTTTTTTGTCACATAAGTGTTGAGCCGTTTTGAGTTGTTGATAGTATCAGCCGGTATAAGTGTCAAACTGGGATTTCTGTTTCATTCATTTAAAAAAAGTAAATGTGCATTGATGGATCAAATACGATACTTGAATGGATTAAGGTTATTAGTAAAGGGAAGGGAGGGAAGCATATTTTTTAAAAGAAAGTAACAAAAGTATCTTATTTTGATTTTCTCTCCTTCACCTCAGGGTGTATGTAAACTTGGTATGTAACTACCATCTGCTGAGATGATACACATATTGCAAACATATACACAGAAATACACTGATAAGTAAAAGTCAATCTACATGCATAAGAAACAGAATTTATTACAAGTAGATACACTTAACCTGTAGGAATTTTTTTCTGAAGGCAATCAACTTTTTTTTCTATTTTTTATTTATGAAATGGATCCTCCAAAAGATAAATACTTTTTTACAGATCAAAATTTATGCATTTATATAAAAGATTTAAAAGTTTTTGTCATCCTATAATTATATTTATCAATGTAAATTAATTAATTAGTTGAAAGTAATGAATTATAAAATGATTAAACTAATTTTTTCTTTTTTCAGAAATCCTTATAAGCAATTATTTTTATCATATATAAGAAAAAAAACAACAATTAATCTTACTTATCTCATAAATTACATTTTTAGAAATCTAAGAAAAAAAAGTTTTGTTTCTTTTTAAAGCAGCTTAAAATGCACCACTGGTGTTAATCAAGTTATAGTTCAGTTTATTGATAAAGTAATTACATTTATTAAATTTTTCAAAAGATTTAGGAATCTTAATGTATGTATATAAATACAATAAAGAAAACGTTTTTTTTTTCGTTTTTTTCACTACACAAAATATCTTTCCAGTGACTCAATGATCTTTTCCCCCTGATATCAAAATTAGATGTTTTTGACTTTAAATGGCTTGATTTCTGTTAAAATATCTGACAACTTGATATTACTGTCATCCACATTAGGTCCAATTGATTTTATTACATACATCTTTAGATGAATCAAATAAATGAGTGAGTGTGTGAAGTTGACAACTTTTCATAGTTCGTATATATTCATTTTTGAACATGCTGTGTTTTATGTGTAGGTCAACATATCTGTTTAGGTGTGCGTGTGTGTGAGTATATATATATATATATATATATAATATATATATATATATATATATATATATATATATATATATATATATATATATATATATATATATAAACATACATATATGTATATAAATATATATATATATATATAAACATACATATATGTATATAAATATATATATATATATATATATATATATATAAACACACATATATGTATATAAATATATATATATATATAAACACATAAACACACATATATGAATATATATGAATGTATAAATATATATATGTGTGTGAATAGATAAATGTATGAATATATATTTAATTAAATAGAAGTGTGTGCATGTGTGTGTGTGTATGTGTATGTGTGTGTGTGTGCGTGTGTAATCACAGGAGAGGAGGAGAGGTAAAGCAGGCTCGTGATATAATAGCACAATGCATATGAACATTATTAGCCTTTAATTCACTGAATCAATGTATGCTCCTGTGTGTACATAAACATATCTATCAATATCCATGCCTGTTTGCCTGTATGCCTCTATCTGTGTGTGTGTGTGTGTATGTATATATATATATATATAAATGTGTGTGTATACAGAGAGATATACACACATGTATCTGCTTATATATTTTTAAGTATAATTATATAACTTTTTGCATCAATATTAATTTGTATATCTTATGACTGTATATGAATGCTGATTTGCAAATATGTATGTTTGTTTTTTAATATATATTAGTTTGTGATGGTGTAATGAGAGTGCAAAGAAAATTAATAATTTGGCATTACACGAACATAAATTCTATTAAGCATATTAAAATTATTTAATTCATAATAGATATATTATCAACTATGAAATGATATTTAGTAAATTGTGATACAAATAAACTGAAATCACATACTGATATTATATAGTTATCTATAACATCAACTATATTACCCTATTATATACATGTAAGTCAATGTAAATATATTCATATTGATTCATTTTCTTTGCAGGTTAATTTCATGTATTAAAATCAACACTGAGAAAAATAATTGTTTTGAAACATATTTTCTGATGTGTGTGTGTGTGTGTGTGTGTGTGTGTGAGTGAGTGAGAGAGAGAGAAAGAAAGAAAGAAAGAAAGAGAATTATTTTATTACATGACCATAAGCCACATATATTGTTAAACAAGTATAATTAGATGGGATTTCTCTAGCAAATACTTGTTGCTATAAATGTGTAGGATTTTAACTGTTGGGCTGAAGCTGAAAGTTAATTAAAGTTTTAACTTTTATAAAAAAAATTATAAATACATTTTCAAACTCAAAGTTAAAGCTTCTTTTCAATTATTTTAGTTTCTAATGATACCAAATACATCATCACAAATTATAACTTATATTCCAAATATATAAGATTTAATTAAATTATCATTTATGTTTGCTGGAGCTTATTTGCTTTTGTTTTAACTAATCTAATTTAAGCTATATACAGAATGGATATGTAAACTTTGCAAAAGATTTAAATCTTAATAGATGCAATAAAATATCTATTTCAAAATTTATATATATATATATATATATATATATATATATATATATATATATATATATATATATATATATATAGAGAGAGAGAGAGAGAGAGAGAGAGAGAGAGAGAGAGAGAGAGAGATAAATAGATAGATAGATAGATAGATGATTTTTATTTTGTTTTCATTAATTTCACATATTTTTTTAATGTTCTGAGACAATTTTTCAGTGGCTTATATATATATATATATATATATATATATATATATTACTGATATGGGAAAATTATGATCTGTCAAAGTTAGTATCGTTTCCAAACAAAAGCTTTCATTAAATAGTTTTGAAAATCTAAATTATAGAAAGAAAATTATTTGATACCATAATATAAAATATTGAAAGATATCCAACTTCATTATAGCTTATTGGGTACCAAGCATTGATTTCTCTTTGTAGTTTGGTTTTAATAATATAAAGCTTAAAAGAAATCACTTGGCACAACCAATATGCATTATGATTGGAAATCAAAAGAAGAGTATTATGATATCTGTTTTGGCATACAACAATATAAAATGTCTTTTGAGTGTATATCATGATGGCATAAAGCTAATATGCTGAGGAATTTTTCAAATGAGAAAGTCAATAAAAAAGATATTTTCCTATTGGTAAAGGCCAAATATATTTGATTCCAGTAAAATGATCCTGAACAGAATACAGTCATATTTTTTAAAAAAGCATCAAGATTTGAATATAATTTTGTCATTTAAAAAAAATTATTCTACTTATTTTCTATAATAGAAATTAAAAGGGAAATAACTCTATGGTACTACCATCTTGGGGTCACTCTTTCTACTACTAGACCTTTATTTTTCATTCATCAGATGCAAAATGAAGTTCATAATTAGGATTTGTAAAAGTTAAATATTTATTCTCTTCTACAGAGCTGACTGGAACATGTTGATACCAGTGTGTGTTCTACTGTCTGTCCTGAATGGATGCCTAGCTCTAGACTTGACTTACTACGTAAAGGAGGGACAAAGTCCAGGTACCCTTGTGGGCGATATAACAGCAGACACACACTTGATGGACATTGTACCCCTACAAGACCAACGGATGATCACATTCAGTCAATTAAAACAACATGAAGCAAGCATGTCGCAATTGTTTCGTGTCTCCAAAAATACAGGAAAGCTGTTCACAACACAAATGCTGGATGCAGAAGCCATGTGCAAGCCAAAAAAAGAGTGTGACAAAATGATGGATATTGCAGTGAGGAAAGGAACTTCTTTTATCAAGTTATTAGAAATCAAAGTGATAATTCGAGATGTGAATGATCATCAGCCTGAGTTTCCAGACAAGCAAGCCAGCATACAATTTTCTGAAGGTGATGGCATTGGAATGAGAAAATCAATTCCCAATGCTATGGATAGAGATGTAGGAGTTCTTAACTCACAGATTACATATCAGCTGAAAAAAAACAAAGATGAGCCTTTTACATTGTCCATTTCAGAAAGAGTAGATGGAACATCTGATCTTAGTATCTCCTTAGAAGAGAGACTAGACAGAGAAGTGAAAGATTCTTACATGATTCAAGTAATTGCCAAAGATGAAGGATCTCCCCCAAAACAAGATGTTTTAGATGTTTATATATCAGTCATTGATGTCAATGATAATGCTCCTGTCTTTTCTCAAAAAGTCTATAATGTTTCAGTAAATAATGAATATGACAGAACAACTCCTGTAGTCATCTTATCAGCAAGTGATTTGGATTCTGAAAAGAATGGAAAGATTTCATATCGATTTAGCTCAAAAACCTCTGCAGTTGCAAGAAATTTTTTTGAATTAATTGAAGAAACTGGAGAGATTTTCTTATGGAAAAAATTTGCACTGGAACAAGGTTTGACATATGAGTTGTATATTGAAGCCACAGATGGAGGCAATCCTCCTCTTAGTGCTCTTGCTATGGTTTTGGTAAATGTAATCAATCAACAGAATAATCCACCAAGCATAGATTTAAACTTTGTTTTTTCTTCTTCAGGAAACACAACTACTATTTCTGAAGACATAGATGTGGGCAGTTTTATTGCCTATGTCAAAGTTACTGATCATGATGTGGGACAAAATGGAGAAATTATCTGTGACCTACATCATGATAAATTCCAACTTCAAAATCTAGGCACAAAAAAGTATAAAGTAATAATAAAAAAATCTCTGGATACTGAGAGTGAAGACCACCATGAAATTACTATTAGTTGCCAGGATAAAGGATCTCCTTCCCTTCATAGTGAGAGTAAATTTTCTGTCCAAGTGATGGATGTAAATGATGTACAGCCACAATTCTTTAAAGAAACTTATAAGTTTAGGATCTATGAGAACCAAAAGTCAAAGATTCCTGTTGGTTTCATTAATGCCACAGATCCAGACCAAGGACCTGGTGGTAAACTGACCTATTCACTGCTGACCAACAACAAACAGTTCTTACCTTTCCAGATCACAAATGATGGACTGATTTCAACTATTAGTTCCTTAGATCATGAATTTCAAGACATGTACAAATTCCAAGTTATGGTTAAAGACAATGGTATACCATCACTGAATAACTCAGTTAATGTCATTGTTGAGGTTAGAGATGAAAATGATAATGCTCCATATTTTACATTCCCCAGTGTTAATCCTTTTGTCATGGATATACTTTATTTTCCACATCATACAAAAAACATAACAGTATTAAGCGCATCAGACAGTGATAGTCGAGAAAATGCCTTTCTGAAATATGAAATAACAGCAGGCAATGACAAACAATTATTTACTCTTAATCATTATACAGGTTTGTTATTTTTTACACGTGAGGTCACCCATCATGATACTGGCTCATATGAGCTGGAGTTTGTTGTCAAAGACAGTGGTACCCCAGTTCTGTCAGCAACAACCACACTGTCTTTGACATTGACTGTGAGCAATAAGACCTCAGAAGTGTTAAATGCTGTTCAAATACAGACTGGTGACAAGATACATCTTAATTTAGTGATTATTGTTACACTGATTGCTGTAACTTTATCTGTGGTCATTACAGCTTCTATGTCAATATGTATCCTTCGGTATAGCAATCGAATAAATGCTCCAGAGGGAGATGTGGTGAATCCTCCACAGAGACATTTGATGTGTCCTTCTTACCATGCAAATTCTTGGCCTGATGTACCTGGAGCCATAACTATGGACCCAACTTTATCTAAGAATGTAAATCTGACAGCACCAAGAAGGGAATCCCATCCAGGAGATGAATTTGGCAATCCACAAAAAGGTTCTCCTTCAGCACTAAAACCAAGGACCACAGCAGACATCACATGTCAGGTAAGTACAATTTTTCTATAATATTTCTTTAAGCTTGTTTGTTGTAATAATACGATGTGAACTGTTTGGAAAGTATTGATACTTTTTCTTATAAAAGAAGATATACAGGAGCATTGATTACAGGATCTTTATTGAATTATAACATATGATATTCAACAGTATTCTGGTCAAGATGGTCACGTCCTCACTTATGACTGGTGGTGTGCCAAATCTGTGTGCCATATGGTCACAATTACTGGCCAGGTCAATCATGACTTGACTCATCTGAGTAGAACTGGCTGGCGAGCAAGCCAGCTGATGATGATGATTTTGGAATCTGATTGATGTGGACATAGAACAGTTATAGCATTTATGAGACCATTGCTCTAAACTACATTTTGGTGAGTCAAACATTTAGAGCTGTCAGAATTACTTGAAAAAATGTTTTATGTCAGTCAACTTTTTTTCAGTTGTCAAGAGATACATATTGATGGAATCCTCTTCAGGTTTGTCAGAACAATGTTTGTATATATGTTCATGTGGTTTTGATGTTAATAAATTGATTACATCTTGTTAATAATATGAGATTGTGTATACTAAGCAAATATGCTCACTTGATTAACTTATGTATATTCATAAATCTATCAGCCAAATTTCAACCCAAATATCAACCCAAATTTCATTTATGCTTGCATTTTGGCATTGTATAATTAATGTGTGCCTGTTCATATCCAAAAAGAAATGTATATATGTATATATGATCAGTTTGAAAAGAAATGTATCTTTATATAACTATTTTAGTCTTTTAATATTAATCTAAAATATTTGTTAAATTTTCATAAATATGTTTAATGGTTGATTAAGGAAAAATGTATCAATTTATTTTTTAGTATATTTAGGTCAAGTTTTCTTATAGTAAGTTAGATAGCCAAACCAGAAGAGGATTTACCACTGCTGCACAGCAAGCAGGGCTGATAAAAAAAACGGCACAGTTGTAAACAGCAATGAAATGACAATGAACATAACTGCTTTATTTTTATTCTTTATCAACATGCATGAAACGTTGCATGAATGATGGGAAATTACTCTTGTTAGTGCTCTTGTGGCTGTTATTTACCAAAGGAAGTCCACTGGAAAGGTTCCTGGTGTCCATTTGTTGGATAAAGTTTTATGTTACAATGTTCACTGAAATTCAATATGGCCAAATGTTCAACCATTGCAAATGGTGCCTTTCAGTACTTCCTTGAGGCCATGCCTGGTGCACAGCTGACATGCTGGACACACCCAGCATGACCTTCACATATTTGATAGGAATGTCTCAGACATCACTGTCTCCAGCAAGCCCTCTCTTTGGTACTAACTGATCAATTCTTTGATTGCATCCAATTGCCAGTTTTCAGTGTAGTCAATAAAAAATGATTCTTTTAGTACACAAATACACACAGAAGATATTAGAGGGCTTTATAAAAAAAGGCAACATTTAATAAAGAATAAGCTACACTGAAAAAGTTATCAAAATCTTATAGAATAGCAATTCTAATATTTTTATTCTATATTCTAATTATGATTTTTGCTTCCATATTATCAAAGATAAACTCAAAATATCGCTACATAGCAATTTGTTCATTTTAGATACACACACGTGTGTATATATGTGTGTTCTCAACATGTATCTATATACTCAATCTCCAAAAATGTTTCCCAAATTGCTTAATTTCTTTGTTTTTCCTTTATTTTTTCCCTCCAATTCTAAGCTATTTACTAGGAATTTTATAAACTATTAGCATAAACATAATTCAATAAAAGATTTTCAAAAAAAATTTAAAATATGCACTAGTTTTTATACAAACATATAGAACTAGAGAAAAATACCCCATGTTGAAATGAATTCTGATACATAAACCAAATTCGAAATTGTTATTTCCCTAAATTTTTATTTTATTTACAGTAAATTATCATGAAGTAAAAGCTGTTTTTTCTGTAGTACAAAATTGTCTTAAAGGATTTTAAGTTTAAATGAAGAAATTTTATATTTTCATAAGAATCCTTTCAGTCATGATTTTCTATAATAGTTATTTGGAATATATGGTACATTTTTATATTGTTTTTTTTTATTGATCTTAATCAGTTTATACTTCCTTAGGGGATTATTTTATATATTTCATATTATATGGAACTAATGATAAAATCATTCTGATAATCTGAGTTCAGTTAATTTTGACAAAGAATTAGTTATTTTTAGACAATCTAATGCTTATAATAATAGATTTCTCTTAAGCTGTATGGATTAGGAATATTTGCTCAGTGCAAAAAGACATAAATCTTAGATATATAGCTTGTAAAATTTATTAATTTTACCCTATATGAAATAGGCATTTAATTGGTATTAAAGTTTCCATCCATACTGATTTGTTCACATGACAAATAAAACACTTATATTTAGGCTTCAATACAAACCAATGATTTTAGCACTTCAAATTAGTTATATGGGCAAATAAGAGAGGATAAATATATACTGATTTATTTCTTGCTTGGTAAAAGGGAGTTATATCAGCCGAAATCAATAGTTACAAAGGAAAAATAAAAAAAATATGGCTTTGTCTTTTGATCTTTACAAAAGATATGCATCCTTTACAGTTCAATTCAGTTCATAGAGTAGAGTTAATAGGGGAATGAACAAAAATGTTCTTTGAAGCTGGATTTAGATATGTCACCTTCGTAGCATATTGCTTTATTTATTACAATTGGGAATCAAATGTAGATATGTTGATAAGGCCAGGTGGGGGTAATCCCTTGAAATGGTTTTGTTTTGAAAAATTGATAAATAATTTACAGATGCCAAGTGCCTGCATTTAATGATAGACATATTTATAATCAGTGGTTATGAAATTGAAAAGCTGATAGGAAATGGACAGCTTCAAGTGAAATATTAAAATGTTGCTAGTACCAATTATGAATTTTTGGCATCAATTTTGTATTTTAAGCTTATTCACAATTATCTTTTGTAAATTGTATATATTTTAATTAAAAAGCCAAACAGAACCAAAATTGAAGGAAAAAATTAATTAAGAGTATTTTTATATATATTTTCTGGTTCTGGTAAATGAAGTGTTTTATGTTTTTATATGAGTGTTCTTAATGAAAGCCAAGAAATTCTTCTTTGTGTGAGTCAATGTAAAATTATCAGTTAGAAAAATCAATGTTACTTCAATGCTTAAGATTTAAAAAAAAAAAAAAACATAACTATTATGATAGGTTAATCAAGTCCTATTTAAAACTTTCAGTACATCTAAATTCCATACACAAATTTTGGTCTGAAATCTGTTATTATAAATATGAAATTAGAAATCTTTTGTAAATAAAGTAATAAATAAAGAATTACACAAATCTATTTAGCTATCTAATTCCTAAGTGGAATTATACAAGAAATACACCAGTCAATTTTTTTACCATAAATATTTGACTTAAATAAAATCCATCATTCTTAGATTAATATCTTTCTTCCTCTCTCTCTCTCTCTCTCTTTTATATATGTGCATGTGTGAGTACATGTAAAATGAATGACTTTAAAGATAGAATGAATCCTTTTCAACAAAATGTTACAGAAAATGAAATTTTGTGCAAATTCCTGTGAATATTCTTAGAGTTCATTTCCCAATTCATTTGTAAGTAATCTGTATAAACAGATCTTAAATTTGTCACCAGGGTAATAATTTTACTTAATCTCAGTGCACATACAGTATGAGGTGTCATTTTTACACATTGCCTCTTCCCTACTGAACTGAATGTCACCTTTATTCATTAATTTTATTAAAAAATAAAACATCAATAGAAATTAAAGAGTTGGCAGTAGTGTTAAACTAATCATTAAGAATATTACCATGAAAAAAAAAGTTATTTTTGGCATTTAGTTGAAAGAAAAGATTGAACTCAATAAAATTAAGGTGAGGTCTACTTAGAGTAAAAGAGATAAGATGTTAAGTTGCTAAATATTATAGTAAGCATTTCAGGTTAAATACACACCAGGAACAATATATCCACTTCTGCAAATAAAATGGATTGAATATACAAAACAATTTGATACAAAGCTAAAATGAAGATTATATTAGTGATTTTAGAATAGTTATATAATAACACATAAAATTTTAAAGTGGAAAAGGTCTGGGAGAGTTTATTTCTCTTCTTTTGTAAATAAAATTATATTATTTCACCCAGTATAAAGAAGTAAGTAACTTTTAAACATTTTAATAACATTTTTGGTTGTTTTTGATGGAAATACCTTGTAAAAAACACCCTTTTATGTACTTAAATAAGACTAATGACACAAACTTTTTTTTGTTTTTTTTTAGAATATTTATCAGTGATATTCTAATGGTGGTGATAACTTTTAAAAAACTTTTACAGAAACTCAATAATTTTCCATAGAAACATAATCATACAATTGCGTTTAAAATGAGTTTATATATGTCTGTGTTGATATAGTTATTTATTTCCATGCATGCAAAGATATAAAAAATAGAAAAGCACCACATTGAAAGTAAAAAACACTAACAAGGAACTTTAAAATATAACACAAAAGTGCAAGATGAATTAGTACAGGTAATATATTCTTGGAATGAAATTTTAAAATGATCTGATTTCATTTTTGCTGCCTACAAGGTGAAATTAAATTTTGTAGCTTTTTTAATATCAAACATAAAACTAGAAAGAAAAACATAAAACATATCTTTGACACCTGCTATGAAACTTATTGAGTGAAATAAGCATAGTATGACAATAGATGCCAAGCATGCAAATTTCAGAGGTAAACTGAGTAAAAATAAAGTCACTGAGAAAGTGATTTTTTATATGAAATATATACAGGAATAGATACTTACATATATATATATATATGTACTCACTTAATAAAGTTAGCTTACAGGAATGATATTTTTAATGACAATATTATATTGCCAATTTTCCCAATTTGAATGATATCACCATTTATAACTCAAAGTGTAGTGAGGGAAGTAAATGTGTGAAAATTTATATATATATTTTTTAAATTATTTATTCAAATGTAAAAGAGGTGTAAATATAAGCATATACAAAATAAGTGTTCATATCTAAAGAGGTTTCAAGTGAATCATTGCATATAATAAACACACAAAAATAGTTATTTTTTCTTGATTCTTTATATGTGGATATATAGATACACACTTCAAATAGAAAATGTTCTCCTCTTTCTTGCAATATGTATGTATGTATGGATGGATGGATGGATAGACATGCATTTATGTATGAATAATCTGTTTCTGTTCCTCACTAGCAATTTAACAATCCATCTATCTATACACACTTTTTGCTTTCTTTGCTATTCTGATTGGAAGATTTCAAGATAATTAAATCAAGTAAATTTACTCTGTATCTTTTGTTTTTGTTAACCAGATATTGAAAAATATGACTTTTATAGCAAAGGAATGAGAGAAGAGTACTGCCCATAGCCAAGCTTAGGATTTCTAAATTTGTTAATACAGTCAGTGAGAGAAATCAAACAAGTATAAAATAGTTACTATTTGAATGGACTTCAAAAGATTGATTGTGGAGGAGAGTGTTATCCCTGCAAGACATTAGCATGCATCAAATAGGAAGAATACTAAAGGTGCAATGTGCTAGTCTGGAAGAGCTAACATGATTAAAAGGTAACAAAGTATTTAGAAGTAAGCAAAAGTTCTAAATGCAGCCTTTTGTAGTAACACTAGCAAAGGGACAGTGATTCTATTACAATACAACATGCTTTAATTTTAAAGGTACTTAGTAATGTTTGCTGTCTTCACTTACAAGTATTTTTTAGCAATATACTCTTTGGCCTTAACCCAGAAATGCCACAACAATAATATATATTGATCATTAGTGAGAATTTTCAAAGCAAAGTGGAATAGCAAGCATGAAACATGTGTGCGTTTGTGTGTAAAAATGTAAGGCAGGGTAATAACTCATGACTCTGAGTTTACTGTTTTCAATCGTCAGGTGAGCTGACATTTGACATATTCAGTAGAACTATTGTCAGATATGTGGATCACCAGCTCACCTGATGATCAAGATGTGAAACTCAGAGTCATGAGTTATTAACCTGCTTTACATTTTTTATAATTGATAATATATTGTGATATTGCTCTGTATTTTTGTGTATTGAGTGCTGTAAAGATTTAAAGGCAGTTTGGCATTTAATTTTAACCATATATATAATAAATTTAGCATCATTTATGTCTATTTATGTATGTGCATGTATATACACACATATGTACATGTAAAGTTGATCTCAGGGGTAATTCCCAAAGTGATAAGTAACTAATGAAATGCCTTTAAAAACAAATGGCAAGAATTTCAATTAAGAATGCAATTCACAAAGTTCCATGTTTAAGCCAAATATCTTAATTGGATACAAGTGGCATAATGATACCACCTGATGGGTGATTAGCTTAATTGCTGCCTCCTTGCAACATGTCTGCTCTTATGCACCTGATGCCTTGATTTTAGCTACAAGATCACGGCAGCTCATACATTATTAGTTTTTCTCAATATAACTGATGACATAGACCTTACACAGATGCTCAGCTTGCTATGCCTTACAACATCTCTTTCATCTTGTAAACTTCGATATACATAAACATACACATTTACATGTACATATTTACACAGATATACATAAATTTACACTTACATAAGTGAACAAGCTGTGCATACATATATCATTAACACATTTGCCTAATATAAGCATTTGTATACACCTCACATTCATATCGCTATTTGACACTCACTGTCAGATCAAATCTTAACCATACCATCAGTCAAGTTTTGTCAGTAAATGCTTTCCGTCCAATCTGAGACTTATTATCATATGTATTATTTGGCTATTGAAACCATGCCATCTCTTATCACTTACAGTGTACAAGTTTCATCTTTGATAATCCCCGTCTACTTTTTCAAAGCTCTAAAAGATTTCTTTGATATGGTAGTAGTTGTATATTATGACATAAATTAAGGATTATATAAATACATAATCAAAAAATAATATTCTTATATATTTTTGTGTAATTATGCCTGTTTGTAAATCTTCAAGTTCAGAAACTATAAAACTTCACTTCAAACTGAGGTGATTACCCAATTAAAAAAAAGAATTGACAAAAGATTTTTCATTGCTCTCTTAAGGTGACAAACTCAACTATATCTCCTAATATTAACATCTACAGAAGAATAGAAAGAGTAAAACTTTAAGAGTTATAAAGATTTACATACATTTAATTATGCCTTACCAACATCCACATATAATAACTGATTGTAGTACCATAGAATGATATCAACTTCATGTAATATATTGAGAAGGAATAAATCTGTTTTCTTTTGTCTGTGGCACATTAGGACAATATAATGTTCCCTGTATTATGAATTAGTCTCATCATACTTTATGTCTCTATGTATTATCAAGCAATACCATTATTTGTAGTCATCAGTCATAATCATTGTTCTTTATTAGTAGTTAAAAGTAGTCTTACTGAAGTGAGAAAATAATCTAATCCTTCTGATTTAATAAAATAATTTTAGAATTCACTTAAATCATTAATTATCTCTTTGAATTTTTCCCACTTGTAGTAACTGGTAGCCTCCACTTAAGTCTGAGTGACAGCAAGTCACCTCAGCTCTCCAAGACTCTTCTCTGTTCTAGCTGATCTTAGCAGTCATGGTCTGGATGGTCCCAATTCTCCCATGGATCTCCATTTTCCTCAGTCTTTTAAGGATTGTTACAAGAACTCCAACTATGGTATCACTATCACCTTCATGTTCCATAACTTTTTCAGCTCTCTGACAAGGTCCAGGAACTTATTCAGTTTTTAGCTTTCTTTTTCTTTTCTTGTGATCCTCTGGAACAGCAAAATCCATTAGTCAACAATTTTTTTTTTGTAAACTAAAACTAGTTCTAGTCTTCTGGCCAGGATTGGGCAATCTGCTTGTATGGAGGACAATATTTTGATAATGACCTTATATGATGTTGGTATAATGGTTACTGCATAGGAAATGGACTTGGTGACCCAAGTTCTAAGCTGAGGTGAGGCTGTTTGCATTTCACTTTGCACTAATACTCTTGGAAAAGGTATGAATCTAACTATTCTCCCTCTAGCTATGGGTAAGATAGTAGGGCAGACTGGGATCTTTAAGCTTGATATGGCAACTAGTCTAGATGAAGGAAAACTCTGAATTGAAACCTGTTAAACTCCACTTAAAAACTGACCTTGTGTCGCATCCTGCTCATGTGGAGGGTTTAGGTAAATACATATGTCAAAAGATAAGAAATTTCAGAAATAGCTTAACAATACAAATATAGTATTTAAAATATTCTAATTCATTTTAGAAATAACGTCAAATAAATAAATAGATCTATGATGTAATGGATATGATTTTTAAGATATTTCTATTGAATTAATAGAAAACAAATGATATATTCTAAACAAGATTGTATAATTAAAAAAGAGAGAAATGTGGTTGCTCTTACAAGAAATACTTTACAGCATTTACTTTCTCTTTTTTCTTTTTTCTTTTTTGTCTTTTGCATAGTATAAAATGAATGGTTGAAAAAGAAATTTATGCTATGATTAACCACATGTACAAGTTCAAAAGATACTAAAAGTTTATTTTGTAAAGTAAGTTGCAAGGGTTAAATATTTGTTTCTAACTCTAAAGTTTAAAAATATCTTTACAATATGATAATAACTAAATACAAAAATAAGTCAGTTTATTTTTATTTTTCTGTTATCTTTAAACATTATTTTACAGAATATGCTTCAAATAAGTTTGAAATTGTTATTTATATTACTTCTGGTTTAATCAGACTTAGCTAGGTTTGTGTGCATGAAAATGATTAAAATATCAAAAGAAAAGTAGGAAATTACTATATACATTTTATAAATATATATATATATATATATATATATTATATATATATATATATATCACAGCTACTCTGTGGTAAGAGTAAGTCTGTAAACCTTTTTCCTTGTTATTCATTTTACAGGTAGGACAACTTTTTGAATATCACTCCCACAGTTTCCTTAATGCAAACAAACTTTAAAAAAAAAAAAAAAGAAAAGAAAAAAAAAAGAAAAGAAAAAATTAGCTCCAAAATCTGTTTTTTCATTGTGATCAATCTCCAGGATTTATAATAAAGCAGCGACTCTATTAAAATCCTATGATCCCATTTATGTAGATTGTATTGTCTTACAAATAACATTTAAAAAAAATCTATGATGAATACAGAAACTAAGACATCATTTTTTAATCAAGTAATTCAATAAAAATTATATTGACACAAAATGAATTACTTGAAAACATAATATATTCATATATATATATGTGTGTGATTGGAATTGTTATAGGAGTGTTAATAGAAAGTGAATTTCAAAGGCAAAAAAAAAATTAACTAAAGAGTAAAATAATGAAGAAAAATATATAAGATTGATGCATTTTCAAAGAAGAATTTATCATCATTGTTATAGTCAGTGATATTCTTATGGGCTTTTTTTTTTCTCCTTTGTTCCAATAACAATGAAACATTATCTCTACAAGGATGGGAAAAATGAAGATTAAAATATTCTATTTGCTGAATTGTAAAAGCATTATAAAAAGAGATAATTATTTTTTAAATATATAAATTTGTTGAATTGTTTTCTGAAAGCTGTATCATCTACTATGATAAAATGCAAAGTATCTTTGAATATTTATTTTTGTCTGTAACATGTAAGGGGGATAACTTCTGCTTTCATTGGAGTCATTAGTTTATTTCATATTGGCTATGTTTTGAGTTTAAAGGTTTACTTACTACAGTATTTAGAAAGTGAAATATCTTATTCTTTATTATTTTCCTTATTATCCATATTGTTATTTCATTGTTTACTAATATCACACTTCTATTTCTAGTGTAGCAATTTCTCTCATAAATTTGTTTTAGTTTTAAACATATAGTAAAATATTAGTAACATATTTCTTCAGTATTTGTAACTAGAGATAATCATTTATAAGATTCTTTAAAACTATTATCCTCAATTTTGTTTTTGGTTTTATATGTTGAAGATATTCTTAAATCCCCTTCAAATAATATACTCAAATGATCTTATAATTATATCAGTTTTAATTGTGATGTTTGTATAGTTAGTTTCTTTTATGTTTGGGTACATAGGAAAGATATGGCTTATTATAATAGCTCTTACTTTTAAAGATAAGAATAAAGAAGAGAAAAAAGTATTAGTTAGTCCAAGAAATTAGTCATTTTAGAAAATAAATAAGGGAAAATACCATAATTATTTGTATATAAGGTACATAATTTTTTCAGCACAAAAGTTAAAGGTGCATATTATACATAATATATATAATTAACTTTTTTTCATACTTCATCCTATTCAGGGTGGGATGACTGAAAGTAGGTTATATCTATAGTCTAAACTAATGTGTTTTATGCTGTTACAGAAAAATATCCACTGGCGTGTGTGTGTATAAACACACACACGCCAGTGGATATTTTTTTTTATAACATTGTTTCTCCTAATGTGATCTTATTTTTGTCACAAGCATTTTTGCATGAACAGGCCGTGCATTTGTTCTAAATACTCTGTAAATTTTGTATTTCAAAACATAATGTAAACTATATAAATTCTTATTTTTAGTCAGTAAAAACCAATAAAAAAATTGAACAAAGGGTAAATTTAGCTACAGCAAATACTAAAAAGTCAGCATATATTATACACATTAATTTTTTTTATTCAGAATTTCATAGTCCAAAATTAAGGGGGGGGGGATACACGGGTGCATGCTATACACAAACAATTATGGTAAAGCTCCAACCAAGTTCTAAGAAATAATAATATTTAATATAGTCTAGATTTTTAAAAATATTCCAGGGACAGTCTTACTTCTGAAATGAAAAGTGCATAATAGAAATAGTTTGATGAATAAAAATGTTATTTGATTTAAAGGAAACTGTCAGATAAAAAATTAGAATGCTATCAAAATAAAAATGATAAAAACACAGTAACTGAATGAATGCTATTAATCATTAAGGAAAAGATGTTCTGAAAAATCCACTATCACTATAACACTTAATAGAAATAGATAAACATCAAGGTAATAACAATAAAAGGTAACAAAACAATAAAAATGGTGGTGGAATAAAAGAATGAATCAGTGAATCCCAAAAGAGGAGTTTGAAAAGATGCTGGAAAGATATCAATAACAAATGAAAAATGAGCAGAATCAAAGGAAAATAAATTTTTTTTAAATACTTTGACCTATAAAATCTCAGAAAAAAATAACTGAAAACATTCAAAGCACTTCAATCAAATATTAAAACAAGGAGAAACAATGGCAAAATAAAAGGAACTTTAAAAAAAAAACATTCATGGGGTCACACTGATTTGAGATTTTAAAAAGAAATCCAGAAAATTAGTAATACTGCTCAAAGAACTCCAGAATTATTTTGATTGAATAGTTTTTCAACATACAGAAAACATACAAAAGAAGTTTAAATGTGGATGATAAATAATACACAGAAAATATATAAAATAATCTAAATAGATATATGTATTAGAAATAATGCCAAAATATAAGAAACCAAAAATGACAGTGTAAAGCTCTATGAGATGAATACATCTACATTTTATATGTACATGTTTTTTTGGGGGTGGGGGTTGTGACCAGTATTAAAAAAATATTGTAATATTCAAAATATGTAGAAACAGTAAAACTAAAATATTCATTTTTGATACTAGTTTTACATAGACAACTGTAATGATGATATCAGTTATTACTGATGTTTAACTTTTATTTAAGTTTCATCTGGTAAAGTTGTTGCAAACAGAGATAGAAGCAATGAACTGCTGTATATTTTTGTTACCATTAGTGAGCTATGAAGATCACATAATGACCAATGTTTGGAAAGGTGTTTTGCACGCACACACAGACACTGACTAAATTTAGTTTCTCAGCTACAATGAAAATCTGAAAATGATAAACATAAGTGAAAATCAATTTAAGCGACAGAAGATATTATTTGAATCATGAATCTCCTTTCAGTTATTTGAAAAGAGACCTTGAGATCAGGAATCTGGACAGACCAAAAATATATATATATAAACACATACTCACAATATTCAAATAAAGTAAAGAAAATTTAATAAAAACTTAAAAATAGTCTTCTGAGAACTCAAGAAACAGATGCTTAAGATCTGAACTATTCATAGAATGAGATGTAGTTATAAGTATGGAAGAGAATAGAACTAAGACAAACAAGTGGATGTGTTTTAAAAATACAAAACTTAAATATTATTATGCAGGACATATTTATAGATAATGTTTCCAACTATGAATTTTAAAAAATGAATATAACAAAAAATAATCAAATTAGCATAAAAACTGATGACATCAGTTGCCATGGTTGTATAGTTAAATGAACACACACACACAGACTAATCCTGAAAACTATAGTCTAGATCTGTTCCAATATACAGTATTGGGGAGGAGTGAAAAAACTGAACCATTTTTTTTTTTTTAATTATTGCCACAAACAAAAGTCATAATTTTCTAAATAAAATTCTCAGAAATACCAAAAATAGGAATTTAAAAAAAAAAATTTCTTTTCCTTAATTTGATATCCTAATTTGTGATTAGTCCTTCATTAATGACTTTTCACTACAACTAATCAATGAAAATAATCACTTCCTAGGTGTGTCTAAGTCATTGAAGTTTCATTGATATTTGTGACAATAATGAAAAAGGGTTCAGGATTTTTTTTGTTTTATTCTATACTGTAGATATAAGAAATTTTAGATATATTAAATATCTCTAAGCAAGTGTACTGAGAGTAAAGCAAATAATAAAAAATATATTTTTTTAAAAGATGAATTAACTTAAATAAAATTCATAACATTTAATAAAATTCCTAGAATGATATTATCAGTTAAAATATATTCATCAAAAGATATACCAAAATAATCATACATTTAGCATAAAATACAAATATCTGGACCTATGTAGGTATTTTTTTATTGGAACTTTGAAGAAAATCAAATGCCAAAAGACAGTCTGTTGTTGAAGAACTGATGATGATTTTTATTATCAAGTTGTAAGCTATAATTAAGTTTTGAATGAATATAAGAAAAATATTTTATATACTTGCATATCATGCAACTTTCTGAAGCCTAAATTTTAGCCTAATAATAAGGTGCCATACACGAGATACAAACTTTGTGTGTAAATAGTTGGCCTAGGCTAGGCCTAGTTTGTACCTTGCATACAGTGTGACCCCCTGATATAAGGCTAAAATTTAGGTCTCAGAAAGTTGCATGATGCGCAAGTATATATGGTATTTTTCTTAATACAGAATTTATAAATCTATAATCAACTTAATGTATTAAGAAGCCTTCTTTCACAACTAAACATGGCAAGAGGAGATCACTCATATATTTTTAGCTATACTTATTAAAATACTTTTGCAGTATCATATGCACAAAAACAATTATTAATAAAAAAATTTTTTATCAATTTAAAAATACAAACACATGATAATTTAATTTTAAAAAAGTGTTTTTAATGATTTAATGTCGTTTTATTAGCAAGATAAGTCAACAAAGTCATAATAGATATACCAGGGTATTAAGGAAGATAACTTGCATATAGTTAACAAGTATTTAGCATGAATTTTTATATAAAGATTTTTAAGTGTTTTAATCCCTTCACTACTAAGTTTTTTGGGGATTTTTTAAAAAGTTTTGGATATGCAGAATTCTGCTTTGAAGTCAATTTAAAATGAAAATCAACTGGGACACCGGTGTCTCAGTGGGAGTGAAAGAATTAAAAGTTAAGGTGTTCAAAAAGAAATTGCTATAAGTTAAGTTTGTAAAACATCTAAAGGAATTGAAAGAATATTCTTCCAAAGAAATTGGTAACCAAATATGCAGAATATATTGTGCTTAATTATACAACTTATGCTAAGATCAATAAATAATTTATATAAACCATTATCCATATTTTTGTTTTTATTCATTCAATATATTTTTACCATCTTATTTGTAGCCATGTTCACATTGTAACAAAAAAAAATCAAATTTGAAGTTCAAAGAATTATAAGAAAACAACTTAGAATATACTCATGAAAATATTATTAAAAAATTAGCAAGTATCCAAATAAACTTTAGTTTCAATATCATACGATTATGGACATGATTTGCTTCAGTGAAATGGAAAATCTATTAAAGATTTAAGAATCAATAATTTTAAATAATTATACTTTGAAAAATTTGATATCAGTGCTAGGTAAGTGTCATTTGTTTTTTTTTAACTATCACTTGGCTAACATTAAATCAGGCACTCCCACCAAAAGCTTTCTTTCAGGATTTAAGCTCTTAAAATTTGCTATATTTGAAATCTAACTAAATGAAAAATAAATATAAACATACAATGCACGCGATTCTTAACTCCTAGGCATAAAATAACCCCAGACAAGTTGACATGCCATTAAAAGCAATCAATATATTTAATATAAAAAAATTTTACATTAAAAAACATGATTACTTCTTATCCTTATTCTCGAAACATTGAGGACTGCTATATTTATCATGGTTGCTATACTCACATTTTGGACACTGTACTCTCTGGCCTTTTGTCATACTCTGTAAACTTCTGGAAATTCAGATACATTGTGAGTATAGCAACCAAGATGAGTATAGCAGTAGAGAATTATAATAACCTTATCTCAGAAATATAAACAAATACTTTTTATTCATATAAGAGACAGAAAAGTTTAAAACAAAATACACTTCCATGCTGTTGAGAGTAAAGAAAGTTTTTAAAAATTTAATTAAAGGAAGAAAAATTCTAGTTTCCATGTCTTGTAAAATATGTAATGCTCTCAAAATGTGGTTATTAATGAAATCTCTAAACTTACAAAATATAATGATTCTATAGTAAAATACAAAAGTAAATATTGCAAGGCTAAAAGTCCATTATCATAAATCATTATTTAGAGTATAATGCAAACAATACTTTGAATTCAAAGAAAACCCCTTTTTTCCTAAATCCTTCTTCTTATATTAAAAATTTATAAAAGAGTGATGTAAAATTCAATACCATCTATGTGTGTGTGTGTGTGTGCTCTAGGTTATATTCCTGATTAAGAATTTGAAAGACTGTTTGCATAATTTTTGATAGAAATATTTTTATATATAAGAAGTGCAAACTACACGATGAAATTAATTGTACCTCTGAATATGATGCGTGTGTGCAAATAAAACGTCCAAAACACAGAGAGCATTCCCATCAAAAGCAAAGTCTGTGTACGTGTGTTTGAGTGCATTAGCATTTCCTTCTTCATACTCATGCCCCTTGTGCAGATAAAGTATGCATATGTGCACACGTTAAAAAATATTCATCTTCTGAAAGGTGTTTTGTTTATGAATGAACAAGAGAATTAAGTACATTCATCTTCATGAACGTGTGTGTGTGTGGATAAGGCAATGCTATTGCTATGTAATTTTAAGTCGACACTTGAATGAATGCACTGAAGAAAAGTAAGGATTTAGAAGTATTCAAAAAGGAAAGTTGTTTGTGCAGGTGCATGGTTGTGCATACATATAAACATTTATGAGACTGATATTATGCAAATAAGTATATAGGTATGTGATATGCTAAAAAAAAAAATGAGACCAAAACTTTTCACTATGTCAATCCCTATTTATATTTGTATATTTACATGCATAAACTTTTTGAATTCAAGTAATTCAATTTCGATGTGGATGTATATATACATGAATCCACAGAATGTAAAATTGGATTATGTATATATTCATTGGATACTTGTACATGCACTTGAATATGTCGCCACACATAAATATCAACATTTGAGGATGTGAGAGAGAAATGACATGTAATTATACTTGGTGGTGTGCGCATGTGTGTACACATGTATATGGTTAAATGTATATATAATCACTTCCTAGGTGTGTCTAAGTCATTGAAGTTTCATTGATATTTGTGACAATAATGAAAAAGGGTTCAGGATTTTTTTTGTTTTATTCTATACTGTAGATATAAGAAATTTTAGATATATTAAATATCTCTAAGCAAGTGTACTGAGAGTAAAGCAAATAATAAAAAATATATTTTTTTAAAAGATGAATTAACTTAAATAAAATTCATAACATTTAATAAAATTCCTAGAATGATATTATCAGTTAAAATATATTCATCAAAAGATATACCAAAATAATCATACATTTAGCATAAAATACAAATATCTGGACCTATGTAGGTATTTTTTTATTGGAACTTTGAAGAAAATCAAATGCCAAAAGACAGTTGTTGTTGAAGAACTGATGATGATTTTTATTATCAAGTTGTAAGCTATAATTAAGTTTTGAATGAATATAAGAAAAATATTTTATATACTTGCATATCATGCAACTTTCTGAACCTAAATTTTAGCCTAATAATAAGGTGCCATACACGAGATACAAACTTTGTGTGTAAATAGTTGGCCTAGGCTAGGCCTAGTTTGTACCTTGCATACAGTGTGACCCCATGATATAAGGCTAAAATTTAGGTCTCAGAAAGTTGCATGATGCGCAAGTATATATGGTATTTTTCTTAATACAGAATTTATAAATCTATAATCAACTTAATGTATTAAGAAGCCTTCTTTCACAACTAAACATGGCAAGAGGAGATCACTCATATATTTTTAGCTATACTTATTAAAATACTTTTGCAGTATCATATGCACAAAAACATTTTAATGTCAGTTAAATAATAAAAAATTTTTTATCAATTTAAAAATACAAACACATGATAATTTAATTTTAAAAAAAGTGTTTTTAATGATTTAATGTCGTTTTATTAGCAAGATAAGTCAACAAAGTCATAATAGATATACCAGGGTATTAAGGAAAATAACTTGCATATAGTTAACAAGTATTTAGCATGAATTTTTATATAAGATTTTTAAAGTGTTTTAATCCCTTCACTACTAAGTTTTTTGGGGATTTTTAAAAAGTTTTGGATATGCAGAATTCTGCTTTGAAGTCAATTTAAAATGAAAATCAACTGGGAACCGGTGTCTCAGTGGGAGTGAAAGAATTAAAAGTTAAGGTGTTCAAAAAGAAATTGCTATAAGTTAAGTTTGTAAAACATCTAAAGGAATTGAAAGAATATTCTTCCAAAGAAATTGGTAACCAAATATGCAGAATATATTGTGCTTAATTATACAACTTATGCTAAGATCAATAAATAATTTATATAAACCATTATCCATATTTTTGTTTTTATTCATTCATATATTTTTTACCATCTATTTGTAGCCATGTTCACATTGTAACAAAAAAAATCAAATTTGAAGTTCAAAGAATTATAAGAAAACAACTTAGAATATACTCATGAAAATATTATTAAAAAATTAGCAAGTATCCAAATAAACTTTAGTTTCAATATCTACGATTATGACATGATTTGCTTCAGTGAAATGGAAAATCTATTAAAGTTTAAGAATCAATAATTTTAAATAATTATACTTTGAAAAATTTGATATCAGTGCTAGGTAAGTGTCATTTGTTTTTTTTTAACTATCACTTGGCTAACATTAAATCAGGCACTCCCACCAAAAGCTTTCTTTCAGGATTTAAGCTCTTAAAATTTGCTATATTTGAAATCTAACTAAATGAAAAATAAATATAAACATACAATGCACGCGATTCTTAACTCCTAGGCATAAAATAACCCCAGACAAGTTGACATGCCATTAAAAGCAATCAATATATTTAATATAAAAAAATTTTACATTAAAAAACATGATTACTTCTTATCCTTATTCTCGAAACATTGAGGACTGCTATATTTATCATGGTTGCTATACTCACATTTTGGACACTGTACTCTCTGGCCTTTTGTCATACTCTGTAAACTTCT
>CM042151.1:29046384-29059177 GCA_023376005.1 Doryteuthis pealeii | reverse complement strand
CTTTATTTGTTATATGATAATGGTATAACTTTATTGCCATGTATTGTTTAGTATATATATACAATATTGCAAGTAACTTATTGCTTTAGGTCTTGAATTATATGTAGATGCTAGGATGATACATCTAATACATCTGAATTTATGAAATTGAAGTAAATGTTCATGTGTTAAGAGTATAAAAAGAGAATTGAAATTATGTATGTGTGTGAATATAAAATATTTAATAGAAGCAAGGGGTGTCAGTACAACAGCATGCATGTGTGTATTTTGTGATATATAGGCATTAAGAATATTGTGTATACACATTAAATCTAATATATACAACAAATACACACATGCATGCTGTTGTACTGACACCCCTTGCTTCTATTAAATATTTTATATTCACACACATACATAAATTTCAATTCTCTTTATTACTCTTAACACATGAACATTTACTTCAATTCATAAATTCAGATGTATTAGATGTATCATCTAGCATCTACATATAATTCAAGACCTAAAGCAAATAAGTTACTGCAATATTGTATATATACATAAACATACATGCAATAAAGTTATACATTTATCATATACAAATAAAGATATACATTTAACCATATACATGTGTACACACATGCGCACACCACCAAGTATAATTACATGTCATTTCTCTCTCACATCCTCAAATGTTGATATTTATGTGTGGCGACATATTCAAGTGCATGTACAAGTATCCAATGAATATATACATAATCCAATTTTACATTCTGTGGATTCATGTATATATACATCCACATCGAAATTGAATTACTTGAATTCAAAAAGTTTATGCATGTAAATATACAAATATAAATAGGGATTGACATAGTGAAAAGTTTTGGTCTCATTTTTTTTTTAGCATATCACATACCTATATACTTATTTGCATAATATCAGTCTCATAAATGTTTATATGTATGCACAACCATGCACCTGCACAAACAACTTTCCTTTTTGAATACTTCTAAATCCTTACTTTTCTTCAGTGCATTCATTCAAGTGTCGACTTAAAATTACATAGCAATAGCATTGCCTTATCCACACACACACACGTTCATGAAGATGAATGTTACTAATTCTCTTGTTCATTCATAAAACAAACACCTTTCAGAAAATGAATATTTTTTAACGTGTGCACATATGCATACTTTATCTGCACAAGGGGCATGAGTATGAAGAAGGAAATGCTAATGCACTCAAACACACGTACACAGACTGCTTTTGATGGGGATGCTCTCTGTGTTTTGGACGTTTTATTTGCACACACGCATCATATTCAGAGGTACAATTAATTTCATCTGTAGTTTGCACTTCTTATATAAAAAATATTTCTATCAAAAATTATGCAAACAGTCTTTCAAATTCTTAATCAGGAATATAACCTAGAGCACACACACACACACACATAGATGGTATTGAATTTTACATCACTCTTTTATAAATTTTAATATAAGAAGAAGGATTTAGGAAAAAAGGGGTTTTCTTTGAATTCAAAGTATTGTTTGCATTATACTCTAAATAATGATTTATGATAATGGACTTTTAGCCTTGCAATATTTACTTTTGTATTTTACTATAGAATCATTATATTTTGTAAGTTTAGAGATTTCATTAATAACCACATTTGGAGCATTACATATTTTACAAGACATGGAAACTAGAATTTTTCTTTCCTTTAATTAAATTTTTTAAAAACTTTCTTTACTCTCAACAGCATGGAAGTGTATTTTGTTTTAAACTTTTCTGTCTCTTATATGAATAAAAAGTATTTGTTTATATTTCTGAGATAAGGTTATTATAATTCTCTACTGCTATACTCATCTTGGTTGCTATACTCACAATGTATCTGAATTTCCAGAAGTGTTACAGAGTATGACAAAAGGCCAGAGAGTACAGTGTCCAAAATGTGAGTATAGCAACCATGATAAATATAGCAGTCCTCAATGTTTCGAGAATAAGGATAAGAATAATCATGTTTTTTAATGTAAAATTTTTTTATATTAAATATATTGATTGCTTTTAATGGCATGTCAACTTGTCTGGGGTTATTTTATGCCTAGGAGTTAAGAATCGCGTGCATTGTATGTTTATATTTATTTTTCATTTAGTTAGATTTCAAATATAGCAAATTTTAAGAGCTTAAATCCTGAAAGAAAGCTTTTGGTGGGAGTGCCTGATTTAATGTTAGCCAAGTGATAGTTAAAAAAAAACAAATGACACTTACCTAGCACTGATATCAAATTTTTCAAAGTATAATTATTTAAAATTATTGATTCTTAAATCCTTAATAGATTTTCCATTTCACTGAAGCAAATCATGTCATAATCGTATGATATTGAAACTAAAGTTTATTTGGATACTTGCTAATTTTTTAATAATATTTTCATGAGTATATTCTAAGTTGTTTTCTTATAATTCTTTGAACTTCAAATTTGATTTTTTTTGTTACAATGTGAACATGGCTACAAATAAGATGGTAAAAATATATTGAATGAATAAAAACAAAAATATGGATAATGGTTTATATAATTATTTATTGATCTTAGCATAAGTTGTATAAATTAAGCACAATATATTCTGCATATTGGTTACCAATTTCTTTGGAAGAATATTCTTTCAATTCCTTTAGATGTTTTACAAACTTACTTATAGCAATTTCTTTTTGAACACCTTAACTTTTAATTCTTTCACTCCCACTGAGACACCGATGTCCCAGTTGATTTTCATTTTAAATTGACTTCAAAGCAGAATTCTGCATATCCAAAACTTTTTTAAAAATCCCCAAAAAACTTAGTAGTGAAGGGATTAAAACACTTAAAAATCTTATATAAAAATTCATGCTAAATACTTGTTAACTATATGCAAGTTATCTTCCTTAATACCCTGGTATATCTATTATGACTTTGTTGACTTATCTTGCTAATAAAACGACATTAAATCATTAAAAACACTTTTTAAAAATTAAATTATCATGTGTTTGTATTTTTAAATTGATAAAAAATTTTTTTATTAATAATTTTTTTGTATGCATAGTGATTACTGCAAAAGTATTTTAATAAGTATAGCTAAAAATATATGAGTGATCTCCTCTTGCCATGTTTAGTTGTGAAAGAAGGCTTCTTAATACATTAAGTTGATTATAGATTTATAAATTCTGTATTAAGAAAAATACCATATATACTTGCGCATCATGCAACTTTCTGAGACCTAAATTTTAGCCTTAATATCATGGGGTCACACTGTATGCAAGGTACAAACTAGGCCTAGCCTAGGCCAACTATTTACACACAAAGTTTGTATCTCGTGTATGGCACCTTATTATTAGGCAAAATTAGGTTTCAGAAAGTTGCATGATATGCAAGTATATAAAATATTTTTCTTATATTCATTCAAAACTTAATTATAGCTTACAACTTGATAATAAAAATCATCATCAGTTCTTCAACAACAACTGTCTTTTGGCATTTGATTTTCTTCAAAGTTCCAATAAAAATACCTACATAGGTCCAGATATTTGTATTTTATGCTAAATGTATGATTATTTTGGTATATCTTTTGATGAATATATTTAACTGATAATATCATTCTAGGAATTTTATTAAATGTTTATGAATTTTATTTAAGTTAATTCATCTTTTAAAAAAATATATTTTTATTATTTGCTTTACTCTCAGTACACTTGCTTAGAGATATTTAATATATCTAAAATTTCTTATATCTACAGTATAGAATAAAACAAAAAAAATCCTGAACCCTTTTTCATTATTGTCACAAATATCAATGAAACTTCAATGACTTAGACACACCTAGGAAGTGATTATTTCATTGATTAGTTGTAGTGAAAAGTCATTAATGAAGGACTAATCACAAATTAGGATATCAAATTAAGGAAAAGAAATTTTTTTTTAAATTCCTATTTTTGGTATTTCTGAGAATTTTATTTAGAAAATTATGACTTTTGTTTGTGGCAATAATTTAAAAAAAAAAAAATGGTTCAGTTTTTTCACTCCTCCCCAATACTGTATATTGGAACAGATCTAGACTATAGTTTTCAGGATTAGTCTGTGTGTGTGTGTTCATTTAACTATACAACCATGGCAACTGATGTCATCAGTTTTTATGCTAATTTGATTATTTTTGTTATATTATTTTTTAAATTCATAGTTGGAAACATTATCTATAAATATGTCCTGCATAATAATATTTAAGTTTTGTATTTTTAAAACACATCCACTTGTTTGTCTTAGTTCTATTCTCTTCCATACTTATAACTACATCTCATTCTATGAATAGTTCAGATCTTAAGCATCTGTTTCTTGAGTTCTCAGAAGACTTTTTTTAAGTTTTTATTAAATTTTCTTTACTTTATTTGAATATTGTGAGTATGTGTTTATATATATATATTTTGGTCTGTCCAATTCCTGATCTCAAGGTCTCTTTTCAAATAACTGAAAGGAGATTCATGATTCAAATAATATCTTCTGTCGCTTAAATTGATTTTCACTTATGTTTATCATTTTCAGATTTTCATTGTAGCTGAGAAACTAAATTTAGTCAGTGTCTTGTGTGTGCGTGCAAAACACCTTTCCAAACATTGGTCATTATGTGATCTTCATAGCTCACTAATGGTAACAAAAATATACAGCAGTTCATTGCTTCTATCTCTGTTTGCAACAACTTTACCAGATGAAACTTAAATAAAAGTTAAACATCAGTAATAACTGATATCATCATTACAGTTGTTCATGTAAAACTAGTATCAAAAATGAATATTTTAGTTTACTGTTTCTACATATTTTGAATATTACAATATTTTTTTTTATACTGGTCACAACCCCACCCCCCAAAAACATGTACATATAAAATGTAGATGTATTCATCTCATAGAGCTTTACACTGTCATTTTTGGTTTCTTATATTTTGGCATTATTTCTAATACATATATCTATTTAGATTATTTTATAATTTTCTGTGTATTATTTATCATCCACATTTAAACTTCTTTTGTATGTTTTCTGTATGTTGAAAAACTATTCAATCAAAATAATTCTGGAGTTCTTTTGAGCAGTATTACTAATTTTCTTGATTTCTTTTTAAAATCTCAAATCAGTGTGACCCCATGAATGTTTTTTTTTAAAGTTCCTTTTATTTTGCCATTGTTTCTCCTTGTTTTAATATTTGATTGAAGTGCTTTGAATGTTTTCAGTTATTTTTTTCTGAGATTTTATAGGTCAAAGTATTTAAAAAAAATTATTTTCCTTTGATTCTGCTCATTTTTCATTTGTTATTGATATCTTTCCAGCATCTTTTCAAACTTCTCTTTTGGGATTCACTGATTCATTCTTTTATTCCACCACCATTTTTATTGTTTTGTTACCTTTTATTGTTATTACCTTGATGTTTATCTATTTCTATTAAGTGTTATAGTGATAGTGGATTTTTCAGAACATCTTTTCCTTAATGATTAATAGCATTCATTCAGTTACTGTGTTTTTATCATTTTTATTTTGATAGCATATCTAATTTTTTATCTGACAGTTTCCTTTAAATCAAATAACATTTTTATTTCATCAAACTATTTCTATTATGCACTTTTCATTTCAGAAGTAAGACTGTCCCTGGAATATTTTTAAAAATCTAGACTATATTAAATATTATTATTTCTTAGAACTTGGTTGGAGCTTTACCATAATTGTTGTGTTATAGCATGCACCCGTGTATCCCCCCCCCTTAATTTTGGACTATGAAATTCTGAATAAAAAAAATTAATGTGTATAATATATGCTGACTTTTTAGTATTTGCTTAGCTAAATTTACCCTTTGTTCAATTTTTTATTGGTTTTTACTGACTAAAAATAAGAATTTATATAGTTTACATTATGTTTTGAAATACAAAATTTACAGAGTATTTAGAACAAATGCACGGCCTGTTCATGCAAAAATGCTTGTGACAAAAATAAGATCACATTAGGAGAAACAATGTTATAAAAAAAATATCCACTGGCGTGTGTGTGTTTATACACACACACGCCAGTGGATATTTTTCTGTAACAGCATAAAACACATTAGTTTAGACTATAGATATAACCTACTTTCAGTCATCCCACCCTGAATAGGATGAAGTATGAAAAAAAGTTAATTATATATATTATGTATAATATGCACCTTTAACTTTTGTGCTGAAAAAATTATGTACCTTATATACAAATAATTATGTATTTTCCCTTATTTATTTTCTAAAATGACTAATTTCTTGGACTAACTAATACTTTTTTCTCTTCTTTATTCTTATCTTTAAAAGTAAGAGCTATTATAATAAGCCATATCTTTCCTATGTACCCAAACATAAAAGAAACTAACTATACAAACATCACAATTAAAACTGATATAATTATAAGATCATTTGAGTATATTATTTGAAGGGATTTAAGAATATCTTCAACATATAAAACCAAAAACAAAATTGAGGATAATAGTTTTAAAGAATCTTATAAATGATTATCTCTAGTTACAAATACTGAAGAAATATGTTACTAATATTTTACTATATGTTTAAAACTAAAACAAATTTATGAGAGAAATTGCTACACTAGAAATAGAAGTGTGATATTAGTAAACAATGAATAACAATATGGATAATAAGGAAAATAATAAAGAATAAGATATTTCACTTTCTAAATACTGTAGTAAGTAAACCTTTAAACTCAAAACATAGCCAATATGAAATAAACTAATGACTCCAATGAAAGCAGAAGTTATCCCCCTTACATGTTACAGACAAAAATAAATATTCAAAGATACTTTGCATTTTATCATAGTAGATGATACAGCTTTCAGAAAACAATTCAACAAATTTATATATTTAAAAAATAATTATCTCTTTTTATAATGCTTTTACAATTCAGCAAATAGAATATTTTAATCTTCATTTTTCCCATCCTTGTAGAGATAATGTTTCATTGTTATTGAACAAAGGAGAAAAAAAAAAGCCCATAAGAATATCACTGACTATAACAATGATGATAAATTCTTCTTTGAAAATGCATCAATCTTATATATTTTTCTTCATTATTTTACTCTTTAGTTAATTTTTTTTTTGCCTTTGAAATTCACTTTCTATTAACACTCCTATAACAATTCCAATCACACACATATATATATATGAATATATTATGTTTTCAAGTAATTCATTTTGTGTCAATATAATTTTTATTGAATACTTGATTAAAATGATGTCTTAGTTTCTGTATTCATCATAATTTTTTTTAAATGTTATTTGTAAGACAATACAATCTACATAAATGGGATCATAGGATTTTAATAGAGTCGCTGCTTTATTATAAATCCTGGAGATTGATCACAATGAAAAAACAGATTTTGGAGGCTAATTTTTCTTTTCTTTTTTTTTTTCTTTTCTTTTTTTTTTTTTTTAAAGTTTGTTTGCATTAAGGAAACTGTGGGAGTGATATTCAAAAAGTTGTCCTACCTGTAAAATGAATAACAAGAAAAAGGTTTACAGACTTACTCTTACCACAGAGTAGCTGTGATATATATATATATATATATATATATATATATATATATATATATTATAAAATGTATATAGTAATTTCCTACTTTCTTTTGATATTTTAATCATTTTCATGCACACAAAACCTAGCTAAGTCTGATTAAACCAGAAGTAATATAAATAACAATTTCAAACTTATTTGAAGCATATTCTGTAAAATAATGTTTAAGATAACAGAAAAATAAAAATAAACTGACTTATTTTTGTATTTAGTTATTATTCATATTGTAAAGATATTTTTAAACTTTAGAGTTAGAAACAAAATTTAACCCTTGCAACTTACTTTACAAAATAAACTTTTAGTATCTTTTGAACTTGTACATGTGGTTAATCATAGCATAAATTTCTTTTTTCAACCATTCATTTTATACTATGCAAAAGACAAAAAAGAAAAAAGAAAAAAGAAAAGTAAATGCTGTAAAGTATTTCTTGTAAGAGCAACCACATTTCTCTCTTTTTAATTATACAATCTTGTTTAGAATATATCATTTGTTTCTATTAAATTCAATAGAAATATCTTAAAAATCATATCCATTACATCATAGATCTATTTATTTATTTGACGTTATTTCTAAAATGAATTAGAATATTTTAAATACTATATTTGTATTGTTAAGCTATTTCTGAATTTCTTATCTTTTGACATATGTATTTACCTAAACCCTCACATGAGCAGGATGCGACACAAGGTCAGTTTTTAAGTGGAGTTTAACAGGTTTCAATTCAGAGTTTTCCTCATCTAGACTAGTTGCCATATCAAGCTTAAAGATCCCAGTCTGCCCTACTATCTTACCATAGCTAGAGGAGAATAGTTAGATTCATACCTTTTCCAAGAGTATTAGTGCAAAGTGAAATGCAAAACAGCCTCACCTCAGCTTAGAACTTGGGTCACCAAGTCCATTTCCTATGCAGTAACCATTATACCAACATCATATAGGTCATTATCAAAATATTGTCCTCCATACAAGCAGATTGCCCAATCCTGGCCAGAGACTAGAACTAGTTTTAGTTTACAAAAAAAAAATTGTTGACTAATGGATTTTGCTGTTCCAGAGGATCACAAGAAAAGAAAAAGAAGCTAAAAACTGAAAAGTTCCTGGACCTTGTCAGAGAGCTGAAAAAAGTTATGGAACATGAAGGTGATAGTGATACCATAGTTGGAGTTCTTGTAACAATCCTTAAAAGACTGAGGAAAATGGAGATCCATGGGAGAATTGGGACATCCAGACCATGACTGCTGAGATCAGCTAGAACAGAGAAGAGTCTTGGAGAGCTGAGGTGACTTGCTGTCACTCAGACTTAAGTGGAGGCTACCAGTTACTACAAGTGGGAAAAATTCAAGAGATAATAATGATTAAGTGAATTCTAAAATTATTTTATTAAATCAGAAGGATTAGATTATTTTCTCACTTCAGTAAGACTACTTTTAACTACTAATAAAGAACAATGATTATGACTGATGACTACAAATCATGGTATTGCTTGATAATACATAGAGACATAAAGTATGATGAGACTAATTCATAATACAGGGAACATTATATGTTCCTAATGTGCCACAGACAAAAGAAAACAGATTATTCCTTCTCAATATATTACATGAAGTTGATATCATTCTATGGTACTACAATCAGTTATTATATGTGGATGTTGGTAAGGCATAATTAAATGTATGTAAATCTTTATAACTCTTAAAGTTTTACTCTTTCTATTCTTCTGTAGATGTTAATATTAGGAGATATAGTTGAGTTTGTCACCTTAAGAGAGCAATGAAAAATCTTTTGTCAATTCTTTTTTTAATTGGGTAATCACCTCAGTTTGAAGTGAAGTTTTATAGTTTCTGAACTTGAAGATTTACAAACAGGCATAATTACACAAAAATATATAAGAATATTATTTTTTGATTATGTATTTATATAATCCTTAATTTATGTCATAATATACAACTACTACCATATCAAAGAAATCTTTTAGAGCTTTGAAAAAAGTAGACGGGGATTATCAAAGATGAAACTTGTACACTGTAAGTGATAAGAGATGCATGGTTTCAATAGCCAAATAATACATATGATAATAAGTCTCAGATTGGACGGAAAGCATTTACTGACAAAACTTTACTGATGGTATGGTAAGATTTGATCTGACAGTGAGTGTCATATAGCGATATGAATGTGAGGTGTATACAAATGCTTATATTAGGCAAATGTGTTAATGATATATGTATGCACAGCTTGTTCACTTATGTAAGTGTAAATTTATGTATATCTGTGTAAATATGTACATGTAAATGTGTATGTTTATGTATATCGAAGTTTACAAGATGAAAGAGATGTTGTAAGGCATAGCAAGCTGAGCATCTGTGTAAGGTCTATTCATCAGTTATTATTGAGAAAAACTAATAATGTATGAGCTGCCGTGATCTTGTAGCTAAAATCAAGGCATCAGGTGCATAAGAGCAGACATGTTGCAAGGAGGCAGCAAATTAAGCTAATCACCCATCAGGTGGTATCATTATGCCACTTGTTATCCAATAAGATATTTGGCTTAAACATGGAACTTTGTGAATTGCATTCTTAATTGAAATTCTTGCCATTTGTTTTAAAGGCATTTCATTAGTTACTTATCACTTTGGGAATTACCCCTGAGATCAACTTTACATGTACATATGTGTGTATATACAGCACATACATAAATAGACATAAATGATGCTAAATTTATTATATATATGGTTAAAATTAAATGCCAAACTGCCTTTAAATCTTTACAGCACTCAATACACAAAAATACAGAGCAATATCACAATATATTATCAATTATAAAAAATGTAAAGCAGGTTAATAACTCATGACTCTGAGTTTCACATCTTGATCATCAGGTGAGCTGGTGATCCACATATCTGACAATAGTTCTACTGAATATGTCAAATGTCAGCTCACCTGACGATTGAAAACAGTAAACTCAGAGTCATGAGTTATTACCCTGCCTTACATTTTACACACAAACGCACACATGTTTCATGCTTGCTATTCCACTTTGCTTTGAAAATTCTCACTAATGATCAATATATATTATTGTTTGTGGCATTTCTGGGTTAAGGCCAAAGAGTATATTGCTAAAAAATACTTGTAAGTGAAGACAGCAAACATTACTAAGTACCTTTAAAATTAAAGCATGTTGTATTGTAATAGAATCACTGTCCCTTTGCTAGTGTTACTACAAAAGGCTGCATTTAGAACTTTTGCTTACTTCTAAATACTTTTTTACCTTTTAATCATGTTAGCTCTTCCAGACTAGCACATTGCACCTTTAGTATTCTTCCTATTTGATGCATGCTAATGTCTTGCAGGGATAACACTCTCCTCCACAATCAATCTTTTGAAGTCCATTCAAATAGTAACTATTTTATACTTGTTTGATTTCTCTCACTGACTGTATTAACAAATTTAGAAATCCTAAGCTTGCTATGGGCAGTACTCTTCTCTCATTCCTTTGCTATAAAGTCATATTTTCAATATCTGGTTAACAAAAACAAAAGATAAGAGTAAATTTACTTGATTTTATTATCTTGAAATCTTCCAATCAGAATAGCAAAGAAAAGCAAAAAGTGTGTATAGATAGATGGATTGTTAAATTGCTAGTGAGGAACAGAAACAGATTATTCATACATAAATGCATGTCTATCCATCCATCCATCCATAAACATACATATTGCAAGAAAGAGGAGAACATTTTCTATTTGAAGTGTGTATCTATATATCCACATATAAAGAATCAAGAAAAAATAACTATTTTTGTGTGTTTATTATATGCAATGATTCACTTGAAACCTCTTTAGATATGAACACTTATTTTGTATATTGCTTATATTTACACCTCTTTTACATTTGAATAAATAATTTAAAAAATATATATATAAATTTTCACACATTTACTTCCCTCACTACACTTTGAGTTATAAAATGGTGATATCATTCAAATTGGGAAAATTGGCAATATAATATTGTCATTAAAAATATCATTCCTGTAAGCTAACTTTATTAAGTGAGTACATATATATATATATGTAAGTATCTATTCCTGTATATATTCATATTAAAAAAATCACTTTCTCAGTGACTTTATTTTTACTCAGTTTACCTCTGAAATTTGCATGCTTGGCATCTATTGTCATACTATGCTTATTTCACTCAATAAGTTTTCATAGCAGGTGTCAAAGATATGTTTTATGTTTTTCTTTCTAGTTTTATGTTTGATATTAAAAAGCTACAAAATTTAATTTCACCTTGTAGGCAGCAAAAATGAAATCAGATCATTTTAAAATTTCATTCCAAGAATATATTACCTGTACTAATTCATCTTGCACTTTTGTGTTATATTTTAAAGTTCCTTGTTAGTGTTTTTTACTTCAATGTGGTGCTTTTCTATTTTTTATATCTTTGCATGCATGGAAATAAATAACTATATCAACACAGACATATATAAACTCATTTTAAACGCAATTGTATGATTATGTTCTATGGAAATTATTGAGTTTCTGTAAAAGTTTTTTAAAAGTTATCACCACCATAGAATATTATCACTGATAAATATTCTTAAAAAAAAACAACAAAAAAGCTTTGTGGAAATTCAGATACATTGTGAGTATAGCAACCAAGATGAGTATAGCAGTAGAGAATTATAATAACCTTATCTCAGAAATATAAACAAATACTTTTTATTCATATAAGAGACAGAAAAGTTTAAAACAAAATACACTTCCATGCTGTTGAGAGTAAAGAAAGTTTTAAAAAATTTAATTAAAGGAAAGAAAAATTCTAGTTTCCATGTCTTGTAAAATATGTAATGCTCCCAAAATGTGGTTATTAATGAAATCTCTAAACTTACAAAATATAATGATTCTATAGTAAAATACAAAAGTGAATATTGCAAGGCTAAAAGTCCATTATCATAAATCATTATTTAGAGTATAATGCAAACAATACTTTGAATTCAAAGAAAACCCCTTTTTTCCTAAATCCTTCTTCTTATATTAAAAATTTATAAAAGAGTGATGTAAAATTCAATACCATCTATGTGTGTGTGTGTGTGTGTGCTCTAGGTTATATTCCTGATTAAGAATTTGAAAGACTGTTTGCATAATTTTTGATAGAAATATTTTTATACATAAGAAGTGCAAACTACATGATGAAATTAATTGTA
>CM042151.1:28958884-29041384 GCA_023376005.1 Doryteuthis pealeii | reverse complement strand
AGAAAAAAAAATAGAACAACTGAAAATTACTCTTCCATCACTAAATTTTCCTAATTTAACTATTTAGTTAAAATAGGAAATAAAGAATAAAATTACTGTTATTTTTTTCTTGTTAATGGATTTCTTTTAAGATTTATCCTCATATTCATTAAGATAAAACCAAACAATTAGAAATCAATAATACTAAGCACATATTTATTAAAATCAAATTTTTAATATCAATATGCAAATTAGCCTTCCCATTCACACTGTAAACCACTATTTTGTTGTATATATAAATATAATTGCATGTTATTAGTATGTAGATATTGTCAACAGTATTAAACAATTTTATTAATAAATGAGGTTTAAATAAAAATAAAATCATGGCCAATGAGGCGTTAATAACTAAGGGAATTATGACTTGAGTAGTAATAAAGTTTCGGTTACAGACAGAAAAAATGCAATCTTCATTATAATGAGATTATTCAACTCTTTCTCTAGTTTACAAATTTATATTTTAAATTTTGTTTTTGAATGTAAAGCAATGTTAAAAGTTTAACATAAAAAACAGGGTGAAAATCAACTAACTTTCTAGTGGTCTATTAAAATACAATATAACCAAGTGTGAGTGTATTTACCCAACCCCTTCACCACAGTCAGGATGCGACACATGGTCAATTTTGAAAGCAGGGTAAAGCTGATTTGAATTCAGTTTTCCTACTCTTAGACTGGTTACCTTATTGAAACTAAAGAACTCAGTCTGACCTACTATTTACCTATAACCAGGGGGTGGAGAACAGATAGATTCATGCCTTTCCTAAGAACATTGGCGCAAAGTGAAATGCCAAGTCTTGTCCAGGATTAGAACTCTTGTCACCGATCTCATTTCCTACAAGTTACGTTGCCTAAAAAAAAAAAAAACGAAAGAAAAAAGACGCCGCCAATAAAGCCATCATCTGGACAGCATAAATGCGATCTATGAAAACAAACACACACGCATTTTTCTCTCTCTCTCTCTCTCTCTCTCTCTCTCTCTCTCTCTCTCTCTCTCTCTCTCTCTCTCTCTCTCTCTCTCTCTCTCTCTCTCACACACACACACAATAGAATTTTAGAAAAAAGAACTACATTAAAACAACCAAAGGTGTCAGAAGTTCACTCAGATATACATTCATAGTAGTTGTTAGCAAACTAGTCCCACAGATTCATTATTTCTGAATAGCGAGTTAGTTCGAGCTGGATGCCCCATACAAGCGACCTTGTATCACATGCTTACCCGCGGCGAACAGGTTGGGTAAATACCTTAATTAGGGTGTTAGCTATGAATTAGTATATTGATATTTTTTACAAATAAATCTTTTACTTTATTTTTAAACATTTCTAACTAGTATTTCTAAATATTAGCTAAATAAATACATTTACTGTAACCTGATGATGCTCACTTCTTTCCCCCACTTCATTACTATGTGTGGGATTTATGAAGAATACTACTTGTAGCTATCTATTTGACTATTTTCAAAATTATTTTCAAATTTGAAGGTTTCAGTCTTTAATACCAGAGTTCACTTTCTCTAAATGAATTTAAAATACCCAGCCCTAAAATCCTTGCCAATGCATCACCGCTAATTTATATCTGCATGGAATGGATACAAAAGTTTGAACTTCAGATTTTACATATTAGAAAAAAATGATAAAGTATAAAAAATACTGGAGATTTTTCATTTCTCTCTTTTTAAAGAAACAGAAATTATCCCTTTTTTTAAATTGGTAGCGGATGTATCAGTTCAACTGAAACCTTTCTCAACAAACTTATCTAACATTTCATACACATGCTTCATAGAAAAAAATAGCCGGCGCTGACAGTAAAGCCATCATTTTGATAGCATAGATGCGATGTGGATAGTGCACACACGCATCTCTCTCTCTCTCTCTCACACACACACACACACACACACACACACACACACACACTTCAGAATACCAACGTATGTAAGAAAAATAACTGAAGACTATAACATAAATAAAATTTTTAAAAGTCTGGACAAATACTTGGGTTACAGGCCTGGCCTTAAATTACAAACTTTTACAGAACGTAAGCTAAGCACATTACGAAGAGAGATTGAAGAGTGTGGTGAAAAAGTTATTCCAATTATTCTTTATTTTATTCTTTTAACAATAATCAAAACAGATTTAGTAAACAACAAAAAGAAAAAGAAAAGAAATTTCAATGTTGCACGCAGCTGTAAAAATTAATTCTTTAACTCAATAAGATTAACATTACATGTTACTTTTTTTACTGATTTTTATTTAAGACATCAGAACTTGCAGTTTATTTAATAATTATTATACTAATGTTAGTAATAAAAATAGGATAACCTTTTTTTATTAAAAAAAAGTAACAAAATTTAAACCGATTTGTTTGAGCAATCAATAGACAAAATGTTATGAAAATCTATCAATATTTTTTTTAATTGACGGAAAACACCTACTTTCTATGATGAAGACTGAATCTTTTACGCGTTAAGTTGCTTTATAGAAATGTTACCCAATAACTTGCTCACACGTGTGCACACACGCACCTTACATTAAGTTTGATCATAGTCAAAATGAAAAGTTGTGTACACATTTTTAAAGAAATTCATCACGGGAAAATGAGTTAAATGCTGTGTGTTTGTTACTGAGAGAGAGAGAGAGAGGGAGAGAGAGAGAGAGAGAGAAGAAGAAGAAGAAGAGAAGAAGAAGAAGAAGAAGAAGAAGAAGAAGAAGAAGAAGAAGAAAACTGTAAAGATGTGTTTTTGTGATGAGAAGAGCAAGTTTATTTTAGCCAGATTATTTAAGTGCGTAACACGTTATCTTTTGAACTTGAAATCGTTAGACGACCCTATTGTACATGTACACCACTTGAAGATTTTTAGAGAAATTTGGGAAAAAAAAGTTTAAATGACTTTAACAACTTTTCAATTAATTCATTGATACTGATTTCATCTTTTAAGGCAACTTTTCAACTCCAGCTCTAGTTTATTTTGTACCAGACCTTATATATTTGTCTCGGTCTACGTTGGCCATGCACATACAGTCGCGCGCACATGTGCTTGTACTGCTTATAGTTGAGTCAATGAGTAGCGAAGCCATAAAACAAGCAAAGTTAAGTTTGTTACACTTCACTAAATAAAAAGAAACATTGAAGTAAAAATAAATAAATAATAATCCATACGGTAGCCAATAATAATAATCAGTAATGAGAATGTTCAACACTGCAACTTTTACATTCCTACACTTGTACATTAAAAAGCATTATCAAACAGTTAGGCAGTTGTGAAAGCGAAATTACAACACACGCAAATATGGACTTCGTGTGTGTTAAAAGAGAATGTCATTTCCCGTGGTTTGGTTTGGTTTCTTTGTTTAATGACACATCAACCTTCGTGGGTTATTACATGCCAAAACCATTCTTATAGAAGAACGGTAGTTGTACTATTTAATCCATAACTGGGGGATAAGGGGGGTTCATACCTTTCCCAAGAACATTAGTCCAATAGCGAACGTAATAGCGCGACTGGAGTTCGAACTTACTACGCTGTCGCGATCCAGCATGTTAGCCACTACGCCACGGACACCCCCTGTGTAATGGTTAACAAGCTAGATTAGCAGGCCATTGTTCATTGGATGCTCCATACTTCTGGCCTTGTGTCACAACTAAGCTAAACTTACTGAATAATTGAATTGTACAGTTTAAAGTAGGCGCCTCACGTGGAGTAATGGGTAGCAAATTTAGTAGTACAATGTACTTGCTAACCATTACTCCACGCGAGGCGCCTGCTCACTAACAATGTAAGTACATTGTTAGTGAGTTCGATTATTACTGGGTGCTCCATACTTCTGGCCTTGTGCCACAACTAAACTAACCTTAGTAAATAATCAAAAGAGAATTTCACTGTTTGTGTCGTAGTAGTCGACGTTTGGTAAATAGCTATTAAGAAAAAGTTACTATCAATTTCTGGGTTCCTCATATTTTAGTTTTAAAATGTGTCAATTTTGAAGATGTGCATGATGTGTGAAATGATCCATTACCACATCTCCTTAGCATTTATCTAAGTAAGTTAATAAGAAATTGAATAGATTTAGAATGATTTTAAAAATGTTAAAAATATAATTTTTATGCCATTTTATTTAGTCTTCTTTCAGTATTTGGATTTTGGAGTGTAATTTCTTTTAGACAGCTACAAACAGCCTTTTGTCTATTCCTTAGTTTAAAAGAAAGTAAAAGTAGAAACGAAAGTTTGAACCATGCATTCCACTGGATAAAAAAAACTACAACGGCAAAAATAACATTAACACAATAGATTTCATTTAATAAAAAAGTCAGCGACTAATCTAGTTGCATATGAAATGGATTACTTACTTGTTACGTCAAATTTCCTGTCTTCAGATCATTTTAATATGCTTGAATATTGCATGTAGTCTAAAAGGAAGCGTTACGTTTTTAATGAAATGTCCGACAAAGCGCCGATGAACAAGCAGACTTAACGACGAATAGTTCAACACAATGAATATGTGAAATGCGTGTGTGCATGCGGCGAAGGAAGAAAAAAAGAGAACGACACGAGAAACTGAAGAGTTATTAATTTTTATTATTACATTTGTGAATATTTTGTTCTTATGTCTTACTTTTAATGTAAGTATTTTCTATCAAGCATGAGTTTAGGTATACCACAATAGGCAACTCAAATGTTTACGAACTGAAAGAAAATAAGTAAAAGAGGCGGGAAAGTTTGAGAACAAAATTAAAGAGTTGTACTATGGAAGCCGTCAAAAAGAAAAATGACGAGCACCGCAGTAGTACAAGCAAAGAAGAAAAATATTAATACTGCTGCTACAACCAGTCACATTGAGCTGGTGGTAAAAAGGTAATAGTTGCAGGAGACTAGTCGAATGGAGTAAAAAATTACCAAAAAACGGAAGAAATGATTTGTGTGAACGCTTGCTAGAAAATAAAGATACCTCTTATTTACTTTGTTGAAAAGTTTACATTGAGAGGAGGGGGCATAAATGAATAAAGATAGGTATGCAAGGATTTTTTAAACAAAGGAAAACGCTCTGTAAGTTTAGATACTACGACGAACTTTGTCACGTGAGGCCTCAACTTTCACTTTCACAACTGCTTGTTTGGTAATGCTATTGCTGCTACTTCTAAGGCAGTGATGTGCAAGTTACAACGTTGAACAACAGAACTGATTAATTGAAAATATCAAAACGGATATCTGTGTAGATATCATAATTCAAGCATATTTTAATTTGTTGAAAAACAACTATTTGATACCGACAATGTTGCCGATTATACACCGCTAGAGCGGTAGACTGTGAGTGTGAGTACAAATAGTTACGGTAGTCTGGCTGCCCGAACGCTCACGTGGGAATATTCGAAGACTGGTGGTCAGACACAAAGGAAAAGTTTGTGTCTGTGTCTTAAGGGGGGGTGTGAAGTTACTAGTTTTAGCTTTAGCTTAATTCTACAAATTTATTATGCAAAATAAACACAACTCAGATGTTGGTCCAGAGAAAATAGTTACGACTCTCTCTTTCGATCTGCAGACAAATAAATGAATAAAAGAATTCAAATTTATGCAGGAAGGAGCACGTGCTTTTGTGTGCGTGTGTGAGCGCGTTTACGCCGGGTTTTGAGCTGAATACTCCACCTCGTGCTGCGACTTTCTATGTCTCAAATCTAATATATATGTAATATTTTTTGCACATGACGCTTTGCCTTTATTTTTTCGATACGATGAATAATGTTGATAAATTTTAATCAAGATATAAGAAGGTAAATAAATAGTAAGACAAGACATGACAGAATTATAATGTAGAGATTGGCAGAGAAAATTGGTATTTTGCTTCGAGTGTGATTGATTATAAAGAAGTGAAGCACGTGAATGTGCGCGCGTCATGTGAAGGTGATGAAGGAGATAAGTAGACATGGGGGGGGGGCGTGAAGAAGAAAAATTGAAATTGTATTAATAATAATCTATATTGGGTCTAAATGCAACAACAGTGCACGCTTGTTTATGGATTTAATACAATACCGACAAAAAATGTTCTGGGTAATGAGCAGAATTTATCGATATCGGAGTCGGTGTGCGTAGCATGTGACTGTCTAGTCTAAATGCAGCCTACGCAGCATCGATCGAATCGAGCCAGACAGATAGACAGAAGAAAGCATGAAATAATGGAGAACGGAAGAAAGTTAAGTTGAAAATATAGATTAAATTAAAGAAGATGGATTGAAGCGTGTATATTAATAAATTTCAACAATTAATTATCGTTTATCATTGCTTAGTGCATCTATTCACACGTAAATATTTATTTAATTCATTTTTTTTAAATAAACAAAAACTTTTCCAAGAATGACGGGGAAAGGAACATTTACCAAGAGTGGAAAGTAAGGGCGTTACTAGCGGCGTGCCGATGCGCCGCCAAACAAAGGATGGTGATTGCAGGTGGGGGAGAGTCGGTTTGTTGGTAAAGTCAGTGGGGAAATTTAATTGGGAAAGGGTGGGTTTGTCTTTTTTACATACACCTTTTATATTTTTATGAAATTATGGCTTTATTTTAATTCCTAATTGATATTTCACTGTTGCTTTAGATGTTTTTGTAATAATGCAAGCAAGCGCATGATGCGTGTAGGTGAGAAAGAAGGGGAAAAAAAGAAGAAAAAAAGAAGAGAAAATAACTTAGTGGCTTTTGTTTATACAAAGTATTGGGAATAAGAAGAGAAAGGAAGAGAGGCGTGGAGATAAATATTCATATATTAGTCTGTGAGTCTCTTCCTCGTGTCTTGAGTAATTTATGAGGGTCAATTTTCTTATACAAGAAGAGTTCAGTTGTTTCTGAGTTGTAAATCTACCAACCAATAACCGCAACATAGTCCTATTTTTATCCGTCTGTTGATACATTGATTTAAAAGCAAACACATCGCGCACCAATGTATCGTCTGGATGTTTGTGAAATTGTTTGGTTTTTTTTGGAGGGGGGCTTTTTTTGTTTGTTTTTTTTTTTTTTATATTTGTTTTGCCTCTGCTGTATTTCATATAACCAAAAAAAGAAAAAGAAAGAAAGAAAAGTACAGTTACACAACACAGAGATGGCTCCATGATGACATGTATATTTATTTCGTTATTTTACTTTTTAAGCATTTTTTCTGTTTGTGTGAAAGAAACAGAGAATGCAAGAAAGGAGACAGAAAGAAAAATCAGTTGTTGTTGTTTGAAAGTTGTTCGTTGCCATCGGGTGCGTGCAGAAATGAGAGACAGCGTGTGCGTGCGTGTGTGCGCTTGCACGCGCTCCCGAGCCCACCGAATCAAACTGAAAACTCCTAACAATGTTCGCGCACGTTCGTGTTTTGTGCGTGTGCGTGCGCGTGTAAAATTCAAATTGTTCGATCCGCATGCTAATAGGAACTTTTTTTCTTCGGTGGAGATGCCTCAATTGAACTGATGCACAGAAAGTCAGTCGAGCGGACATCATCATTAAAAATAACTTACTTTTAACAAATGATAGTGGGAAAAACAAAAGAACAATAGTTTCTGTTGGGATTTCAATAGAACAGAGATGGGGAGTCCTTTTCTGTTCATTGCAATGAGCACAGCACCAGACCCAATGTAAAATATACCTGATAAAAAAAAAGTTTTAGTGTGGGCTTTTCTTTTATAACTGTTTTGGCTTCTATTAGCAAACCTTATAATACTTGTTTTTGTTTTCATTTTAATCATTTATTTGATTGCTGCAACTAGGAATGGGGGAGTTTTGCAGCAACTAGGAATGGGGGGAGTTTTGTTGTGGTACAAGTTATTGCAACAACATGAAATCATGTCCTCATGATAAACTAGGAATCTCTGCATACTGAATAAATAACTCAATTGATTATATTTTATATTATTAGGTATTTTTAAAATCCTTGATCATAATCTGATTCCTGTTTTGTGTATTTGGTGAAATATAAAACCTTATGCATAAAAGAAATTTGTCTTGATATTATTTTGAGTTCCTAAAGATTGAACATAGTTAATAAAGTATGTTAGTATGAAAGGCATGATAATATCTCCTAACATTGTTATACTATATTGATACTTAGCATAGTACTCATTAAAATAAAAATTGTATATGGATCAGCAACTGTTTTTGGAATGAAATCCAAAGAAAAAACTTCTAGAAAAGAACAGACTTGAAAATGAACATGCTTAATGCCATGATACACCACTAGAACACTTATGACCATAACTTTGACTTAGGAAATACATCTTTGATTAAAAAAAACAACAACAAAATAACACAATTTATCATGCCAACACTGCATACAGAACACTGCAATACAAGAATCTTCTACTGTCAATTCATAGCCAGTGTTTTACAACATGTATTTCCTCACAAAATTAATACTCAAAGAATATATGTTAAAAGATATTTAAACAATTTTTTTTAGAATTAGATATAACTGATACAGTATATATAGGCTGAAATGTACATACAGAGATCGACTTTTTCTCGATTTGTTTACGCTTTACATTTAAACCGATATGCACACCTAATTCATTTAATTATAATTAATTAATTAACAAATTAGGTATGATTTTAATTAAGCACATAATCTTCCAAAAAATTGTCGGCCTTCGCCATTTCAAACACATTGTTTGTCCACTTCATACTGCTGTGCCATAAGTCACCCAAAAAATGCGATATACACATCAGTTTAAAATAAAGGAGAAATTCCGCGGAAGCCAGCTAGTACAATGGTTTGAGTGTCCACCTGTCAGCCTGACAGGTAGGGTTCAAATCACGCACAAAGCACTGCCCTGCCTAATAGGCTGAAATGTACATACAGAGATCGACTTTTTCTCGATTTGTTTACGCTTTACATTTAAACCGATATGCATGCCTAATTCATTTAATTATAATTAATTAATTAACAAATTAGGTATGACTTTAATTAAGCACATAATCTTCCAAAAAATATATGTATATATACATAAGCACTCTCCTTCCCCTTGTTATATTAAGAGTTCCTTTTTTAAATTCATTCTGATGCTGCAGTTCCTATATGTACTCGTATTTACCTACCCCTCTGCACAAGCAAGATACGACATAAGGTCAATTTCTTAAGTGGAGTTTAACAGGTTTGAATTCAGAGTTTTCCTTCTTCTGGACTGGTTGCCTAACCAAGGTTAAAGAGCCTATTTCACCTGACTGTTTACCCATAGCTGGAGGAAGAATAGTCAGATGCATACCTTTCCTAATAATAATAACGCTATGTGAAATCCAAACATCCTTGTCCAGGATGTTAACATGTCCATTTCCAACAACAATAACCATTACACCATGCACTTTAAAGTGGTTCCTATAGCAAAACATGTCAGTCTGATTTTTGATATGGTCTTCCTTTTTCTTATATCATACAAGTCTTGCCATATAACATTTTTATCAAATTCTTGATTTAATTACACCGTAACTGTGCCAAGTAACTGTGGTTGAGCTAGTCAAGAGTTGTTTTTTTAGATGTTAGTGTGTTCTTATACTGAACATGTATTTATTATCAATGAGTCAGGATTACCTTTGCAGTTTGAAGGTCTTATTAAGTTTCTACTTATAATTTAACAAAAAGTGTTCTGATAAGCCAATTTGCTTTAATTTAGTGTATATACTTCACCTGGAATATTATTTAATATAATGCTTCAGTACAATTGATCTTACTGTTACCAACTGGGTACCTATCTTTATATTTATAACAGGATTAGGTGAAAATTCCAATCCTTTCATAACTTATGGCCAGGATATCTTGCTTTCAGACCAGTGTTTAAAGAGAATGAGTAGCCTTAAATAAATCTTTTACTCTTCATGACGATTGTTTAAGGCTCTCACATCAAGAAAAACATATGAAAGATTAACAGTATCAAACCAGTCACACTTTTTGGATGAGCTGATAACTAGAGAATAATGCAATAGTGAGCCACAGATTTTTCAAACAATACTCATCAGGTTTTGAATTCAGAGTTTTCCTTTCTCCTAGACCAGATGCCCTATCATAGTTAGAAAGTCCAGGTGTACTATTTTACCCATAGTTGGGTTGAGAAGGGATGGCATTAGCTCAAAGTGAAATGCAAACAGCCTTATCCAAAATTTAAACTTGACACACCAAGTCCATTTTCTTCAATGGCAACCATTACACAACCTGTGCCTCCAATTGACATAAAAGTAAATGTTTGTTTTAACATTATTATTATTATAAGATATGTGACATTAGTTGTTTTCTCTTACTCCCAAACATGTCAAGCTTTGTGTGTATTTATGAGTTTGCATCTTTGGTCCAAGGTAAAGCCGATATGAGTTGTTTTTTATCTTCAAAGTTAATTAATTTTAGTGACATATCAGTAGTGAATGAATGTTATATGCTAAGTCAGCATTATTAAGGGTGTCTAACAGGACTTTTAACTGCTTCTGCAATATAACTTACTCTGGTCTGCTATCTAAGTGTATGTATTAAAAATATAAAATATTTATGCAGCAAACAAAGTAAGATTTTGTGCAGGCAATCTTATTTTAAGTGATCAACATCATTGTCTTTTGTCAAGGTTTGCTTTCTCCAACACAATTCTAAACAAATATCAATCATCTACTTGCTTTGCTTATATTCACACAATAAAACATGACACATAATAGCCTGATATAAACACTTAAATATGTTTTGGGGATAGTAAAAATTACAACCCCTCCCCGCAAAAAAACAAACAAATATTACCAATGAGATTAAACACTCAAATCTTTTTACATATGCTTTTTATAAGAACAAAACATTTCAAGATTCAAGCTCCATATAAAAAAATAAACTACATGCTTATACAAACACAAATATACAAACACAGGATCACACATACATAAGTTCGCACTGGCTCAGAGACACTTAATAAACTGAATAGAGGTGAAAGTCATCAAAATACAAGAAATGGCAATATGTCTAGATATTTTTTTAGTCTAAGTAGATTTATATGGGTTTGCTTATGATTCATTAAATTTAATGACCAATTTTGGACTCTTGAGAATGTTAGAAGAGAAAGCAATTATATAAAGAAAATATTCAAGAGTAAAACATTAAAAACTAAATATCAAATAAAATAAGCCAATTTATATTGTTGCTTTTTCTTTGTGTGAATATACACCTAAGCAAAAGAGTGTACATACTGTAACATTGGATATACCTATGTGTTTAAGTTTGTGTGAAATTGATTAGTAATGATCTATTGAATATAATGAGCAATTAAATTTGTGAGTAAAAGAAAAATAAGAGTACAAAGATATTTCATATTTGTACTTAAATGTAGATATTTGCTTAGGATTCATGCTCCCCACTTTAACTCTTTACAAGATTCTGTATATCTTATTGAATAAAAATATATGATTGATATTGGGGGATTGATTTTAAAAAATATCATCATAACATTACCAAAGTTTCAAAAGGTATTTTTTAAAAATGAAATGAGTCCAAAAAGAAACCAAACCTTTAAAACAGCATGCCAATGAGATGTTTCAGCATGCTTCAGATTAAATTCTATGCAGTAAGTGATCATGACCTTTTGTATAAAAAAAACCTGTTTCATGTCAAATAGCATTTCAAATCGGAAGGGACATCCACCAAAGATGATCCCAAATTTGGATAACCTTCCACACCAACAGATAATTCCCATCTCCCAGCCACCCTACTCTCCAGACATTCCCAGTTACTGTGAATTTGTTTTTTGTTCCCAAAGCTGAAATCCAGCCTTGAAAAGTTGTTGATTTCAGATAATAAAAGTGATAGAAGAAAATATGCTATAAAACTTGCAGATGATCCCTCTGAATACATTCTAGAACTGGAAAAATATTAGGAATAGTGTATCAGCAATGGAGAGGACTATTTTGAAAGAGACAACCTCATTAAGTTGTTGGTGAAGAAATTAACTGGTTCTTAAAAAAGTTTGGTTTCTTCTTGGATATACCTCATAAGTACATGTTTTTTGTGGACAATGAAGAAGAACTACAATCATAACATTGCAGCATGAATCATAATGTATCTTTATCTAACATTAATAATTAATATAAATGAGAATGATATTTAAAAAAATCATTTTGAATATATTGTAAATATCTAAATAAATCTAAACCTATACCCAAGATTTTTGCCAGTTGAATCAATCACAGTCAATGGTTTTTGAAATGAATTACAATTCTTGAATGATTAAGAGCCCAAATAAAATCTAAATACTTGATCAAGCAACCAAGATAAATAATGAATGGTTAAGTATATTATTGAAATAATTCCTGCTGCAAGGGGAAAAGATTTGGGCTTATAGAATCTGCTAGTCTCAAATCCTGTATAGGATTTGTCAGTTTTATATGTCCTTTAATCAAAATATGATAAGTAATCTGACATTTAAGGTTTAATAGATAAAAAAAAGAAAAATCTACTGTAATATTCCTGCTTTTATAGAAAAATATGAAACAAATATTTTTGAAGCAGCATTTCAAATGATTATTTTTACATAAACAATGTAGATAATAAAAAATAAATAAATAAATCAACAGTTGTCTTGTTCTTGCACTAAGTGCTGTGAAAATTTTATCTATGATACTGGTCTCTATTCTAAGTTTTTCTGATACTCTTTGAGAACTACTTGCTAAATTTGCCTATATGGCTTAAATCACAGCCTCAAAATGAATTGTGTTAGGCCTAACACCTTGCCTGATTGTTGACATTCTTGCAACCTGAACAAAATTTTTTGAACCATTTAGTTACTGTACTGTGAACAACTTCACCTTTCACACAAATATTTTTGGTTACTTCCATGGCATTATGGCCCAGTTCAAACACAAAAAGCATAAGTTACCAAATTAGACTATGTTACACATTCCACTGTATGGCTTTCAAATCACACACAGTGAAGCAATGCACAACATGTCAGCACACAACAACACAATACTACCTTCCAGGGCTTGAATTGTTTCAGTCACATGATATACACTCTGCAAACCAAAATATTGCAAAACTGTTGGCTTGGTTTTATTATATATGATCTTTATTTGTACTCTTGAAATTTGAATCGCTGATTAGTTCTTTGATTTTTGTGGAGTTTTCTAAATAAACAAAAGACACAGGCATTACAATGTTGTACATTTATTTACAACATTGTTTGTTTTCTTCTCTCTCTCTCTCTCTCTCTCTAAAATTATGCTTCACCTATACTTGTTATCTTCTTCATTTTTAATTTCAGTTTGTATATTTACTTCTAAAGTAAAATATCAGGCTCCTTTTTTTGGTCTGAATTTCTAAAATAGTATATTTGTTTCACTTTTGAGTTAGCCTATATAGAATATGATTGTCTCTTCCAGTCAAATTGGGAATTCAACTTTGGAATAGTTTATTTACTAAGATGTAGGACGAGGGAAAACTGCAGATTGCAGGAAGAGCCAAAGAAAAATAGCGAGTACAGTAGGAAAAAAAAGCAGACATTAAAAGAAGTAACATGAAAACTTAGCTTAAATTATCAGCTACCTTGATTATATACTGTGATCTTAGAATAAGAGAAGCAAGCTTGTTTCTAGCTTGAGGCTAGGTTTTGTTGTGAATTTCATGTTTATATATTCATATGCATGTATTATTGCAAGTACACACACACACATTAATACATATGTACACATTTGTACAATTATCATTAATTCCTCTAATTTCATTTTGCCAGGTTGAAAAAAAAATGTTAAAGAATATACAGAAAAATGAAAAATTGTAAGAGAAAAAAAACTGTATAAAACTTATCTTAAAAATGTGGTGTATTTCCTAACCTTTTGCTTAAAATTAAAATGTAGGATCTGTGTTCTGCTAAAAAAAATATTCAACCTTGATTTCAGAACCTTAGAATATCAAAAAAATTAAAAATCAGCTGATTCTTAACCTTAAAAATATATCAATAAATCTATTTGTAAAATTCATCAGGATGGGCTGAGTAAAATTTTCAGATACTGAATTGCACACCAACATCACATTTGTCTACATTGATTATTCAATCAAAAACTGTGAATGTGTAAATGTCTGGAATCATTATCACTTTTGAGGTGTGTTTTATGTATAGCCTATATATGTAATTATTCTGTATTTGAATGAATAATTTTCATCATAGGTGAACTAACTTGAAAGTCTGTATAACTACAGTCATTTTATAGAGAAAACCATGTGCTTTAGACTTGTATATACATAAATATTTATTTCACTTTGCTGATTATGAATCTTAATCACACTGAGTCAATAAGGTATGTACATATCAGAGAATGCCTATGTGTGAGCATCTAAGCTATTGAAACAGCTAAAGACTATTAGACTGTGTAACTTGCGTGTGACTATAAGTGATTTTATATGCCCATTTTCATGTGTACATGTTATATGAAATTACTTGGCTACACATGGTCTTCAAAAGTAACAAGCTGGAAGTTGTAGTCATAGAGATAGAAATATAGATTTTGAAGTGTATGCTTAAATCAACTTACTTAAGTGCCAATGGTCCATTAAATGAGTCATCTAAATTTATATTTATGGTTGTTGGGCTTTGTCTTTGTTTTCTTATCACAGTTTGCTTTACTAAGTGGGCTAATTCATGACTGTATGATAAAATGTTTTTTAATAGTGGTTTGGGTTATTTAATGCCAAAGTATTATTTTGCAAGCAATTTTAGATTCAAGTATTCTTAATGCAATAATTTGCACATAGTTATCTAGTTACAAGTATTCCTATTATAATATTAATAATTTTCATGTAATCATGTTTGGTGAGTTTTGTGTCAACTCTTGTTGGGTTATTTCATAGTGAAGCTTAACAATTATAGCCTACAATTATATATGGTACAAAAATATATATTTACAATAATTTTAAACAGGTAAATGTTTAATACTTTAAGAGCCAAAGTATTAATGTAGCTTAAAATCATTTGAAACATTATCTCAAGCAGATTTATTTAAGCTATTGATAAGAGGCACTGCCATTCCAGGTCAGAATGGATCTAGGAGTAATGGCAATATAGGAATATCTTCACATTCTTCAGAGCTCCAGAACTGAAGACTCACTACCAGATGTAGTTTAATGTCATATACAGGATACCCACTTTTGGAGAGTCTTATGCCTTGGCAAGGGATGCAAATCAGCATATTATAGGCCCCATCAACAGAGCTTTTTTTTAAGTGTACACACATAGTTGTATTTTATTATGGAATATACCAATTGTTTTAATATTAATTTTTTCTTTAACATGTATTTACTTATCTAGATCTCCTTAGAGTGCATATATTACACGAAAGAATATAAACAAGTGTTAGAATATATATTAGATGAGAGATCACACTTTTTGAATTGTATAGCATAAGTGAATTTGTATAAGAAAAAAGAAAAACATATAAATTTCAAATACATATGTATATTTGATTTTTTTTATTATCTAAGTGTTTGTCTTATAGAAGATTATGATCAAGTGTATTAAAAATATTTCAATTGCTAAACAGTAAAAAAGTATTTCATAAGAATGAAAATTTATTTACAATACAAGCAAGCTACAATGATCATTTGACTATAATGATTCAATGTAAGTGAATGCATGGATCTTGAGTCTAATATATATATATATATATATACATACACACACACACATATTTGTGTATGTGTTGCAGAAGAGAAAGCATGAAATAAATGATGTATTCATGTTAATTCTTTTTACTGAAGAATATCACATTTTTCATGAAAGCTTACACAATGATTTATGATTAATTAATCACTAATTAATGTATGTGTTACTGATGGAGAGAGCGAGAGATTATAGCCATACAATTATACTTGACAATAAAGCTGAATTTAATGAGTTAATTTAAGAATGCATTTCTGTTGCATGCAAAACAAATTGGGAAGTCATTAAAAAATTAAGTACATTTTATTAGACATAATGCAATATTTATGAGATGATATGCCTTTGAGCATGTAAATGAGTGTTGACAGGTTATCAGCAGCATGTAACAACTTTGAGTTCACTATCAATATCAGAAATATTGAAGTAATGCATCAATCCAGTCCTAGTAAGTCCTATCAGAAACTTGTTGCATAGTGGGTTCTTGAAGGGGTAGGAGACAAGAGATGATGAAGATATCCACATCAGGAAAGGAAAGACAGACATGTGGCTTCAAAAATTCTCACTTGAGCTTATTTTGGTTAAGAAGAATATTAACATATGTGGAGGGGATATATAAATGTCAATAGTGGGAAGTTTTAGCCATCTATAAATTGTCCCCCTCCCACCCATGTTGGGGAATGCAGTTTCACTTAGCTCCAAAATATAGGTTTGACTTGATGCTGTCCAACTAACTGATTGACTGACCATTTAGAAAAATACCAAAGTCTTGAGTCTGACTGTGTCTAGCCCCCAAAACAAAAGTTCATGTATTTGATCAGTCATGTCTCACTTAGTTGGACTGAGGGGACCACTACATTACACCTCACAGTGAAAGGGACAGTGCTTAATGATGTGGCCAAATTCATATACCTGGGCAGCATCTTGGAGGCATATTTAGTGTAATGTTTATTGTCTTAGGAAGTGAAATCGGCAACCAAAGTTCAAATCCTGGACGAAGCTGTTTACATTTTATTTTACGCTAATGCTCCTGGGAAATCTATCTGTTCTACTCCCAAGTAGGAGTAAAAAGTAGGGCAGACTAGCTTCTCTAACTTTAATATGGCAACCAGTCTTGGAGAAGGAAAAACCTCTGAATTAAAGCCAATAATACTCTGCTTAGAAAATTACCACATCCTGCTCATTGTGGAGGGGTTGGGTAAATACATACCTAGGCAGCATCTTGTCTCGCCAGGCAATCATTGATGAGTGTCAGCTCTAAGATTGCTAAAGTTACTAGTGCCTTTGGGCATCTACAATCCAATGTATGGGAATAAAGAAAATCAGCCTAAGAACTAAGCTCAAGGTTTACCAGGCTGGAGTAATCACAACACCCATGTGTGGTAAATATTGGACCATCTATAGCAGACACAAAAGGCTAAATCCCTACCACATAGTCTGCCTCCACAAACAGATGTGGATTAGGTGGCAGGACAACATTCCTGACACAGAGATCCTCTCCCAAGCCAGTGTTCCCAGCATCTACACCCTTCTGGAGAAAGCATAAGCAAAATAGGCTGGACATGCCTGGCACATGTCTGATGAGAGACTCCCAAAGTTGCTTCTCTATGAGGAACTAGCATATGGCAAGTATACTGTCAGACAAGTAAAATTCCATTTCAGGAACAACCTAGAAACCCCATTCAAGAACCTTAAAACATTTGTTGCATCTTTGGAACATCTAGCCATAGATAGTCAGTTTTAGTATAGCCTGACATACATCACAAAACTGTAGGTGAAGACAAGTGTGCAGCAAGAAAATCGGAGCACATTAACACACATTAATAAAACCAGACCTAAAAGGCCAATTGCTTGCATTAATGTGCTAGCCATGGTAGAGATTTTTATGCTAGGATAGAACTCATCAGTCATCTTCAGATAAATTCATGCAGAAATTGAAGTTATGTTCATCATTGATACCGATTGATGATAATGATGATGATGATCATCATCATCATCATATGCCTTTGGCAGTCAGCAGCTAATTTAAACAAGCACTGTTTTTCTTTCTTTTTTTTGTCATAATATTTTGATCAACACTTTTATTGGTAAAAAAAAAAAATTATGCTATAAATATTTACAACGCAGTGTACTTGCCAAAATTTCTGATAAACTGTGTCATTAGAAAATTGATTTGTCTCAGATGGACTAGGCCTTCTATGAATATCCTTAGAAGTAATCTTTACTTGTTACAGCTGGTTTGGTTTGGTTTGGTTTCTTTGTTTAATGACATATCAGCCTTTGTAGATTATTTAGTGCAAAAGACATCCTTGTAGAAAAACAGTAGTGGTACTATTTAACCCATAGCTGGAGGGGTTCATACTTTTCCCAAGGGTATTAGTCTGAAAGTGAACATAACAGCGCAACCGAAGCTTGAATTTGCTTACTATGATCTCGAAGTCAAACATGTTAATCACTACTCCATGGAGACTCCCACCAGAGCTTTTTTCCTTTATTCAAGTTTTTAAATAAAAATATATATACAGATGTATAAGAAGTATTTCAACATATACCAGTCATTTAATTCTTTAAGTGGATTTTAAGTAATCGGAAATGTAGATAATACCTTTCTTTTCATCCACCCTGTCAGCAGGGCTTAGAATAAGCTGACTGTATCCCCTGTAGAAGTGTTGACTCCTCACCAAAAAAGGAATATGCTAGGTATGACACTAAACTACATCTGATAGTGAGGCTCCAGTTCTTGAAATCTGGGGAATGTGAAGTACTCCTTCATTACCATTACTCCCAGGTCCACTCTGATCTTGTTAGGGTCTATCTATGGGTCTGTTTAGATATTATTTATATTTGATAGGACTGTGTGCTAAAAAAAACTTTTAAGAAACAACTACAAAAAAATATAAATAGGAACATACAATGAATGCAATTTTCTAACCTCAAGACATAAAATAGCCCAAGATGGGTTGATATGCTGTTAAAATCATTCAATCTTTCATTTCATCATGTGAATGGTAGAAATTAAAGTTTAAGTACAGTATGGTTACAGAGAGTTAGTGGTAAATAGATTTCATGAACTCTTAATCTGAGCATGTCAAAAATATAATTTCTTACCTCATGTTAAATAAAGTGTTATGCAAAATTTCAAGGAAATTTACTATAAAAAATTCAACTTATTCAGACACCTAATTTCTACCATCTCCCTCAAACTAGTTTTTTTTAGCATATAATACAACCTTTTCACTAAGGGTAGCAGTAAAAGTCCATGCTACATACAGCTTATGTATATTGTTCAAAATCTATAAAGTTTTGAGTATAATTTTACCCAACCCCTCCACCACTTGCAGTATGTGACATAAGGGCAATTTTTAAGCAAAGTAAAACTGGTTTGAATTAGGTTTTCCTTTCCTAGACTGGTTGCCTAACCAGGCTAATGGACCCAGTATGCCCTTCTATTTATCTATAGCTGGGGGAGAAGAGATGGATTCATGCCTTTCCCAGGGGTATTAGCACAAAGTAAAACTAGATCTAGGATTTGAACTTGCCAATTCCATAGATTTTTAAGTAGCATTTCATATGCTAACTTAATTTTACTTATTCTATTTTTGTATCATCCATGTCAGAATAAAAGAGTTAACACTATATCAATTCCATGAGTTTTAATGATGATGTTTTCATTACTAAATACAACTTTCAGTCATTATAAATAACTGTACCTCTAATCCTGTATTTCTGTTATATTACAAGAATTGTATTATTTTACAACTTTATTCAAACCACTAATATGGTCTGATCCATGAGAACTTTTGTAAACAACCTGACAATATCTTCATCGATTATTTGGGCTAATTAGATAGGTATATCTTTGAGCAAGTCAATGGAAGATATTAAGTCTCTAACATATGATCGAAAAGCTTCTAACAGATTTATTACATCCACTAGAAACGAACATAAGAGATGACATGCTGAGCCTCTACAACAAGAAAAGTCTTAAAGGTATATTGGTTTTTTGTATCTTCAGGAGGCCATACATGTGGTAACATACTGTGGTACTGATTTTCCTGTCTATATTGTGCATTACTAAAATGCTTATATTTTTTAGGATGCCAGACAACTTACATTCTTTTGTTCATGCAAAAGCTTTATTTAGCTTCTGGCAACTTTCGGTACATCTTATTCCTTGTTGTTGTGATATTTATTCTCTTCTAGGATAAAACACTAAAATATCAGTGTCTTTCTTAAAGGCAATGATAGTGATTTAGTTCTGATCAATTAATCTTATTTTCTTTGAATCCCATCAAGTATAATTTTTCTATTATGAATTTAAAAAAAAAAAAATTGAAGACTACTGAAATTTACAGTGATTTTATCAAGAAAGAGTCCAATAATGTTGCTATACCAACTGATTTAAGAAAGTAAAGCTACCAGTACTAGTCATGCCCTTTTGGTATATTGATATTTTATAACACTTAGACTTTTATTATGTATGATATCAAAAATATCTTTTCATTTAAAATTGTAATTTTAAATTATTAAATACTAAATAACAAGATCTTTATCATTTCTATTTTAGGTACTAGCTTAAAAACCACCCCATCAGGTGACAATTAAGCTAGCTCCTGTGGAGAGCTCTTGATTGGGTCTTTGGCCCAACAATGATACTTCATGCATTGAGTATATATTAGATTTGATTAAACTTGAACATCATTTTTCAAACAAGTAACATTTACATATTTTAAAGACAATTTGATGTATGTAGGTCTTTACTTTCTATACAAACAATCATTTCTATTTCATGGGTGACTTTCGCTGGATTTTGCAATTAATTTTCATTATTCCTAAATTCATTTCCAAGTTATAAAAATTGTTATTGTACAAAAGAATGTCACGAAAATGATTACATAAAAAATACACACTGAAAACAATCACAGTAATTAAAACCTGGGAATCCAAAATTTCAGGATTATAAGTCCAGAATCGTCCTGGAAGATTTTTAATCTGTTCACAGAGTTGGCCTTATTCCAAAATTATATATGTTGAGGATAGAAATTTAGTTTTAAAGAATTTTTCTTTCCAAAATTTTGGAGAAAAAGAACAATGAAAAGGTGTACACAACACTAATAAGAAACAAATGAAATGCAAAACAAAAAATGAGTGCTGGAGAGTGACTGATAATATGGGAAATGTTGGGGGGTTATGGCAGAGTATGCCCATGTCACTTCATTCATATGAAATTGGCTTAATGCTTGATGCACAGCAAATTCAAATTAGTTTTTTTTTAAACTGTTCTAGAATTTAAATATACATTTCTGAACTACAATTGATTGAATCCATGGATATGAAACATACAGTTATGAAGGGTTAACTACAGAAAAATTTCATTTCATAAATAATAATTTCTTATATGATAGAAATATTCTTTATAAGATATTAAATCTATTAACATTCACTTTAAGCAAAGTTAAATTGGCTGATAATCAGCAAGTTTGTAAACATTCAGAAAAGCATTTGCATTATGAGTGAGACTTTCTTATAAACTATATATATTGATATATTTTTGGTTTAATTGAACAAAAAGAATTTGTCTTTAGTACTAGAGACTATATAAATGTATCAGGTGATGGAATTTAATATGATGCATACATTATTTGCATGATTCAACTTTAGATGTTTGTTATCTTTAAATGTCAGAACTCTAGTTCTAAATGATCTGTGTGATTTCTTCATGTTCATGATTTTATACAAGTTCCAGTTTGTTTCTATTAAATAGTTTGAATAATTAACCATCTGGAGGTTTGCATAACTAATTCATGTTTTATTGGCAAAGATCAGTGTTTTGCTACAAGTTCTGGTTTTGCTGCTATTGGTTCATAGGTGAAAATATGGCTAAAAGGAAACTGATTTTAAAAGTAAATTCATTCTTTAACTGGAGCTAATTTTTTTTATCTGACAGTCTACTGTTAAGATGATAATTTTCTTTTGTCTACAAAAGAAAATTATCATCTTTTTAATGCATATACAAAAAATATCTAGATACATTTTTATAACAAACTGCTAAATATAAAAAAAAGAATCAGTGGAAAATTTTCAAGAACTCAGTGGGTTTATTAAAAAACAATCAAGCCAATAAATGCTTAAATTGAATATAACAATATTGATGAGAAAATATATTTGATAAGTTGCCAGTGCAAGAAATAAAATAAGTTTATATCTCTATGATAGCTTAAAAAGATAGTAAGAATATCTATTTCATTAACACGATTCACACTATTGTCCTCATCTTGGTTATTATATAATTTGGACACTGTACCATATCAACAGGAAATGATCAGTATAAAAAATACACTTCAGCATAACATTGGTTCCATGAGCAGAAATGGAAGGGTTGAGAATGTTAACCAGAAACCTATTTGGTCAGTTTTCCAGTCACATTGAAAAAGATTCAAAAGATATGTGGTCCATTCAACATTAGGATGATATTTTGAAGTGATTCAACACTTCAGTAGATATTTCTTCTGCATCAAGCCTCCTATAAAAGAGAATATGATCAAAAGTTGTGTATATTCCATCCAATGCAGTTGTTGCAGAGAATATAAAGGTGAAATCTGCCACTCTCTAAAAGTAAGGCTAGAGAAACAACAGAAACCCATAGTCCAAAGGGAAACAATGAAGTCAGGTATAGCTGATTATGTATGGAGAGGAAAGATGTCATCAACTCCTGTGGAATGAAGTTGAAATAAGAGACAGATTAACACTGGAAGATCAGACACTTAAAGAATCAATGCATATGTGAGGCACCAGCATAGACAAATACAGTAATGGGAGCTATTAATTAAGGAGAGAGCATTGGACATCAAGAATCAGTAATAACAACCAATAAGGAAAATACATACACATTTTAATTGAAGAGTTAGACAAAAATGATATTAGTTTTAAATCTCTTAAAAATGGTGTATGAATTATCCAATGGACAAGAGGATAAAGGCATTGGTTGTTTCTAGTTGTAACTTAACTGGAAGTCATGAGTTCAATACCTATGCTCATGTTCAACAGAAAGAGAAGCAACATTACAAGGGTGAAATAACTAAAGCAAATTAACTGATATAAGATATTCCCAGGCATGGACAGTGAAATAAGAACAGTCTACTCCTATAAATTAAGAAAAGGGTTCAGTTCAAAATTCCCTGAAACTTACTCACTCCAACAAAGATACTAAACTGTTGTCAGTATAATAACTATGACGAGGAAAAATAATAACTCTTCATCTCAGAAATTTAGATACAGTGAAAATTAAATGCTATCATAAGTCAAATGAAGTTTTTTGTTTGTGTTCTGAAGTAAGTATAAAACTATAATATACTTGATTATATCCTTTAATGTATTTAGTTATTTCTAAATTTATTTCTACAGTTTAATTATTATTATAGATAACTAACAAACAGAAGTATAAAAATACATATTCAGAAAGAGAAAATGTTTTCATTCTAAGTTCTTTATTCATAGAAGGAACTATGGGGGCAATGTCAAAATTAAGATCTCCAAAATGCTGGGGAAACTGTTTGTGTGGCTCTTGGCAACACTGTTGTGTTTGTTGTGTATGTGCACACTTTGCTACCACACTCAGTCTTGGTTTGGCAGTAATTTCTGATGGAGCTCCTGATTGACGCTACTACCACATGTGAAGATTGCGCAGTTATTCAGTTTTAGGAAGCAAAAGGCTTTCAAAAAACCAATTGAAATTCATCAATTAATGGAAGTATATGGCAAGTCAAAAACGTTTCCAAGTGGTGTAGGGAGGTTCAATAATGAGGTTCAACACTTCCTCAACAACATGGTTGCAAGCTGGTATGATATGGGCATAGAAAAACTTCCACAGTGCCCCCAAAAATGTATCAACTAAAATGGTGATTATGTAGAAAAATAGATACATGTACAAACTTTAAATTGATATTGATATCATCGACAATAAACATTTCCGTTATTTCTAAATACTTGAGAACTTATACCTTTGGGATTATCCCTGTATCTATTTCCATATTAACATTTTCTGAAGTTAAGAATTATAAATCATTTATACTCTTGGTATTTTTAAATGATAATATTTATTTATATTCTAGATATAGTAGCAAAAATATGCACCCTCTTGGTGCAAGTATTTAAGTTTTAATGTAATAAAATATTATATTAAATACATACATGGCGTATGAATTATCATCTTTTTAATGCATATACAAAAAATGTCTAGATACATTTTTATAACAAACCGCTAAATATAAAAAAAAGAATCATTTTTTATTGTTGTTATAGTGGTACATATATCTGAAAGGGTGAAACATTTTATGAATATTTTCAGGTTTCCAGCATTCTTGGATTAGTTTAAGCACTCATTTCTCTATGAATATCCTCTATGATTTACTACAAATTAGTATCATATGTTATTGTATAAAATATATGACTCTCTGCAATAAAGAAATGCTGATCTGATATTGCTAGATATGACTACTGATTATCCTAACAGAACTAAGTTCATTTATAAATGTTTCCTTGTCCATAATAAAATGTTTGCATAAGTGTACTTATCTTTCTGACTAATATAACGAAATAAGAATGCATATAAAAAATAGTTATTTTAATTTTATTTTAATTGATATATATATATACACTTTTAATGTTTGTGAATATTAGAAATCAATAATACTAAGTAATTATTTGTTAAAACCAGTATGTAAATTACCCACATCATATACTATGTAAACCTTTTAGTGATATGTAATACACATTTCAAGATTAATAACATGAGCTGTTTTGAGACAAATGTAACCCATCTAGACTTTAATAGATATTGTTAATAAATAAGATGCTAATTAAGATTAAATAATCATCATTTTATAATTAGTGAGTATATAACAAATAACTAAAGGAATTGGGACGTTGGTGGTCACATAGTTACAGACACACATAATCTTTATTATGATAAGAGTACAGCAAAATTAAAAGGGTATACATTAGAATTTAGTTTCTTGACACTGAAAAATTAAAATGATATTTAGCAGGATTAATGGTAAGATATGCATATTTAATGAAAAATGAAAGAGAAAATATTATCAAATTATGTTATGGTATTGAGAATTTATAGCAGGTTATTAATAAATCCATTCTTGATAATATTCACATTAAACAAATTGAGTTGCAATTTGGGAATATCTAAAACATTAGGTAAAATCTAGTATCAATTATCAATTGTTGCTAAATATGGTGTAGTTGAAAAATTAATATAAATCTTTTTTGATTATTTAAGCAAAACAAATAGGACAAACATTTTTTCCTGAAAATACTTGGTATAACTCTGTATATTCTGCTATAACTTTTACATGGCAAGCCAAGTATGGGTTAAGCCAAAAGTGAGCTACAGACAAAAAAATTACTCAAGAGCTATTCATTTTAATGGAATCTACATCTTTGTGATTGGATTTGGGTACTTTATTATGTTTCCCTAAGTATTTATTATCTTTCATATAAACAATAATTAAGACAAATTTGTCCTAAAGTTTCTAAAATATTTTGTTATAGGTCAAAGCATTAAAGAAAACTTATTTGATCATTCCTTTGCAAGGAAGCATTTTTTATTGTTGTTATAGTGGTACATATATCTGAAAGGGTGAAACATTTTATGAATATTTTCAGGTTTCCAGCATTCTTGGATTAGTTTAAGCACTCATTTCTCTATGAATATCCTCTATGATTTACTACAAATTAGTATCATATGTTATTGTATAAAATATATGACTCTCTGCAATAAAGAAATGCTGATCTGGTATTGCTAGATGATCCTAACAGAACCAAGTTCATTTATAAATTTTTCCTTGTCCATAATAAAATGTTTGCATAAGTGTACTTGTTAGGTCTTTATAAAAAGTAATATATAAGACCAACAGAGTTTAGAATTATAAACATAGATGTTGTCTTTAATAGATTTGATAACATTTGCAGCTGTAATACTAATAATTAGAGGTGGTGTCCCAATGGTGTAGTGGCTAACATACTGGACTGCAACATTGTAGTAAAAAAGTTCAAATTCCAGTTATGCTATTATGTTGACTTTTGGACTAATACCCCTGGGAAAAGTATAAACCCTCTCATCCCCCAGCTATGGGTTAAATAGTACCATTATTGTTCTTCTACTAGGATGGATTTGGCATTAAATAACCCTTAAAGGTTGATATGCCATTAAACAAAGAAACCAAACCAAACTAATAATTACATCTGTGAAAATTCAATTCATTAGTTAATATTGATAATAAATTAATAAATAACTTTTGTACTCTACCAATGATATTTGGTATACAGGAACAATTGGCTGGTTTCAACTCAAAGTACTGGTAATCCTATGTTTGGCCAATTTTTAAACATTTTTTTTTTACTAAAATATGCTTATCATTTCACACATTCTACTGTAAATTTCACATGATTTGCACTGCTCAGCCACCAACAATTTGATGGCAGACCTCTGTTTAAGCCTGGAACATTGTATTTGATTTGTTGCTATTTTGAATAGCCTCAAAACAAATATTTTTGTGAGATTAAAATAATTTTTGTGGTAAACCATTTCCAAATAATGCAGAGTTTACATTTATGGAAAAAAAAATCTGAAAAAAAAAAAAAAAAAGATTATTTTGCTTTTATCAAAAGATTCCCCTTAAAATAACCCTTGTATCAATTAATATTCAGAATTATTTTACCTTTTAGAGTTGGGGACTAAAAAAATGACATTTTTGTAAATTTATAAATGATAAGACTTATCATTGTTAAATATACTTCAAATAGTGTTGTTTTTTTATATAAAAAATAATAGCATATGATGTACAATAAAAACAAAGAAAATTAGATAACTGTCATTTCTTATGATAGAAATAAAGGGAGATCTAGAAATTTAAGGTATTTTATGACATAAACATAGTTTGTCAATGAGAGTTGAATAATCTAATGTAGAATCAGTTGTGGAATATGTATTTACTTTCACAGTAAATTTATTTGAGCATCATAAATATATCAGTACATAAAATTGAAGTTAAGGCTCATTATGTTCACTTCCCACTTATGTTTGGGAAAGAATTCACTTCTCTCTGCACTCTGTCTCATAGCTAGATATCTTAACATCTTAAATGTCTTGTCACTAGTTTGCCTCAACATTTGATAGAGAGGGTAAAGGAGCACTTAAGAATACTACTTTCTCATAACAGTTTTATCTGCCCACATTGTAGCCGGAAAAAAAAAAAGTTGTTATACCTATTGACAACCTTAACAAGAACCAATCAAATTAATACAGTCTGGAAAATATTCTTGTTTATCAAATGTAGATTATTTATAAGTATATTTCTTGGAAGTATTTTCATGTTTTATAGCAAAAAGAAAAATGTTTTATTTTTTTATAGAGAATTCCTCTACTTAATCAAATTGTACATTTGATATTCACTTTGCAGAAACATACAAGATTATATATATATATATATATATATATATATATATCAGGTGTGATAAAAAGCATGTTGGGATGTTAAATAAATTTAGTGGTAATATTACCTTTTTATATGTGCCTGTTATTAATTCTGATTGAGTTTCTATCTCTATATCCAGCATGATCTTTGTTTATCAAAGATGTAATATGACAAGTTTGATAATCAGATCAACACTGAAGGTGTCATACAATATAGGAAGATAGAAAAAGTGTAGAATAAAGTCATCAGTAAATGCATTTATAACAGTTGCTTGGAGGTGGCTGATGAAGTATGGAAAAATACTTGAAATAAATCGAGTACAGTACAAAAAAATGGTGGCTTTTAGGTCGCTCCAATTATTTATGGTCTTCCAAAAGAGTGTAGACAGCTAAATGGTGAGAGCAAAAAACTTACCCATCACTTCTTGCATGCCATATTTTCAATTATGTAGTAAGCATACAAAACATAAGGCAACTTGAAAATCAAGACAAGCTTTTTTTTTTGTGACAGTCTGTTTATTTAAATATACTGCAACAGAATAAAATTGTAACACTATGAATATATATTTCCAGTTACCAAAGATTAAATGTATAGGTAATATAGCTGGATTACAGTAAATGATCATATATCATAATCAGTATGTGCAGAGGTTAAAAAAATAAGGGGTGCATCAATAATACCCAGGCCTCGTGCACATACTGTACCCAGGTCAAAATCAGCATAATCTTTCAGAGTATTATACTTTTATTTTCCATTTGTATAAGATAAGTGTTATAACTGATTATTGAAAAGATTCTAACAATATTTTGTTTCAGGCTTTCTTGATACTGAATTATCAAACCAAGATTCACTGTTTTAAGTTGATAATCTTCAGTGTGATAGGAGTAATCCACAAAATAATGTCAAGCAAAACCATGGAAGTTAAGAGAATGTAAAAACTATATACTCATGAGATAATTAAAATTAAATAAAGTTTTTTTTAAATGTAAAGTGTTGTGTTAAAAATATTCTTCATGATTATATTCCTTTAACTGACCAAAACATTATATCATTTTTTTGCTGATATATATGAGAGTAATACCAAAACTATAGTCTCCAAAGTGCAAGGGATGCAAGGAAACTGTTTGTTTTCCATGCATCTGCACTGTCACGCTCAGTCTTGGTTTAGCAGTTATTTGATGGAGCTCCCAATTGACACAACTGCCAAATGTGTGAAGTTTGTACAGTCATTCAATTTTTGAACGCAAAAGGCATACTGATTGAGATTTATCGCCAATCAATGGAAGTATATGGCGAATTATGCATGAATGTAAAAAACGTCCACAAGTGTTGACAAGGTTCAATACTTCTTTAATGATATGGCCATGAACTAGTATGACATGGGCATACAAAAATATTGACAGAAATGGCAATTATGTAGAAAAATAGATACATGTTCAAACTTTAAAATGATTTAAACATCATTGACAATAAACAATAAACGTTTCTATGATTACTAAATATTCTAGAGACCTTAACTTTGGGATTATTCGCATAGTAATACATTAAAGACCTAGGGTAGATTAGGAGTCCAAAATGGCCAAGGCAAACACCTAAAATTGGCCCATTGATATAGGCTATGATTTTGGCAAGTGCAGTGAGTCTACAGATATAGGGAGTTCATGTTGTAAATCACCAAAGAAAATGCTGAAATTTGACCAATTACAGGAAAACTTTGAGACTATATGAATAAGCATAGAACATATTCTAAGGACAATTTTAAGTACTTAATCCCATTGGCTTATGATTCAATCACTAAAATAGCCTTATTTTGATAATAAACTCTTAAAAAAGAAAATAAGATATATCCTACATGAAGTGTGATCAAAAAAGTATCAAAACTGTATATTTGATTTTTTTCAAATTTTAAAACATTGTTCAGTCTTGTAAAAACAGCTTCAGTCTTTTGCTTTTCTTATATAGCCCTAGGTGAAGCTTAGAATATGCTGACTGTATCCCCTGAAAAGGAGTAATAACCCCCTCTTATGATGGGTGTCCTAGGTATGACACTAAACTGCATCTGATGGTGAGGCTCCAATTCTGGAGCTCTGGAGAGTATGAAGTACCCCTTCATTGCCATTACTCCCCGATTCACCCTGACTCAGTGTAATAGTATCTGTAAGGGTACCATCTATGGATCAAATAGATCTGTTTAAGAATGATTCATATTAAATGGGACCGTATACAAAAAAAAACTCTAAGAAACAATACATAAAAAAATGGAAATATGAACATACAGTGAATGCAATTCCCTGACCTATGAGCATAAAATAACCTTAGACAGGATGACATGTCATTAAAGTCAATTAAACACCTTGTATATTTCATGTTAGATAACTTAAACAGATTAAGCTGAAGATAAGAGTTGATTTGTTTTTGTTTTGTGAGAACATGGAATAATCTGAGTGTATCCACTTTATTTTAAAATCCATTTAGTTTTAGAACAGTTATTTTTGTCAGTTTCTGTAGCTATAAGGAATATAATACTTCATCCAAAAATAAAAAGATGGCATTATTTTAATTTTTAGATGGCATTATTTGAAGATTTACTGGTATATTTCTGCCTATGAATTGCTCACATTTTCTTCTAGAACTGCACATTAAAAAAATCCTGAACAGAAAGTAAAAAACACACAAATTACATATAAGTTAGGGTAGAGGAGACATGTATTAATGGTGCTTGGTAACTGACAGTTTCTTGCCTATGTAATTTTCAAACTAAGTGAATTATTTGTTTTCATCATTTTCCTTATATGTTGTAGTGTTGTGCATCATGGGAAGGGTCAAACACCTGAGTCATGGACAAATGGGAAGGCTGGTTTTCTTTGTGTGTTGCATCATAGTAAGGGTAAAGCACCTGACTCAAGGGTCTGACCCTTCCTATGATGCACCTCAAAAAGCATATTAAAAAAAACATGAAAAATAAATAATTCATTTGGTTTAAAAAATCGCATAGACAAAAAACTGTCAGTTACCAAGTGCCATTGAGCTTATGCCTTTTAGAGAAAGTACTTTAACACAATATCCTTAGACTAGCAAATTGACTAATTAATCAAATAACAAAACAAAACAAAAACAAAACAAAGTCTTTACAACAAGTAATTACAACAGGTAAGCAAGCTGAAAATTTAAACTACAAGGTTTGGGGGCTTGGACATCATTAATTTGATAATACAGTTGATAACTTCTGACATAAAACCACAAATACAGACATGTACAACCAATATAAAGTGAAGTACATTGTTCACTAGCACATAATAGTATCAAAACTATAGAGAGCAATCAATATTCTTATTTGAAAATTTATTTTTGCTTGTTTTGTGAATTATTGATAAATTTTTAGGCTTAGATATACCTTGTTCTTATAAGAACATTATTTATATTCTTCCATTCAAAACCTCCTTCCTTCTTTTTATGTTTCAAACAGTGAAACTGTTAGTCATTTTAAATGGTAAGTCTATAAAGTTTGTATATTTTGTATTCAACAACCTATTATTTTGGTAATTATAAATGAGTAATTGAACCATCTAATTTTACTACAAAAGTGTAGAGGTTATAGATGAAATAATAGCAAAAATACTTCATAAATTGTATAAGATGCCTCCAGGGGATCCCATAAGAGGGCAATGAAATCCCTAATAAGACAGACCCAAGGATTTTGACCCAAATCAATGAACAGACAGCAACAAATACCCCTTCATTGCCATTACTCCCAGGTCGACTTTAACATGGAATGGTAGTATCTGTTCCTACAGATGAAATAGATCTGTTTAAAAATCATTCGTATTTGATAGGACTGTATGCAAAATAACTTAAGAAGCAACTACACAAAAAATCAAAGTATGAATGTGATTCCCTAAACTCTTGGCTTAAAATAACCACAGATGAGTTGACATGTCATTAAAATCAATCACTCAATCAATTAATCTTTTAAATAGCAACAAAGGTAATATGCATCTGCTTTTAGTAATTCAAGAATCTATGCGACCTCAAAATCTATCATATCAGAATGAAGTGTTTAGACAAGGAGGAACAGGTGTAACACACCAGATCATTTCCTAGTAAAGCACAAGATAAAAACAATCGGGATTCACTTCACCGATTCCAGTTCCTTGGTGTGCCTGTACACTTTCATGTAGAGTAGTATGGAAGAGAATCAAATGACCTCCAGTGAGCAACAAAAGTTTTGAAGATTACATGAGCAGAATCTTACAGACAACAGCTAAAGACAGAGCTGACAGACAACTACAGGCAATGACAATCATCATTGTCAGTTATGTGTCTGAGAGATCCAGTCACATTGGAAATGGAAATGATAAGAAACTATATAATAAAAAATGAAGAGTCTTCAAATAATGCCATATAAAATGATAAGAAACTATATAATAAAAATGAAGAGTCTTCAAATAATGCCATATAAAATTAAAAATACAATAGTTATGACAGGAACTAAGGACTCTCAAGAAGCTGTACAGGAAGTAAAATAAAATGCCAGTTGCTAGCAGAGCTATGAAATATGAGAAAAAAAAAGCTCATGACTTCTCAGAGCAAAGTGCCATTGAAAACAAAGTAAGGAAAAGGCCAAGAAGCAGAAATCTTTCATAGCCAATTTCTTTAACTTTACTAACTGCTTATTGATAAGAGAAGTGCTCAGCATATTAAATCAACATTTTCCTTCACAACACTATAAGTGACCAAGAAAGAGGACATGAGCTTAGCCACAATAAATGTCTGATAGTTCTAGCACCCCTAATAACAAAGTTCAGCATGAGGGAACTAAGCTAAAACGAGATACAGGAAATCATTAAGGCATCACAATTAACTCCTTTCCCAGGGCCCAATGAAGTACCATATAGTGTATATAAGCACTGTCCATGAATCCTGCTGCAACTGTAGAAGATTATGAGTTATCTGATGAAAAGGAATAAATTACAACCAGTGAAAGTGTGTAAAATGTGTGGATCTCCAAGGAGTTCAAGATTATCTACTCTGTATAGAAGGCAATATATTTTTCAGTATCTTGTCAGCTGATACAGTTTCTTCTAAGGAATGATTACATTAACATCCCAGTTTAGAAGGGTGGGACTGCTTGGAGCGCATCAGGACAGTCACACAGCTCCTGAGAAGTAAATGAGTGAAAGGGCAAACTGGTGGTCCTGAAGTTGGATCGTGCCAATGCCTATGGGTTCATATTTACAAATGCTTTTAACATAAAAGTGGAACATTATGTCATCAGAATTTTTCTGATGGATTTTTGTATAAAAAATGTATTTTCCTTTTGCTTTTTCACTGTTGAGTTACCACTTAGAGAATTTTATAGAATTCTTGTAAAGAGGTGCAGTATATGTGAAAAATAATTATTTCAAGATTCTTGCATGAAGCTTCTCCTGAGAAAGTTCCATCTTCTTTGTTGGTATCACCAATGTAGAATGGAATTAAAGTTATTTTGTTCTATAACATAATATACAGTTATGATACTATTATGGTTATGATATTAAGACTCATATCATTGGTATCCTTACATCAGCAAAAGATGATGACGTAGTGTCCAAAAAGAAAAATTTTTTATCAGTATCTGTGCAGGTGGCTGGGCAGGCCAATCCTTGAGTGACAATATCCTTTGTTTATGTTTGGGAGTGATTATCATTTGGATTGTGTCATTATGGCAACCACTTATGTTGCAGTCCAGTGAAGCCATTCTAAAGCTTGAAAAAAAAAGTACTGCTAACCACAAAACCACCAGTTGACAAATCTGGACTGCCTGGCTGTTTCACAGTTTGAATATATCAGTATGGTATCATATCCAAGGTTTTGTGGCCCTAGCTAATATACAAAATTTCAATGTTAATGGTGGCTCTGGAGATGAAGATCAGCAGCTATCTGCAAATATGCCTTGGCCTGCTAAGTAGCTTAAGAAGGGATGTACTATATGGTTCTGCCAATACCCTACAGTTCCCCTTCAGCAGCCATGAAGAATTTGTAGTGACAAGAACAAGAGTATCTAACTAGTACAGAAATTCTAAAGACCCTAAAGTGGCAGCAGCTGTCATTAAGGCTTGCATAGAAAATGAAATACTGCCAGAGAGTTGTAGGTAGGAGAGTCATGGCTAAAGCAGAGGGCTCTTGTTGAGACAGTAGCAGTAGGGAAATCAGGCTGCCAGATCAGAAAATAAAGAAATGCAGGCATTGAGGAAAAGGGTGGTATTCAGTCAACAAGAAGCTTGGACAAAGTGAGAAAAAGCAATGCAATGGAACATCACTTGGTCAGATTTTTGGCAGTTCAACCTTTGGTCTAGGATATATATAACACCCTAAAAAACTTTCATAAATGAGGCAGGAAGGAGTGAAACACCTTCTTGAACTTAGAAGAGGATCCCTTCAACATCATCTTACCAGCACCCTAAAGGTTTTATCTGAGGTTCACTACCATTGGTGCCACAGCATAGTGCTCTGGTTAGTTGCAAGAGTCATCACCACAGTCATTCAATCCAGTAAATCCCCAGCAAAAAATCCATCCATTTTCTCAAAACCAGAGAGAAGATCTGTTCACTATAACGGACATGACCATACCTACTTTCTTGAGTTCTAAACTGGCAATTGACAGTAGATTTTGGAAAACAACTGAGATTCCTATCATATAAACACTGCTCAGTCATCTTCTTGGATGTAACCAGGTAGGTGATTATGCTGGAATTGACAGTATCCTGGGAAGATTACCCGGAGAAAGCTCATGAGAGCTCACCAAATACTAGAAACTAGTGAAATAGTGTAGAAGTCAGAGTTAGCAAGCATTCTCTTCTACTAGCCAACTGAAAAATAAAAATTCACATTTTTCTTAAAATTCCAAATTTTTGTAATTCATAAAAATCCTGTATAACTTAAATACTGCAATGTCATTTTTGCCATTATAGCTTTTATACTGAATTTATACAGAGAGAATAAAAAAAAAGAGACTTGGATATTGTTTTTATTTTTACATATTTTTGGACTGCAACAAGGTATTACTTTTAAAAAGAAAACTCCAAAGAAATTTCTATTTCTATTCCAAATTATTTTTAATCTCAACCTAATTCTTGCAACAGATAACCTTTTAGTTAATGTATACTCTATAATGATATTGAAAATTATTTTATTCATATTAATTTTTTTAGGCATCACCTTTATAAGGTGTAGAAACTAAAGAAACAGCTATGGATATTATTAGAAAGAAAAATTTATTAATACTGTATGCATATAAAACCCTACATTCTTAAAAAGTTTTGTATATTCAAGTGATTGTCAGTTTGGTACTTGTTAATATTTCAGTGTTCTATTTGCCAGATATCTGAGAAAATAAATCATAAGTTTTTGTTTTTTTATCTTAATTAGTTATCATTTTCTTTTATATTTGATTCAATATTTCTATGAGCACCATAACCAATACAAGCTAAAATGTCATCTGTAATCATTTACAGGTGCTGCATACAACCCACACGTGGTAGCTCAGACAGAAACTAATGAAACCATTTCTTTTGGCATTCAATATGGATTCATAACTGACAAGCCTTCTACAAATTCAGAATGACTTGAAGAAAAAAAACATACACACACACACACACACATATATATATATATATATATATATATATATATATTATATATATATTGAAAATTGCAATTATCTTTAAAAAACACAGTTCAACCTATTATTATGAGAAAAGTAATATTCTTATAATAAAAGTGAATTTATTTATCTGCATATTTCTTTTTTATGGTACAATATTAAAATATGGATTACTTTTTCTATGATCATAACCAAAAATGTAAAATCCACATTTAGAAATAACACATTTTTCTAAGTCTATTAAATTGCTAACAAATTATTACTTTGTTTGTTTTCTAAAATAGGCAATTATTATCTGCTGGAAGTTATTTAAAAATCAACTGAGTATTGACTTAATTATGAGATTACAAATTTGTAAAGTAAAACTTTGATAATGTCCTTAAAGCCAGTTTTAACTGATTGCTTCTTAAAAAAAGAATATTACAAAAAAATTCAATAGGAATAATAAAATATGATATATAAAATCTAATAAGAATTAAAATATTGATTTAGATTCACTTGTTCTAATCTTCAAGTAGTACTTTTCAAAAATTCATTAAGAGCTTTGGAAATTAATTTACAAAAAAATCTACTTTATTTTTTATTTTGATATGTAGAGAGCTCCTGCAATTCTGCCAGCATTGTTGCAGTTACTACCAAATTATGAGTTATTTTAATAAATTACATTTTTTCATTTGTTTATCATCATCAAAATCTCAGAGTGATTTCATTTTAGGAATTAATTAATACTAAAAAGAAGCTTGCATTGCACTAATAAAATCAGAAGTTATTAATTAACCTTATTAATTACTTATTTCCCATCAAATATTTTTGTATAAATAACTTCTTTAATATCATATCTTATGTCCCGATATAGGATTTTCAATACCAGTATTGATATTATAATGAATTATATACCAGTATTGATATTATAATGAATTATATCTTTTTAACAACTTTACACAAGCAAATTCTCCAGGTATATTATGTATTAGATGCTTTTTTTTGCTTTTTTCAACGACCAAAGAACATGCATGAAAAAGTATATTTTCTTATTTATTTTGCTAACAAGGCTGATGTATTTCCATATTGGACTTATTCAGTTTGATAATCAACAAAATGAATATATTTCATAGTTTAATAAGAAATCCTAACTCTATTGATATAATAAAGATGAGAAAATATTTTCTCACAGAAACAATGAAATAGTATTGTTGTTTCATATTTTCCAGTTGTGTACTTCAAATATACAAATCTGAAAATGTTTCAATTAAATTATCAATCACAATGAATACTGATAAACAATTAGGCAATATTCAAATTATATACAAAAGTTGCCTTAGTTTTATTACTCCCAAGTTCACTTTGACTGAGTGGTAATACCTGTTAGGATCCCACCTATGGGTCAAATAGATCTGTTTTCAAATTATTTAGATAGGAATACTTGATATTGTTTAAATGTGTGTGAAAAACTTAAACTACACAAAAAATGTAAATATGAATATATAATATATTCAATTCTCTAACATCTAGGCATAAAATAACCCCAGACAGGTTTACATACTGTTTAAGTAATCAAGTAATCAATCATAATTTTGTGACAAATGCATTTTTCTGCCGGTTGCCATAGCAAGGTTAAAAAGCTCAGTTTGCTCTACTATTTACCCATAGATGGAGGGAGAATAGTTAGATTCCTTTCCCAAGGGGATTAGAAGTATGTGAAATGCAAACAGCCTTGTCCAGGATTTGAACAGTGGTCCATTTCTTACAATGATAACCATTTGATGATCTGAAAATAAATCTATGATAGAGGTCCTTTGGTAATTTAGTTAATTATCATAATATAGCTGTTTAAATATACAAAAAATATCTGTACAAAAACACATTCTTTCTCACACTCACAACAACTTGCAGAATTATAGTAAATAATTATTTAGAGCCATAACACAGTTGGGAATTGATAAATATATAGAGTGTTTTATTAGATTTGCTCAAACCAAATTATTCTTGGTAAGTGTAACTTAAATATTTACTATTTTGCTTGCTTGGTTCCATTTTTCTCAAATGTATATATACATAATTCAATATATTCTCATACATAATGAAAACTAGAATACACCTGGATGTTTTCTGTATTCAAGTAGAATCTTAGATAAAATTTTAATGGTTTATTACACCTTACCACTACATATAGAGAATTTGAAATAAAAAATGAGGAAAGTAATATTAATTAGAAAACCAATGAAAATTTTAATCACAAAGCAAACAAGAATGTGATTGGTATTAATTTATTTCTTTTTTATATATGGCTTATAAGAAAATTAAACCATGCTTATTATTGATAAAAATTGGTTAGTGCTTACAAAAATGTATTTCATAGTATCCAATTCCATGGTGAAGAGTATTTTTTAAAAATTCTGTTTTCTTTATAGGTCTGTTGTAATGAAGTGCACATTTTTATGATGCTGTTATAGATATATTGCTAAGACATATTTTCAGTGAATGGAATAAAAGATTTCTACTAGCTCTGTTTAGGTCCAATGAGTTTACTTCAAGTGATATAACTACAGTAAAAGAAATGACAAAAACTGTTAATGCCCACTGATAGGCAGGAACAGTTTTTGTCAATTTCTTAAAAAAAAAAAAAAACAACTAAAATCATTCAGATACAAGATACATTCAAAATGTGTTCAAAAAGTATAGAAATTAGCTTGATAGTTTTCTTCAAATCGACACTGACTCATCTAGACATCATCACTTTATTATATAAGTTGCTCAGCTGCATACATATCTTCATTAATTTTTTTTTCCTTTTTCATATTTTTTAATGCTTTAAAATAATAAACAAGTCTGCATTAAATTTTGCCAAAAACTTGGCAAAACTGGTTCTGAAGCCTTTGAAAGGCTGAGAGAAGCTTATAGACATGATGCAATGAGCCGTGTCAGGGTCTATGACTGGCATCTTCACTTTAAGGATGGAAGAACATCAGTTAAAAGGGTTGAGCATCCAAGGAAGCCTTCTAACAACAGGAATGTTGAAACAGTTGAGAATAGACACATTGTGGTGAAGGTGGATAGAAAATTGACAGAGTTTTGTGATAAAATGAACATTCTTGTTGGCTCATGTCAAGCCATTCTTACTAAAGATTTAGGTATAAGATGAGTAACAACCAAGTTTTTTCACGGCTTCTGATACCATAGCAAAGTTTCAGGTGATCACAGATACTGATTTGATCCAGTGTACAGAAGTTGATGCATAGTTTTTGAATACCATCATAACCAGTGAAAATCATGGGTATAGGATCTCAGTTCTGAAATTAAGACTCAGTCATCTGTGTGGAGGTCATCATAATCACCCTGACCAAAGCATTGTTCAGGATATTTTTTGACAGAGGTGTATTTTATTATAAATAAACTACTAAAGGTCAAACTGTCACAAAACAATATTACTTGGAAGTCTTGTGTTGTCTCCATGATGCTATGCATCATAAATGGTCAAACATGCAGTCCACAGGTCATTGACAGATTCACCATGACAGGGCATCTGTGTATTCTACTCAACTTGTCCAGGAGTTTTTGACAAAATAAAAGATTGAGAAAATTCAGCACCCTTATAGTCATCAGATTCAACTCTGTGTAACAATTTCTTGGTTCCTAAATTGAAAATGCATCTGAAGAGTAAGGGATCTGAGGATGTGAGGGATATTAAAAGAAATACATTGATGCAGCATCACACAATATAGAAAAGGAAGATTTTTAGATGTTTCAACCTATGGAAAACTCCCTGAAATAAGTGCATTGAATGTCAAAACAAATATTTTAAAGAAAATTAATGCTTCATTCATTGTTCATTTCTGTCTTTGTAAATACAGCTTCAGTCTCAATAACTTTTTTAATACACTTTGTATAACTATAACCATATTATATCAATATTAATGAAATACTTTTAAGAAATTTAAAGTGTGTGCTTTTATCCCAAACTATTCATTATGTGTATTCTAAAAAAAATTTGTTTATAAACATCATATGTTCCAAATGAATGTGCATATCTGAAAATGTTCTTAAAATTTTCTTTTCATGCATAACTAACAATTCAAGAAAACTGAAAAGAATTTATACAAAGAATGGATATTTACACACACACACACACACACTATATATATATATATATATATATATATATATATATATATATATATATATATATATATAATCTAATAGCTTTAAGTACAATTTTAAATTATAAAAATTATTTTAAGTATTGTGTATAAGAAAAAAAGCTTTAATTTTTTTTCAAAGTAGTGCAATTCGCATATACAAGAAAGTCAGACATCAAAGTATTTTTCTGGCTTTCACCATTTTAAGAACAATTCCAGTTTATCAAAGCAATTTTTAATATCTTCAATTTGTTAATACTGTTGACTAGATAAGGAGTGTTGATTTTAATTGTCACAAGTTATAGTCTAGAATGTTACCTGAAAAACTTCCCACCCTAACTTCATGATTGTCTGCTGCATCACATTTTCAACATTAGAATTGGTAGTGACATACCATAAAATAACTTGACTTTCTTGCCAAGAGAAAATATATTTTCTGTTTCAATGAATCATTCAAATCAGTTAACTGGTTTATCCTTAATTTTTTCTAGAAGTTCATCTATTTTTTATGCTGAAAGTTCTTTAAAAAATTCCTGCAATCTATCAGATCTTAAGTTTTTTATTCTTCCAGAGTATTTTGCTTTTGCTTTTTTTTTATCAGATTAAACACAAGAGTAAACAAAGTTGAATATACATTTTTATTAACTATGATGTTCACCAACATATTTTTTTCTGCAAACAATTTTTAAGGAGTATGTAAGCACAAGCAATAAAATAGCCTAAACACAAATTAATATAAGTAAAATAAAGGATATATAATGTAATATTTTAAATAAAAAGGTCATTATTACTTCAGGTTGTGTCAAAGAAATATCTATGTGTTCAGATTAACTAAGACTGATTCCAGCTGAAAGTGTATTAAATGTTTGAAACTTTTAGAAATTGTTATGTCATTTAACTGTGGCAGATATTTCTTTATCTGATTAATAATGAATTATGTTACTAGATCAGTAGAAATACTCTAATTATTAATAATAAAAATATTCTAATAGATGTTATCTATTAAAATAGCAAATAATTAGTTCTTTTAAAAGTTTTTTTCTTTTAACATATACATTTTAAGAATTCTTTGTCTATCTAAAAAAATACATATTTTTTGTTTTTTATTTAGTACTCTAGGTTATTGAGAAAATCAGTGCTGAATCTTTATATTTTCATTGGCCAAAAGAGCAGAATGGTGTTCATGGTGACTCTAATATTGATCCTGTGTATGATATGAGCAGTGGTAGATTTTTGTGTATGATGCTGTGGGTTGGCAAATGAAGAGATTGAGTTACTAGGTGAGGTGGTTGTTGATGAACAGGGTAAGGTAGACTGCAGAGTAGACAGGATTGAGCTTTGAGTGAGTACAATTAACATAATCAATGATTCTCCAGCCAGAAAGGAAACTGGATGTCCATGTGATTTTTTTTGTATTCTATATATGAATAGTTTGACAAGCTTGAGGAGTGCTGTCTTTATTTTATGACCACAATAATCCATTCTCTATAACATAGGAGAGCTAGTTGTACAGTTATCATGAATTTTGGGGAAAGGTGAGGGAGAGGTATAATCTTATAGGTTATAGAAACAGTGAAGAGTTCAGAAGTGCTTTGGAAATTTCTATAACATTCAGACTAACAATATTGAGCCAAGATTGGCTTGAGTGGAAAGGTCTACTATTTATAGCTATCAATTCAGCTGTGTTTCTACGGGGATAGGATGTACCTGGAAGAAAGGAAGCTTGCAGAGATTTCATAAGCACATTATTATTTTTTTATGAAATATTATAAATAACTCCAACAACATTTTTTATAACACAAGTACTTTGCTGCTTTTTCCCCCTCTATTTCAATTTGTGTATTGGCACTATAACTATAGCAGCATCTGGAGAATTTTTAAAAGTATGAATATAACTACATGGTGCTAAATTGGATGAAACTTGAATTATCTACTAATGCAAATTAAATGATTATATACTATTGTTTTTAGTTCCAGTGCTCATCTGTTTATTTTGTTTTTCTTTATTTTTCATTGATAACAATTTTCTTCAACTATAATGAATATATTTTTATTACTTAGTCATATTATATGTTTCTCCATATAAACTCTGTTAGATTTGCATTTTTGTAGGGAAGTGTAATGTATTTTCTTTTATCTCCTTTCATTATCATAAAAAGTAAAATGGTGTTCTTATTAAATTAAATCAATAAATTAATGGTATTCTTATTAAATTATTAAAACAGATAAGAACCTTTCTGAACTGTAGATAAAATGACTTTTCATGATTACAGTCAGTGATCAGCTTAATTTTAGTTTCTATTCTCTTGAGATGAGGAATAGGTTCAAAAAGGTTTCATATGATGAATAATATTCTTATTTCTTGTCCTTCAATATTAATAGAAATTTCTTTGTTGATAGTTCTATTCAATTTTTTTCTCTATATCATAGCATTGATCTTATTTTGCAGAAAGCAGTTTTCAGTTATGAAATTTTATGATACAAGTTAAACATGCTATAATGTTTTCCCTCCTTTTTTTAAAATTTTGAATAGAAGTAAACAGAAATTAAATTTAAAAAAATAATATTGCTATAACTATTCTAAATTTTAAATAAGAGGTTACCTATTATAGTAATAAACAATATTGATATCAACGAAGGATAAATATATTTGCATAATTTCTAGAAATGTATGTCAACAATATCAAACAGATTAAAATTGATTCAAAAGATAATAAAATTGCAAAAGAACTACACTAAATATATTCTAGAATTAGATTTTTTGAAATGACTGAACAATTAGTGAATGAATTAAATATTGAAATAGTGGAAGAAACTGACATTTTGGGAAAAAGTTGCCAAAATATCTTCAATTATTTTTTTTAACTCTAAGAGATTGTTATCATAGCTGAGTAAATAGTAATAAATAATCATTCTCCTATATATGTGTGTCTAGAAATAATGGTGATAAAGCAGTAGATAGCAGAATTATTCACAAAATGTAATTAGACAGAGACTTGTTGTCTTCATTTAAAAATACTGTTAGAGCCGTAATTAAAGCAACATGGCTACAGGTTGAAAAGAAAACAAAATTATTTAAAATATTGGTTTTATTGTTGTAAACAATATATATAGAGAAGGGTAAAATAAACCTCATGAGTAAATTCATCTTATATGAACAGTGTTTAGGTATATTTATAATATGCAAAATATTTGCAAGTTAACATGGTTTACAAGTAGAACTTAAGACATTAAAAAACAAATATAAATGCTGAATAAAGTTTTATCAATTTGTATTATTCACTAAGAAATTCTTTATGTGATCCCTAAAAATTAAACCATTTAATTAAATCATTATTTACAAATTAAAATAAAATAATGTTAGTTTCTAATAGAACTAAAAAATGGACTTTTGTTGATATTGGTATGTAAATGAACTGCACCATCATAATAAGTGAGTTTGAAATCCAGTGGAACTTTGTTCACCTTTGCACTAATAGCATTGGGAAAGCTATGAACCCCCTCATCCTCCTAGCTAAAAGCTGAATAGTACTACTATTCTTCTACAAGGATTACTTTGGCATTAAGTAACCCATGAAGGTTGATATGCCATTAAACAAAGAAACCAAACCAGTATGTAAAGAAGAGCAGCATTACAAATGAATAAACCAAATATGTAATACATATAATATGAATACAATCTATAGATTGTATTAATCTTTGAACCATTGTAGAAATGTAAGCAGAAAATCCTAATACAATTTCTCCTCAATTGCAATTAGATAAGTTATCATCATAAATTAATGAAACATGTTGAAGAGAAATATATTAGAAACTGGCATTTGAATTAAAACATTTAATTAATACAGACAGAGAAAAGGCTGAGACATTCTTAATTAAAGGTAAGAAATTGAATTCCTTCAAAAAAATATTATTGAGTGATGATAATAATTTTAGTCTTGCAATCAATTTATTCCTCAGTCATAAATAAAATTGAACTAATTGCTTGGGAATTACCAAGAACTTGATAAAGAAATTATATAAATAGATTGTTAAAATAGAAAAAGAGGTTATTTTGTAGTTATGTTTTATAAAAAATAAATGACTGAAGATTTTTATTTAAAAATTAATGCACAAAGATACAAAAAAATATAATAAAACAAGAACAATGAATTTACCTCTTATACTATCTGGCTTTTGTGATCACCATGGTCTTGCAATATTTGTAAGTATGAATGAAGGACTTGGCCCTGGACAAAACTGGAACTCAAATCGATAGATTGAGGAACTCATGACCATACACAAGGCTCTACACCTAAAAAAAGACACAGACAGATTATAAGGAAAAAAAGGTGGCATCAGTATCAGAAACTGTCTCAATGACCAAAATGGGACTGGAAAAATGTGTACGACAATCTAGTGAAAATATTATGACATGTACTCAGAACAGTGCAATGAGAAACTTTTAAAATGTCAAATGAAGGAGTAGTGAAAGATACAGCAAAGATAGAAAAATTGGAAAAGAAAACACCCAAGAAAATTGTTTAAAGCAAATATAAAATATTGTGAACAGACAATGAATGGCATGGCAGAGGACACCTGTGGTGAGAAATAGAACCCTTCATCATTAAAACCCAGAACAAGTCTATCAAGACAAACTACATCAAGGGAAAGATGGACAAAACCAGAAAAATAGTTATGCCACTTGATCCATCAAAATAGAAATAAGACAGTAAATCACATAATGGTTATAGCAAACAGCCACCGAGAGAGTTTAAAACTAGGTACAACAGTGTCAATCATATACTGGGAACTGTGAAAAGGACATGTAACAAGTAACCATCAGCAGAAATCTGAAAATACTCTAGTATTCTGACCATCCTATCTAAGCAAAAAGATAAGTCTTGAATAAGTAAAAATGATTTAAAAATAGGACTTACCAAATTGTAGATGTAGCTGTGCTGTCAGATCACAGATCAAATGTGAAAGAGAGTTAGAAATTAGAAAAATACCATAAAACTTGCCTAGAAGATGAAAAATATGTGTAATATTAGGGTTAGGATCATCTTCATAGTAGGTTAGAACTATCAAAAATTCAAGAATTGAGTCAGAAATTTAGAAAGGGTTGAAAATATACCAAACCTGGTGCTATTGGAGTCTGCAAAAACACTAAGAAGGGTGCTGGAGATTTGAGATTTGTTGCTATCCCGACTTCAGTGATGACCATTAAATAGCTGGTGTGAGCATGCAAATGCATGAAAAAATAAATAGATAACAACAAATAGGGAAAAAGATTATTATACTTGAGCTTTTAAAAAACTTACAATCTTGACAGAATTTTGACAAAGCATTTTTCTAATCAAAAGCCTATGATAAGATAAAGAATCAATAATGTCATGATTGTAGTAAAGCATACAAAATTTACAATGTTTCTATCCAAATGTAATTGAAAGTTAAGATTTTACAAGAAAAAGGTGTATTATAATGAATAGTTACACTCAGCTTACGTTCAAGAATTGTAAGCCAATTATCAGTGAGAAAAATCCTGAATTCAACAATAAATTGTATGTGTGTTTTGTAGATATCACAAAAAACTATTTGACAGAATGAACTGGAGCAAACTAATGAAAATTCTTTAAGAGAAAAGAGTAGGCTGGCAGACATTTTACAGTACAAGAAGCAATTACATGCAAAGGAGACAAAATGTCAGCTTACATATATCAGTTAATGTATTTAACAGAAAATTTTACGATTGCTATTAACATGTTCAATATAAGTAGAGTAGAAACAAAAGAAACTGTAGAAAAGCAAAATAGAAAGTTCTAAGTGTGGTAGGAAACAAGTTAAGATATGGCTAATAAATAACGTAGAATAAAGTAAATAAAATGTAATGAACTGCGGGGATAGAACACAAATATTTTCTCATTAAAATTGATTGAATAATATTTACTGCAATAAAACTAATTTTAAAAATAGAATTCATATAGATTTTAAAGGGAAAAATAAATAGAAAATGAAAATAAATTAACCAAGTGTTTTAGTCAAGATAGTGACCAGAGCATGTTTTACATGAATCAATGAAAGATTCAGTTTTTAACAAAACTGACTCAGACAATTGTGACAGTCACAAAAAAAAAAAAAAAAAAAATGAAGAAGCAAGAAATATTTATGTCTAGATTTTATTTGAACTGTTATAGAGTGCATCATCAGCATTTCCATATTCTTTATTTTCTGTAGATAGGCTGAGTCTTTTAAATGTGAGGTAATTTTGGCAGCTTATCATGTGCAATTTTTGATAGATGTTTAAGATATAGATATTTTGACAAATACTTATATAAAACACAATTATTTAGACATGAATCAATTTGAACTCCCAACCCCATCATAGGTAAATAGAAGGGCAGACTGGTTCTTTATCCCTGGTAAAGCAACCAGTCAAGGAGAAGGAAAACTCTGAATTCAAACCAGTTTTACTCCATTTAAAATAATGATCTTATGGCATATTCTGTGAACGAGTTGGGTAAATGCATATTATTATTTTGGCTATAAAAGCTGGAATGTAGCTATATTACTTGCAAAACCTTGTTTATTGAAAGCATTAAATGAATCCATTAATATTTGCATTATAGAACAAATTAAAGTAATATAACTTATTAAGTTATCTGGGGCTATCTGAATCATTTCCTGCTATTTATTATATATCATTATTACCCATGCATACCTACAAGATCTTATAATCATCACACACACACACATATATATATATATATATATATATATATATATATATAATGAGAAAGTGAAAAAGATTGAGCCATGTATTTTTAAAACTGAATCTCATCAGTATCATCAGAGACTAGGGAAAGAAGAATATATTAATTTTTGAAAATGGTAACACACACAGATATATATATATATATATATATATATATATATATATATATTATCCTTCCAAGCTGTAGCCGGGTCAGTGGTACTCTATGGCTGCACCACGAAATGCTTAGAGAAAAACCTTGATGGGAATTACACAAGGATACTGCATGCTGTCTCAAACGAATCTTGGAAGCAGTACCCTACAAGAAAACAACTGTATCGCTACTTGACCCCTATCATATACATCATCTGCGTAAGATGAACAAGACATGCTGGAGACTGGTGAAGAATGCAGGAAGACCTCCTGTGTACACTCTACATATGCACACACCTGTGTATGTTCACCAGCAAAAACCTATATCAATCAGCCAGAAGTGATAACCGATAGGGATGGTTGGTGAGAGAGAGAGGCATATGGGTATCCATGCTGTCAGTGCGACCTGATTATATATATATATATATATATATATATATATAATCATGATTAAAATTTAACACTAAAAACGTTATTGATTCATAAAATCTTTACATGAAAATACAGAGCAATATCACAATATATTTCATATATGAAATAAAATAATAAAACAGGATAAAAACTCATGACTTGGATTTTCACTTTGTTGAACCTCAGGTAAACTAGTACTCAACACATCTAATTTTAATAGATTCAACATGTTTGATTTTGTTAGATTTTGTATGAATCTAACAAAATCAGACATGTTGAATATTAGCTTACCTTAGGATCGACAATGGGAAACTCTGAGTTATGAGGTTTTAATCCTGTTTTATTATCTTATCTTATACTTGAAATATATAGTATTTGTGTTGTTTCCTAAAAGAGACCAAACATTCCTGATGTTTATTAGTAAATAAAGTATTAATCGAAAGTTACACGCAAGCTACAACACATTAAAAGTTATATGAATAGTAACAGTCAAGAAAACAGGGACAGTATAATTAAATCATGTATGAAGTAGAAAATACAGTTTGTATATTGGAAGTTCATTGATTAGCCATAGTTTTACTGAGAGGATAAGCAACAATTGTAATGATGGTAAATAAGAAATATTGTTTTATTTATGGCCAAATTTCAATAATTTGCTATGATTGTACATTACAAAAACAAGGCATAAAAATTGTTTATATAGAAAACTCATAAAAAGTAGATTTTCCTGAAGATATGGAATTCACCATTAGATTTGTTCTGGTTTATTTTTAGCTCAATTAATATCAAACATTAAAACTGATAAGAATGACATAAATTCAACTAATTTTAAGAGGTTGGTTCATTAGTTGTTCTATGGCATGTCAACTCTTGTTGGATTATTTTATGCTGAAGTAAGTTTAACACTTATGGTATCCAATTATATACAGTACAAAAATGTATCTCACAATCATTTTAAACATGTAAACACTTCATTATCTCAAACAAATCTGACATATAAATACCCTAACAGGTACTACCACTATAAGTCAGAGTGGACTAGTAATGGAGTAATGGCAAAGAATAGGTGACTCTACTCTTCTCAAGGCTCTAGAACTAGAACCTCATCACCAAATCCTGTATAGTGTTACACTAAGGACACCCTTTTTTGCAGAAGATGTCTTACTCCTCTAAAGAGGATGTAGTCAATATGGTTTGGTTAGTTTGTTTGTTTAATAGCATATGAACCTTCATGGATTAATTAATGCCAAAACTATCCTTGTAGAAGATCAGTAGTGGTAGCTGAGGGTATTATGGGGTTCATACCTTTCCCAAGAATATTAGTCTGAAAGTGAACATAATAGCACAGCTCGAATTCAAATTCACTTACTATGATGTCGCAGTCCAGGATGCAGTTACTGTATTCTAGGTTCTGATGACAGTGTGGTAATTTTAAGAATGATTATACCCAATGAGAAAACAGGTATTATGCATTTTGTATCAATATTCATAGAGACTAGATTGTTTTTATTAGATAATTTATTCATAAAGCAAGTCGTACTTTCACTCTTTTAAGACTTAAATCAAATTTGAAATTTTGAATACACATATGTACTTGGAGTTTAACGAAAATATTTTTTAAACTATCACTTAGCCTAACAATTTGATATGATAGATTATACAATTTTAGAAATAGAAACTGTATGTTAGTAGAATCTTTTATTCTGAATTGAAATCATCTTGAAATATTTTTCATTTTATAACTAATGTATAAAATGTGTAAATAGTAGGGTAGACTATTTTTTTAGCCTTGGTAATGCAACCAGTCTAGAAGAAGGAAAACTGAATTAAAACCAGATATAATCTACTTTAAAAAATTGACCTAGTGTTACATCTTGCTTATGGCAGAATCAGGTTTGGGTAGATACATAAAATATATTTTGTTTATGAGTAAAAAATATTATATTCTAAAAATATTTTTCAAAAAGATGTATTAAAATGTATCAATATTGATCCTGTTAGATGTCTTTTTTTATAGATTTATCAACATTTCAAATCTAAATTAAATAGCCAAATCAGAGCGACTATATAACACAAGACTATAAACTGATAATGCTGGAAGATATATACATATAAGTCAAATTCAAAAATCAATTGTTTCTTTGCCCTCAAGTTGAAAAAGTCCTCCATCCATTTAAATAAAGTTTTGCCTCAGGTACCACTTTAGATAAGTTTATGGTTCTCAATGCAAATTATCAATTTCTACAACTTCCGAAGCAACATAACTCCAATGACACAACCTTTGTCATGAAGTAGCTGACAATGACTTTGCTATCCAACCTGCACCTACTTCTGTCTCATTCCTTCAGGTGCTAAGGAAAGGAGATGAGCATCTAGTGAAGATCACAATATGCTAAGAGCCTGGAGGACATTGATTGGGATCATACTGAAAAGGAGAGAGAATAAGTCACTGATGCTTAACATCATCCTACACATTTCTGTAAAGGAAAACTCTTTCTTAGCATCAGTTATATTGTAGGTGACACCTTTCTTAACAATATGCACTATTCTTTCACAGTATCTGAAAGATACTGCATGATAGAGCAAGCAAGCATACTGATGTGAAGGAAAGTGGTATTGCTAAGATAGAAGAGAGAGACAAGAGAAAAGTCTCCACAATGGAATATCACTTGTGTATCTCTCATAAGTAAAAATAAATCCAGTTCAAGGAAACAGACCTTGTGTCAATTGAGCTTGATATTTTGCAAAGAAAAGACAGATTAAATTGTTCACTAGAAATTATTTTATAATAAAAGTAAATAAAAGATACTCTATATGAAATGATACTAGGCGCTTGTGGTGTAATAGTTATCACCATAGAAAATGGAGATGACAACCTGAGTTTAAATCCCATACTAGGCTGTTTGCATGTCACTTAGTGCTAATAAGATATGCATCCAACTATTCTCTCTCCAGCTATGGTAAATACTAAGGCAGCTAAATAGTAAGGCAGACTATGGCAACCAGTCTAGGAGAAGGAAAACTCTGAATTCAAACCTATTAAACCCTGCTAAAAACTTGACCTTTTTTTGTATCATAATTGCTCTGGCCTATAATAAACCATAAACACTGATCAAATACAAATGTAGCAATCTTGAAATAGCATGAAACAATATAAAGCAATGTTCTTTCAATATCATCAAACTGAATATAAAATATATCAAAATTAAATATAATGCCTTATTGATGGGGCTTAGAATACACTGTATCCCCTGCATAGGGGTAAGGTGCCCCTGGAATGGTAGTACCTATTAGGGTCCCATCTATGCATCGAATAGATCTGTTTTGAAAATATTTGTATTTGATGTGCAAAAAAAAACAAAAACACTTAAGAAATAACTATACAAAAAAAAATACAAACATACAATGAATACGATTCCTTAATTCTAGTCATAAAATAATCCTAGACGGGTTGACCTGCCATGAAAAATCAATCAAAATTAAATATATTATTTAAACTTAATATCAAATCTGAAGTTTGTTTTCAGCAAATCTAGAACAACCTTTGACTATTAATAAAAAAAAAGGTAAAATTGAATATAATGTAAAATTCTATAAGATTAAACTTGATAAAAATTTACACATTATCAAAAGCATTTTTTTTTATAATGAAAGCTTATATTATCATCACCATTCTTACTGTCTTATTTATAACATATTTATTTGTATCTTAAATATAAATTCAAATAAAGCAATTAAATTTATCATAAACTTATAGATTGGAGTACATTTAACATTTTTAGGTTTATAAACAAAAATAACAAAAGTAACATGATGGAACATTTATTGTTTCATTTTTTTGGTACATAGTATTCTCTTATAACACTTTACTATTTTTCTTTTTAAAGTATCTTTATTGCTATGTTTATAGGAGAGAAACCCTCTTGATATTAGCCATAGCTGAACATACACATAAAGAAAAAGGTACACATCAACCTTTTTGAGATGAAGTCAGAATAATAGATAGAGAACATTTCTTTTGGCTACAAAATGATGAAGTTTATCTACATGAGTTTGATGGGATATTGGTACCTATATTCAATAAAGCAAAAAAAAAAAAACACTGAGGGAACCTCTTGTGACTGAAAAAAATATTGTCAGTGTCTTGTGAATTTCTAAGAAAATTAGCATATGCATTGTTATTTACTAAGCTTATTTCACCACACAGCCAGGAATATGGGGCACCCAGTAAGAATCGAACTCACTAACATTGGAATCTCCCCATCATAAGCAGAACACCCTATTTTGGGGGTAGTGGGGTGAGAAAGGTCATACCCCTCTGAAGAAGATGCAATCAGCATACTCTAGGCTCTGCTGACTGTGGTAATTTAAGAATCATTACACTCAATGAGAAAATAGGCATTAAATCATTTCTTGATCTCTTTATAATTTATTTTAATTTGAGTGACACTTAAGAGGTTTAGCTCACTATTATACCATGTGAGGCACTAGAATTTGCATATGTATTGAGTTACACAGTACATGTACTGAATATATCAACACATATTCCAATTATCATAAGATACTGGTAATACTATTTTTTTAGTTAAACCTTTAAATTAAAATTGCAAGAAAGATTCTAGAATCAAGACAATTTATAAAGGAACCCCACTGCATGACAAATCATATAGCTGTAAAGGCTGATAAAACATTAGTTTAAAGGTATTGATAAAACCAACAATAATGAGAATAATAATCTAAACAAATGACAGAAATATCCATATAATTCTAAAATATACAAGAAATTAAAAAAATAAAAAAATTTCTACCTAAAGTAGAAGAAAGAGTATACAAGTGTATAATTGGTAAAATATTTTTAAGAAAGGAAGAATGAAATTTGTAAATATCTCAACAATTCTCTCTTGTTTTGGTCAACAGAAGAATTTTATGACTTGCAGGTCACTTAATATAAGTGAACTATTGATTTTTTAGTAAAAATTCTAATGTGAAAATAGTTGCTTTTGGCAAATTCTTGGGACTGAATAGGAGGAGAAATAGTTAACAGATTCGCAAAGGCTGCATTGATTAACTGTTCTTTCATATCATTTATTGTAGTTTTCTTTTCACCTTTTTCTTGATTATCAGCATTTCTAGAAAACAGTGAAGAGCTGACAATAAGCAAACTGGACTAGTATTTCTTTGGACTAATTTTGTATGGAAAGTGGAGGGAGTCATTTATATTTCATACTTACCTGATATTCTTCTTTAGCATACTGTAGAATATAGTTATTGTTTCATCTGTATCATTTTGTAAATTGGTCCCAGTAGTATTCCTTAATTTACTGTTAATAGATAAATGAGTCATCTATGTATTACATTTCATTAATATAAACTAAAAGAAATCCTAAGTTTTAAAAGTCTGCCTTTTGAGCATGTTTTTATTTTTTGTCCCTTTTCTTGTATGTATCTAGCCAACCTCTCCCTATGCAAATAGCCTTATCCAAGATCTCCATTTCTTATGGTGATAACTGTTAGAGAATGAGCACCTCTTCTTCTTGTAGTAGTAATAATAATAATTTAAATTTATTGTAACAGACACTATAAACTTATAAAAGATATCTTCATAATTTTTTTCATGTTTCTTTTTGTGCAGGAATGTGTGATAAGTATAGTTTAAAAAATAAATTTAAATAAGATTCAAAGCAACATTAATTTCAATGATAATTTTGTGACTTATATCATTATATATATATATATATATATATATATATATAATATATACACACACAGAGAGGGGGATGATGTCTTTGTTTAATAGCATATCAACCTTTGGAAGTTATTTAATGTCAAAGCCATCCTTGTAGAAGAACAGTAGTAGCACTATTTAACCCATGAGTATTAGTTCTGAAAGTGACCGTGATAGTGTGACTGGAATTTGAACTCACTTACAACAATGTCACTGTTAACAACTAACCCCTATCTCTCTCTCTCTATATATATATATATATATATATAACATTGGGGATCAATTCTGGGCATAATTTCTGTTGATTTTCATTTTTCCATTTGACTTAGGCTAATATTGTCATGCTAATTTCAAAACTACAGTCAGTTTTTCTTCTGTCACATCAAGTTTTTCCTCTAAACCTTACCTCTAAAATAAGCACAATTGTACTGTTTGTCTGTAAGTAATAGAACTGCTCAACTGATTGCATTGATTGTTTTATTGAAGATGAAGGAGAATTATTCAGAACTTTTGACTAGGTTGATTCCCAGTCAAAGAACAAACATCAATGCATTTGGGAAGCTAGTCTATTTTGCATATTTTGAATTAAAACATGTCAATTAAGACAAGACTTGGGTCCTTTACAAGATGTGAAAGCAGTGATGAGAATTTACAGGTGTGGATCAAGGGAACATGTGATAAGTTGGCATTTGGTATACCTATGATTTGGTTGGAGCTAAAATATCATTGCATTGCAAACTGTTAGTTTTGTTTAATGAAAACTTCACCATATAACAAGAAACACAAATGTAAAATTGAGTATCCTAGTCTACCGTCAGTTATATGTCCAGTGCTTCATTCAGCTGAAATCCCAGTGTGGGGTAGTAGAGCTTGAGAGAAGCATTGGGTGGAGAGGAATTGGCCTCCAAGATCTGACCTCAAACCTGTTGATCCCAACATTCTACATGAGCCATTTGTTGACATAAAGAAGATTATGCTCACACATTGCACATGAAACTAGTCTCTTGAAGCAATTCATTAAAGCATTGCCAATTGAAGGCAATTGTTTCAAGTACCACATTTTGGGATTTCCTGGCCTGCCAATTGAAAAAAATCAAGACCAGTGTGTTTGATGATCTACAGATTCTGGAAGTTATCAAAGATGAACCTCTTATTGGAATAATATCAGAACTCAAAAAGAATGCTTGGTTCTTTGACAAGTTCTTTACCCTGTCAAGAAATTTCTTGGAAATGCATGAGTAATGAATTACACTGAAATTGGATGGCCACAAAATGCTTGATTGCAACATGAGCAACAAGTTCCATTTTCTGCATATTGCTAACTTGATGTGGTCAGCTATGAGCAAAATGAATGATTCCACCAAGATTTTAAATTCATGGAGGAATGGTATCAAAATATATGGGATGTAATATATGTGGCTGACTATGGAGTATAAAGGGGAATTGTCTGCATATTGAACACTCTAGGAAAAAACTATGTGTAAATTTTTACCTTAACTACTTGCACATAATTTGACTTACAGTAACAATATCCTTTGTATGAACAAGATGAATTTGTACAAACATTACAGTCAAGCAATTTTTTATCATTTTCCATTGTAAATTTCTAAAACATTGTATAAAATAAGCTCAAATTGGTCACATGCAGTATTATAAAGTTTTTTGAGACCAAGCAAGAGTAACCTGTTACTTAAAAAGTTGATGTAATACAGAAAAAATGAGGACATTTTTGGATTCAGAGTCCAAAAGTTTGTCATAAACAAGTGTCAGATCTAGCTCAAGAAAATTTGTGATGGTCAGTGTAATGTTTTATTATTTCCCATTATATATACATTCTTAAAACCTTCCATAAAATAAGCAAAAATTTGTTAGATGCTGTATTTTTTGGTTTTTGAGAAAAATAGAGGGTATCCCATACCTCAAAAAGTTGATGTGATATAGAAATTTTTTTTAGATTCAGTGGTAAAAAAATAGCCTAAAACAAGTGTCAGATCCAATTCAACAAAAATTGTGTTCCCCAGTGTAATTAAATGACCACAACCAGCAAATTAAATTTGATAATTTAATTGTATATAATTCCTCTTTCTCCCCCTCTGTATATATATATATATATATATATATATATAGTGAAAAATTTGAAAAAACAGGTTCAACAAAATGAGTGATATTTATTCAGCCAATGCTGCAGTGTTTCAATCTGTTTGAATAAATATCACTCATTTTATTTGAACTTCATACAACCACACACACACACACACACACACACACATATATATATATATATATATTAGATACTTGCTTAAATCCTGGACAAGGCTGTTTGCATTTCACATAGCACTAATATCCTTGAGAAAGGTATGAATCCAGCAATTCTTCCTTCAGCTCTGGGTAAATAGTAGGGAAGACTGAACTCTGACTTTGGTATGGCTAGGAGAAGGAAAACTCTGAATTTAAACTTGTTAAACTTTGCTTAAAAATTGACCTAGTGTCACATTCTACCCTGTGCAGAGGAACTGGCTAAATACTTTGATATATATATGAGAGAGAGAGAGAGAGAGAGAGAGAGAGAGAGAGAGGGGGGGGCTTATAATTGTAATGAAGTAAGAAGTAAGAAGAAAAAGCTTGTATCTCTCATTAATTAAAATTTACACAGAACTGTTACAAGTAGAAATTGTTATCATAAAAGATAAATCCAAATTACATTAAAGAGATTTACAAATCATTTTTATATTATTTTATTTTCAGTGAAAAAATTCATAATGTTTTGTAGAGAAATACTTTTTCTAATTTGAGGGACACTTAAAAGGTTTAAACATTTTTTTCAGGTTCTTAGTCCTAATTAAGCAATCTTGTGTAATTATTTTATATGTCCAGCTTAAAGAACTTATCTACAAACCTAATTAATGTTATCTAATTAAATTAATTATAATAAAAATATATATATTATAATCATAAATATAATCATTTTAGTAAGACAAATAATTCATCACTTTTTCTTTTTGAAATTATATTCTCTACAATTAGTTACATCTTTCAGCAACATGAGAAAGAAATCTTTATTTTAAAACCTTTCTTTGGGTCCAATAAGTTTCCATATCAAATGTGGTAACTCTACACCAAACCATTTAGATGATATCTATAGAGGGCAGAAAAATAAACTCTTCCCAATTATTAATATAGATCATTACTATTTTCTATATTAGGAAGAATATAAGATCTTTAGTTTTTCTTTCTTTAAATGTTTTCTGATGAATCTTTGAAAACATTACAATTTTTTTAGATAAATGTTTTGAATAGTTAAAATGCCTTTGCTGCATAGCCTGAATCAGTCAACAAGTGGCATTGGTCTCTATATAAACTCAGATACAACAGAGTTCATGTGTTTTAATCAAGATAGTGCCATCACCTTATTAAATGGCAAGCCTCTGAAATTAGTAGAATAGTTCATATATTTTAGCAGAAATATCTCATCTAAGGAAAGCGATATCAAGGTAATCATGGATTACTATTTACAGGTTATTGACCATAGGGAAATCTGATCTCTCTGATAAAATAAAACTAGAATACTTCCAATCTATAGAATTGTCACTACTATTGTATGGTTGCACCACCAGAACTATACAAGGATGCTGTCCTGAACAAATCCTGGAAGCTGCTGGAGAAGTAAAGATGAACTCATAAGTGAAATTTTCCTGTGAGTTCCTACACATGGACACACCAGTATTGGATGAACAGCAAAAGCTTACATTCATCAGCTCTGTACGAACACTGGATGCCGTCTAGAAGACTTGACAAGCATGATGGCCAATAGGAACAGCCAAGGGAATTTGTACTATCAGTACGACTTCATGATAATACATGGGTAATTTAGTGTTATGAGCTTAAAGAAATGTAAATAATATAACCAAGAAAAAATGATAATTTGAAAAGATAAAGTAAAAATAAATGGCTAAACATGAGTTATAATAAAAAAGAATACCTACTGAAAAACTGCTAAGAAAATGGAAAGCTTATTTCCAAGTGGTGCAAAAAAAAAAAAAAAAAAAATCCTGGTAATTGAAACATAATAGAAACTGAACAATTTGCTCCAATCAATTTACATTGCTTCCTCAGTTATTTGTAGCAACATACAAACAATTTAAATACAGAGATCTTCAGTTGTAGTATAATGTATCTCTAGTAGAGTGTATATATATATATATATATATATATATATATATATTATATATATATATATATATATTAAAATGAATCAGTTAAAAATGAGTCTTTTACTATTGAACTAAACAAATTCAGTAATTTTTAGATAAAATCTCAAAAGCATTTATTTTTAATAACATATTGAATTATTGTAATTCTTAATATTCATTGACATTTAGAGTATCCTGATAAAGTCTCTTAAGTGACTGCATGTGAACAAAATAAGCACAGGTATCTACCAAAAATTAATTTTTATATAAACTAACATAGATAAAATACACCTGCGTGCAAGTTTATATATACACCCATAACTTTCTCAGCTGAGCAGTTATAGAATTGAAATTTGGTTTACAGATAAACCCTGATAAGGCACACAATGTGATATAGGTGGGAATGTTGGCAGAGATCAGGGCACATCCAAGAAGAGCATGCAATGTACTCTGCCCAGTTCTATCCAAGTCACTAGGACCAACTTCAGAGAATTCAAATTTCATACAGCATTTCTCCTATCTATTCGAAATTATTCAAATTTCAAATAATATACATCTTAAATGTTGAATAGTTTTACTTGCACCATGTTCCCCCTAGCACCTATATGATTGCCCCAATCCTATTGCCCTTATGTCAAGCTCCAGTCCTTTTTATCATATGGGTGCTAGAAGGCAGTGGCTGAGGGTCTACATGTCCTGGGAATGACATTAAACTCTATTTGATGGTGAGGTTCCAGTTCTGGATGTCTGGAGAATGTGGAACACCCCTTCATCACCATTGCTTCCAGGTCCACTCTGCTTGGTGTTTGTGACTTTGATATTTCATATTTGTGTGGGCTCTGTCTGTCTAGGGATGCAATCCCTGTACCAAGATCAAACAAAACAGAATTTTATGAGGAATTCAGTTGTGGTATTTATATTCACCCCTGAATTCATTTGGTATCACTAGAGATCAAATTACTGGCTGTGGTATGAAAAAAATAAAAATAAATAGGCTAATGAGAATGACTCTGATAAATTTGTAAATTGAATGAATTTCCATATTGAGTATTCTGGTCATTAGAACCACTTGCATTAGTAATAATACTGTTGATATTGCATCACACTCACTTTTAAAAAGTAGTATCATTGCATTATTGGTAAATGGGGGTTAACATGCACAAGTATCTGTGGTAACATTTTCAAAATAAGCACATTGAACGATAGGTACTGCTATCCAATGGTGAGCAATATGAGATTTAAAAAGTGAATATCTAAATTTAGTTGGATACTATATAACCTGGGTAAGGTTGAGTACATACAGCTAGTATAGAATAACATTATAATCCATCTACATGTTTCACTGTTTTCTGGTTAGCCAATTGTTTCTATTGCTCAAGGCCTGGATCCTTCCCTTCTCCTTTTAGCATCTTAAAATCCTTTTTTTTTTCTTTGTGTGGTATCATTTTATGTTGGAATTTGTTTTGCTGCTGTACAACTGTAGATGTTGGCAATCCAGTCATTTCAACCAATGGGCACTGATTTGTATGAAGAGATTGTATGTGGATTTATTCTAGAATAACAATTATCTCAAAAAGAGACAAATCTTTATCTGGTTTTGTTTTATCAGGGGTTTTGAATTTTGCACCCTCATTTTGCTTCATGTAATAGTATGTATACCGTAAAAAGGCTACTCATAAAGATACACCTCCCAAAAATACCACCTTATTGAGAATGATGATGGAGGTGTGTCATCAATATCTGAAAAAAATGTTTATTTGTTCATACTTATCTTATTAAACAAAAGCAATTATTACATATATATTTGACTTGTTTTGGATTTTCAAAATTTGGATAAAATAAATAGATATCTCAATTAACAAAGATATATGATTCTTCTTCATTAGACTTGTGTATGTATTTACCCAACCCCTCTGTTACAGGAAGGATGTGACTCAAGGTCAATTTTTATGTAGAATAAAGTTAGTTTGAATTCAGAGTTTTCCTTCTGATAGACCGGTTGCTGAACCAAGGCTAAAGAACCTAATGTGCCCTGTTATTTAACCATAGCATTAGCACAAAGTGAAATCCAAATTCAGGTCCCCAATTCCATTTCTTACAATGATAACTATTACATTATATATATATATATACACTAAGCTTTGCTTTATCATGAAGCTCAATGTATAGTGTATCTAATAAAGATCAAACTCACTATTATAACAATCAGTAAGGGTACCTTGCTAACAATTACTTCACAACAGTACACACTTGTGTGCTCACATACATACACACACAACAACTAAATTTCCATTACTAGTTTAACTTGCATTTCATAGATAATTAGAGATTTACTCAAACAAAAGAATTTAAGCCTACTAACTTCAGTAATATTGATAGCAATTACTCAGCACAGAAGTTTTTGTTTTGCATCAAGTGAGAGATAAAGAAAAGTAACAGTGAACAATATGAAAAGTAGAAGTCTGTTGACATTGATCATAGAAACAATATCATTTGATCAATATATTTTTGGTGATCCTTTTAACAATAATGCATGCAAGAAAACCTTTAACTAAAATAGGTTCTATGTTAAGAACCTTTATTAATGCTACCCAATTGAAAATAGTGTAATGAAGTTGGAGGTAGATCAAGTATTGCAGGCAGCTAGTTTCTTCTAAGGTCTCTGTAGTGAGTTTCATCTGCTGCACGAGTATGTCTGGTGAGTTTGCTTTACCAAGCTGAACAGCCCAGGACAAGTAACTCCCAGAAGTTTAGGTGAAAGCCCACAGTTTTGTAGGACATTTTCAGGCAGTCTTTGAAGCATTTTTTCACCTGCCTAAATGATTGCTTACTCTGGTAGGGTTTTTTGTATAAAAGCTGTTTGAGGAGATGACATCTGACATCTTGACAACATGACCAGATCGTCTGGTTTGGTTTTTCTGCTGGAAAGTGTGAATACTGCAGAATCCAACCAGTTCTAGGGCCTCTGTGTCTAGGATTTTATCTTGCCACCTGATATGGTAGAGCCTGCAGGGGCAGCTCAAGTAGAAGTGGTTGAGCTGCTGTGCATGTTTGCTGACAGTTTAGATCTCACTGACATAGAACAAGATGGTAAGTACTACTGCTTGGTAGACTTTCATTTTGGTGGTAAGGCTGAGTCCTTCCCATTCCCAGACATTCTCCAGGAGTCTTTCAAAAGTGCCACTGGCCTTGATCTTGGTGTCTATATTGATTGCATAAGAGAGAGTGCTGAACAGGTAAAAGACGTGGTGAGCCACCTTGAAGAGTCAGCTACTTCACTATGATGTGAGACTTGTGTTAAGGCTTTCCAGGTACAAGCTAGTACATAATTTATGTCTTTTGGGTATTGATGGTGAGACCAAAGTTGTCACAGACTTGTGAGAAATAGTCCATGTCTTGTTGCATGCTCTGCTCTATGCAGGCATTGAGGACCCAATTGTCAGCAAACAAGAAGTATCTGATGACGGTCTTTTTTACTTTTCTGACAGCCTCTGAAGTATACACCATTTTAGCAATCCTGGAAGGCATTCATCAATATGGAGAAAACCATACTGAACTATGTTAGAGAAAGAACACAACCTTTCTTTATGCCATTTGTTACTGGAAAAGCCCCAAACTCACCTCCATCTTCCAGTAATTTGACCATCATTCAGTCATGGAACTGCCACATGACTGTGATGAACTTCCTGAGACAGCCAAACTTCTCCATTATCTTCCATAAATCTTCTTTTCTGACCATATCAAAGGCCTTTGTCAGATCAACAATGGTCATTAAGAGGTTGCTTTGATGCTCTTGGCACTTTTCCTGGGGCTGGCATTTAGATCCTCATTCAACACAGAAGCCACATTGGCTTTCTGAGAAGAGGCCCCATTCAAGGCAATTAAGCAGGATATCAGCCAAGATCTTCCCTGAAATAGACAGTGCTCCTATGGTTTTCACATGACTAATGGTAACTTTTACTCTTATAGATATGAAGAACACTGGTATCCTTCAGCTATTGTGGAACCTTCTTTTCATTGCACATACACTGAAAGAACTCAGTAGCTGAGCCATCTGCTTTGTAGACTTCAGCAGGAATTGCATCTGATTTTGATGGCCTTTCTGAATATATTTTCTGTAGGGAGTTTGTCAAAATCCACATTGATCTCCATCTGAAGAAGACATGTGAGTGTTGCATTGCAGTTGTCTCAAAGAAAGTTGAAGATACAAAAAGACAAAGACAAGATGAAGTAGTTCATATCAGAAAGTTAGACATGTGATTAGACAAAGAATACCACACAATTTTATTGTTAATGTTACAACTTCTTTTTGGATCAGTCTCATAAACAGGAAGATGTGAAGTGGTATTTTGTTCAGCCAATCAAGGAAAGATAGATTCTTTTATAAATCATAATCCAGCTCCAATGAAGGTGGGACGTTTCACTTCCTTGAAATTTAAGTTGTAACTTGTTGAGTGAATCCCTAGAGGGCTACTAAGATATCCAGGGGTTACCAATCTCCACTGCTGCTTTGTTTTAGTGGAGAAACTATGCTTTGTGCTGCTTGTGTACAGCTTTGTCACTACAGCTTCCAGTGTATTTGTCTATAGGACTTGGTTGACTTCATGGAAGTCATGACTTGTGTTTAACTTGGATTAAATTGGGGGAGTGTTGTTCAGTCATTCTCACTTTCTTGTCCCAACTTATATGGATCCAGTGGTTAGACAGAATCAAGATGCAGTGGATTTCCAGCAGTGTTTTACATCTCACTGTACTATGTCCATGCTGTACAGATGCTTTCCTGGCCATTGCACATTGAACAGTTTTCTCTGTGTAGTCTATTGAAACCAGACAAGGTCCTATCCCACCAAAGGTTTGAAACCAGTTAACTAACCTGACTTGGTTCAGTCTGTCTAGCGGTTTGCTAGGCTGTATCTGCTATCACATGCTAACAGCTTCTTAGAAGTACAGATGAGAGGTGGATATTATTATTACAACCATTAACACTACTATTATTATTAACAGTATTAATTTTAACTGATAAACTCTGTAGTTAATGAATGATTGGGAAGTAGACTTGTTTGGAATTGAAAAAGATAAACTGTTGCAAGAAGATAGGTAAAATATAATAAACAGAAAGCAAAAAATAAAACCAATTAATTTGTATAAATAGAAATATGAATATTGGAAACATTGGTAAGAATTTTTTCAAAAGTCAATATAATAGATCAATAAAATGTTTAAAGTTATCAGTATTATTTAATATGGTTTGGTTAGTTTGTTTTGTTTTACAGCATATCAAAACTTTTCAGGTCATTTAATATCAAATTAAGTTATGTTTGATAAACAAAAACTCAGGTTATTCACAGTACATATTATTGCTTAAGTGGTCACCCAATTTTGAATATGAATTTTATGGCTATGAGCAAATAAAATACAGAATGTTTCAAACTATAATTGTCCTTAATTTTTTACTTATCCATTTTACAAATAGTTTTCATTGTTTTAAAAATAATTTTAAGATAACAAACAAAAACAAATTGTAAATTTAAATGGTTTATAAATAAATCATGATTATAACATAATATTGATAATTTACAACTTATAATACAATGATTTTAATTTATTACAGCATATGTTATTTAGATTTATTTTAATCTTCTACATCTTTAACATTGATCCAATGATTTTCTTCTTCTAGAGTTTAGTCATGGAAAAATAAACTTGAGACAGATAAGGCTGTTACTTTTGGTCAAGGTGAAATGATCTCTTTCAGGGTTCATATCATGTCATGAAGTAGACTGAAAGGATAATATTATATATGTTTATTTCTATTTTTTTAGCACTGATTTGCAATTATATTCTGAAACGCTCAAAGATAAATCACTGCTAAGTGTAACTTAATGGGCTGTAATATTGATTGCTTCACTAACCATTTATCTGGCGCTTTCTGTATTTCTGATGTTTCACCTGCATCATAGATTTTTTGAATTACTCTCTTCCAAAAAAGATAGTATCTTCTATCTTGAAGTGGTTAAATGGTTCGTATAGAATTACTTTATCAAACAAAGTGGTATATGCTCTGTGCTTTGCACTTGTTTTAACAGCCCTTGGTTCACTGATAACTGCTAGAGGTCAATTAACAATATATATAAGAGATATATCTAATCCTTTGAAGTCAGATTGCTAACAACCTAATAGCTTCCTCAACCCCATGGCAGCTGCTGACCAATTAAATCAATAGACTTTCCTCAAACCCACATTCTCATACAGGCATGCATACACGTGTCAGTAAACTCACATACAAACACAAAATTCAGTGAAAAAAATTGATAGATATAAAATATAACCAAATTATTTATAAACTTGAACTTGGCTAAAATATTTTTTATATTTCAAAATGTCAAAACATTTATATAATTTTACAATCACTACATTAAAATAACATGCACTTTTGGATGAAAGTAGATATATTCATTGAATATTTCCAGGGATTGTCTTATCTAGTTTAGGAACCTCCTAACATCTGAAATTCTCTTTATTTATTTAACTCATTGGTTACCATTGAAAATTATATATCAAATAACCTGTGTAACAATCCATTAAAACATGAATATATTTTCTTGTTGTCAATGAAATATAAACCAATTAAAGATGATAATGTGAGTAAAGTTGTTGTTGTTAAAAAAATCAAAAGAATTTTTTCAAAAATATAATGTTTATAGAAAACCACAAGATACACATATTTCTATTAGTAGCTTAGTTAAGATAAAGTGCAATAAGGCACTAATATGAAATAATGTGATGATGTTTACCATAACACATGTTATTACCCATTCACACACATGAAGATTATAACTTTGTAGAAAAATAAGTTCATGAATCTTTATCTAGAAAAATAAGAGAAAACATGTTCTTAACAGTTCTGAAGACAGTTTCTTTTTATGTGAAACTGCGTATAACAGTACCAGTACATAGAAAACAAATTTAGTGATCAAAATGAATGATACAGAAAAATATACATCAAGCCAATGTAAATATCTGAATCAAATTGAAATTGACCTCAGTAATCTTAGCAATTCATCACTATTAAAAGCAAGTCTCACACCTGCAATTTCAATTTACTTTTTATCTACTTCTATTCACAGGTAATTGAGTAAAGAGACTGAAATGGCCAAGTTTACAATATGATTTAATTCTGGAAATTAAAAATAAAACTATAATAATTCATATTATTAATATTCATAAAATAAGAATACTTAGGAAAAATCTACCTGCTTCTAATATATGTTATATTTTATATTTATTTGGAAATTTTTCAGATGCACTTTTTGGTGGTTGTCTTTAGTGTCAGTACTGTGCAATACTTGCATTTAATAGTAATGTTTTGCATGCATGAAGAAAAATCTGTTGACAAATGCCAAGTATGTTTACATATCTGGAATGTTTATTTTGGTGCTATAAGAAAAAAAAACCAATTGCATACTATTTTGTAACACTGTGAATGTCTGTAAATGTGTGTGTATATCTGCAGTGTGTTAAGTATTAGGCAGTGATTAAGTTTCCTACAACATACTTTACAAAGCAAACATAAAAAATATCCACTTAATGATGGGATTTAAAAAAACAATACTTTTTAAGGCAGATATGTGTGATGCTTTATTGCAAACTATTAAATTGTATTACAATTTCTTAAATGTAAACAACTTTTTCTGAATATTTAATAGATATTTTCTACAAATATGATGCACAAAATTTGATAAGTTTCATCATGCAAACATTGGAAAAATAGTGTAAATGATTTTAACAAATAGTTCACCATCAACTTCATAAGAACATAAAATGTGAGCACAATAATAATGAATAAATTGCACATATCTGTCCTTTATAGTAAACTAATGAAATTGAGATTATTTTTTCATATATTCACATGAGTGTAAGTGTCATGTGCATATGTTTTGATTGAATTGAATTGCTTATAAAAGAATTACCACAACAAAGATATCAGTCTGATAATTGAGCAAACATTTCTAATCATGCACATTAATGTATATTATTTGTTATTTTTAACTTTCTTCGGACATCTAGTTAATTATTTTATCAATTTTAAGAAACCAACACCAATCAATATTAATACACAAGCATGTCACAAACAATGAATAAAAGAAAAAACCCAACAAATTTTCATCTAGAGTGAATACTATTACATCAACATTCTATGCTTGAAAATAAAATATTCTGAATTGATAGACCACATATTATAAGCTTTATAGTTATTTTTAGAGCAAGTTTTACATTACAATTTGATCAAAAATCATAAATCAGATATAATTTATTGATTGATCATACCAAACTGTTGAATCCTGCTGAGAGTTTCAAGAAAACATTTCTGCTCTCCTGTTTTAGTGTGGAATTATCAAAGAAGATTTTACCTATTTTTGCAGCTACTGATATACCAGTAATCTTATGATTATTAATGATGGCATCTTTAAACAGCCCTAAAAGTAACATGACATGTTTTGGTTTGAGATTTCAAACCACAATCTTTGGGCAAATCTTTTTTGCTCCTTATATTTATAGGAGATACTATCTTTATGAAATCAGAATCTAACTTCAGCTCATTAAAGTTTAAAAATACATTTTTTTAAATAAAACTTCTTCTTACAAAGTTTGTATGATAAATCTTCCAAATTATTTGGCCTGTATTTTGAAGAATAACCTCATTTTAAAGTTCTTAATCTATTGATAAGTGTTACATTTTTATAAGCAAATATCATTTAACTAAACAACAAAGTAAATAAATGACAATGGACTCCAAAAAAGGTCTATAAATTTAATTTTAGCTAAGCATAGAATATTAAATGAAATTATGCCCGTAACAATTTCATAAAACATGAATTTTAAAATATATCATATTTTGATAACTGAATGCTTTTCTAATTTGTCCATTATGGTAAAATCTAATGAATTATTGAAATAAAAACAACTTTAAAAATCTTCAGTATACAATATCAGATTACCTTGTCAAAGTATTCTTAATAGATAGAAAGACTGCTTGATGTAAACAGGTAGCTTACAAAAGATAAATCTAGTGAATGAGATGCCTTTGTCTCATCCAGACTGATCAAGATGTTAAAATATATAGATAGTCCAGTCAGTATGGGAAGAAAATATAGAAAAAGTGATCTGGATGTTTTGCAAAAGAAATTATTCATATTATGAAGAGAATTTTTTTTATCAAAATAGGAGAATGTTACATTAGTGCTATTGAAAAAAAATAATTATCATTTTAGTCATATATAGAAACAAAAAATAAAAAAGAGTTAATGACAAAAAGAGAAAACAATAAAAAGTTAAAAGAAATGGAATATATAAGAGTATAATATATAAGGATTTGAAAGAACCCATTCAGATTTCTACAGTGCTCTAAAAGTAGCAACTGTTAGCAATGAGGATTTTTTCCAATCCTTAACTGCTTATTCCAGTTTCTTTTTGATATTACACTCACTCCCTCTCCCCTTTTCTTCTTAAACCAGATCAGAGAATAATTCTACTTCTTTTTCAAATTCTGCCATAATATCAATGAGGGCAGAATTTAAAAAAGAAGTAATGTTTAAATAAATTGAAAAAGATGTTATAATAATATTTAAATAAATTGATTTTGTTAATGAGTAATTTTTCCCTAAATGTCCAGATCATTGTTTCACTCTTTCCTTTGCAAGTTATCTTTATATTGATATAAGACAGTGCAATGTATGCACTTCATTGCTTTCATATAATTAGAAGGCAAAGAATACTGCTGCTCCAATGACCACAGGTGTGGCTCTCATTGTCTTTTCAGGTCCATTCAACAATACACTGAGGTTGTGACAACAAAGGCTATTGTGAAGAGAAAACAATGTACAAGTAGAGACAAGAATAAAGGACAGATAGAAAGGCACAACAATAGAGAGACAAGCACAGTAAAAACAGGTAGGCCATAGGCTGCTGGTTCCTAGTCAGCTTTTGGGCCTATTTCCTAAGCCTGTTCAGAGATCTCAGCAGTATCCTCATCATCAGCAGCAAAAGAAACAACAACAGCAGCAGCAACAGTTCCATTCCCTCAAATTTTTATGTGATTGCAATATAGACTGCTTGACCACATGCTGACCATGGACAGCCCAACACAGATAGTGTAATGATATTGTGCACCATCTGTTGAACAGTTGATTGTCACTTCTGAAGTTTTGCCAGTATATACGCAGATGCGTTAGAGGGAATTTAAAAAAAAAACAACAAAAAAACACTTTTTTTTATATTTGAGACTAATTCATATTTCCTCATCATATCAGTTTTGCTCGGATGCATGAGTGCTTTACCATTTGCTCCTCAGTGTTTGATACTAGAAGAGTATGTACAGTGAATGAACTAATGCATATCAAATGCTTAACAGATGGTTCAAAGACATGAATGGAGCAAGACACCAGCAAAGAGAAAAAAATATGGACTCTTGATATTTACCTGGATTAAGCCAGCGAGATGCAGTAAATTTCTCCTTTTCCGTACAATGATTGGCTATCATGCTATTAAAAAAAGAAGGAAAAAAAGGAATTAAAAAATTAAAAAGAACAATGAATTTGTCAATTCAAAGATTCTGACCAAATGGAGCAATTACAATGTTTCAAGACAAAATAGATTTTAGGATGTCATTTCCAAAATTTTCACCATCCAATTTCAGTGTCAGTCAAATTTGTTTTTTTTTTTTATTTTCATTTTAATCATGTTGAATCTTTTACCCTGTAATAAAATGTTTTTGCCTCATGATATTCTTTTCAGGAAAATTTATTTTTTAGATAAATAAATTTTGAGTGACATATTTTTATCTTTCAAAAATAGTTTCAATTTTTTTGATGATATTGTATTCTGATTGTATATTCTTCCATATGGAGAATTTTAAAATGCTTTATATTATAGGCTCAGATATGTTTGATACACTGGTTTACCTCTGTGACACCTGCATCAAAGATTTCCTATTGCATTGATAAATATTTTAGACGCTGGAAAAATTATGTTCCTGGAAAGAAGAAAAAATCTGTTAGGAATGAATACATGATGGAGTTTTATTTTATCTATGTTACAACTTATTTTTCAGGCTGACTTTTGAGAATGTATTTCTCTCCCCCCAACCCCCAAGCAAAAACATTTATCATTATCATGTGTTGAGCTCATATGAACTTATATAGAATGTAACAAGAAACATGCAATTTCTCATAAATAGAAAACAGATTTTAAAGAATAACAAGCTGAAGAAAGTTTGTCTGAAGTAAGTTTTCTTCAGCTTGTTCTTAGAAATATGTTTTATGTAGACGATTATGATTTAAATCACGATATAATATTAGGTTTATACTAAAAACAAATGGTTCTTCTTTTACATAAAGTCGTTGAGGTGACCTAAAGCCAAACAGCAAGGGAGTCTATCTCCTTTTCACTAGTACTAGGCCAAGAGATTGTTTTTGGCTTCTGAGACAGAGCACCACACCTACCATCAGCTCCTCACAGATCCCTATGCTACTCATACGCTGAGTTGGTTAGGGCTGGTATCAAGTCTAGTTCCTAGTCAAACACTCTACCAACTGAGCTAAACCAGCCTATTAAGGTAGAACATAGCAATATTCACAGAATACTAAGTAAAACATGGTTTATAATGACTTCTAACTAATGATAATCTTAGACTACGAATATAATGTTGTAATATAAGTTATATATTTTAACTGAGAATGAATAATAATAATAATACATGTAATAAAAGACCTTAGGATTCTATCATGTAAATACATTTTGATGTGAGAGTATGATTGATGCTGAATGTTATGTGAGGACTAGTATAATCAATACATCACAATCATAGGTTACAGTTTTGTAACAAATGTTCCCTTTAAGTTGCATGGATAGAAAATATTCTTGTAAATAATTCTAGCTTTGTGCTTCTCAAGAAAGAGAAAGATTGAAAGAATGTTTGATTTTAAGTCCTGAATATATATAAATATAGATTTCCTGTACAGTATATTCATCATGTTTAAACCAAAAGAATATTTGTCACAGGTGATAAATATAATGGAAACATTTACCTATATAATATATATATATATATATATATATATATATATATATATATATAGCATAGTTCCCATCATAAATGATGGGATTATTTACATATGAATTGCCACTACAGCTTGTCATAGGTTTAAGATATATAGGTGGGTTGAAAAATCAGAAATATCAGTCAAATGAAATATTTTCAAATCAAACAAGTAAACAAAAGAAAGAAAGAAATGGGGAAAAGAAAATGAAGAGGGAACAGGTTGTAAGGAAAGGGAAATTGAAAAAGATTAAGAACACAAAGTGATGCAAAGAAGGGAGAAGACTTAAGAATCAAAAGTTAGTGAGAGCAGAAGAAAGTGAAAGAATGAAAGTAAGAAATACATTTTAAGTAATCTAACTAGTTACTCTATCTTTCTCTCTTTTTTACCTCAAATAGTATTAAATAATGCCTTTTATCATAACAACAGAATTTCTTATTACTCTGTAATAAAACCAGATTAAATGACCGATAAATTATATATAAATCATGAAAACATCTAAGGTCTATTGCAAATTCAACCTCTATATATCTTACTAAACTATGCTACATCTGCATAAATCTAGTACCCCTGCACTGTGACACAAAACCAACAAAATCTGGGGTATTACTGGAGTGCCCTGAGTTAGTGGTAATGATACTTCAGCCATACGACCATGCCTTACTCCGGGGTCATTATTGTTGATGGCACTATTGCTGTTTTTGCAGTAGCAATTGTATGAATTTATTTATTATATATAATACAATAGATTTATATATAAGTAGATAGGATTACATAATAACATAATATTTACTGACTTCCTCATTACTTCTACCAATCACTGTATATATGTACACCTGAGGTGTGTCTGAAAAGAAACCAAACTTTTAAAATATCAATGAGACATTTTTGTGACTAAAATATTGATTGACCTTGACCTTTTGTATAAAAACTACATCACACCATATTGGTTACTATTTCAGTTATGCATGCTACAGTGAATGTATATGACCATTTTTTCCTTACAAGTTTAAAAATAAAGGATTTTTGTGTGAAATACTGTTTCAAATTTGGAAATGGTTTTGTAGAGACTTTTCTAATATTGCAAGAAGCCTATTGAGAAGATTGCTTGAGCTGTGTATGATGTCATGAGTGGTGCCAGCATTTCAAATTCAGAAGGACATCCAGAAAAAATGATCACAAATCTGGACAACCTTCCATACCAGACAAAAACCACATTAAGAATTTTTGTAGAATGAGACAACTCTTATTCCACAGCTACCATACTCTTCAGATTTGGCTCCTGCAGCCTTTTTTTCTTTGTTCCCAAAGCTGAAATCCACATTGAAAATCATCAATTTCAGATGATATAAGAGATAGAAGAAAATGTGCTTTGAAATCTGCACACTATTCCTTAAAGCAACTTCCAGAATGCATTCCAGAACTGAAGTGAAAATGCTGAGAACAGTGTATTCACAGCAGAAGAGACTATTTTGAAAGAGACAAATCTCATTAAGTTGTAGGTAAAGCAATAAATGTTTTTTTTTAGTTTCTTTTTGGACACACCCATATATATATATATATAATATATATATATATATATATATATTATATATATATGGTTTTGAGATTGATTGTGAAGGCTTATCACAATGCGAAGGAAGAAAAGATAACAAGTATATTGTTCATTTACCTGTATTTTTTAAGATTAATTTTGAAGGCTTATTACAATGAACATCCTTTTATGGGTTCCAACGTCTTCTGAAGAAGGAATTTCATCTCAAAATATCAAGGAAACATTTTTAAAATACAGGCAAATGAACAACATACTGTCACATTTTTCCTTCACATTGTGATAAGCCTTCAAAATCAATCTGCAAACTAAATATACACCCAGTATATATATATATGTATATATATATATATATTGAGCAATACCTATTATTTCTCAGATTATAATATGAGAAATTATGATAATGAAAAATAAGGCTCAAAAATTGGAGAAGCATTACACTTGATACTCTGCCTGTATACTGTTTGGCAACAAAAAAAGTCACTCTGCTTGCAAAAGAATTAATAACTAAAATTTTACTTTTTTAAATCTTTTTAATAAGTACCTATTAATTTTTAGTATTAAATTTATCACTTTCAGATAATTTCATGATGATACCTTAGACTTTTTGAATAAAAAATTAGCAGATATAAACCATAAATCATATTATAAAAGTGCGCAAAATTATAAATTCACAATGTATTACAATATATGTCCGAAGTCTAATTAAATTATATGATTTTCTATATCGTTTTACTGATGACATGATGATAAAGTGAGTAGCATTATGAGTTGATAGTTTTCCTGATGACAGTTACTCAGATACGATTTCTTTTAGAGAGTCAAGTACTCAAATAGTTACTGTGAGCAAAAAAGCCACTCATAATGGCATTTGGTCTTATAAATACATTTAATATCATAGCTAAATTATAAATATCTTTCTTGGTGTATATAGTTAATTATCATCTATTTATTGATTTTTTCTCCCTCCATATCAATAGTAATTGAAAGAAATGTGTAAAATGAAACAGGTTTCATGTTTTTGTCATTATCATCACCATGTTTATAGGCCTTATTTGATCTTCATTATAAATGAAACTTACAGAATTTGATTATGTTCTGGTACATTCATATTGAACACAATTATTTGATCATTTTTAGCCAAATCATATCTAACCAAATGCTGTGAAAGTAACGGAAATGAATCTTGGGCTGAAAAGAAGACTAGTATGTAACGAATGGATGAAAATTTGTAATTATTAGATCAGCTAGATAATAAAGAAAGTGCTACTTGTAAGAGACAGCATCAAGAAATAAATGAGCCTAATAATATGCAATAAGAAAAATTAAATGGTAACATGGATATCTTTAGAATCATATTATATGCAACATATCTTTTTTTTCTTTAACATTCACAAAAATATTTGTAGCAAAAAGAAAAAGAAAATGGTAATCATTGTTTTCCACTGTTTCTGTTAGCCAATTGTTTCTATTGCTCAAGGCCTGGATCCTTCCCTCTCCTTTTAGCATCTTAAATACCTTTTTTTTTTCTTTGTGTGGTATCATTTTATGTTGAATTTGTTTTGCTGCTGTACAACTGTAGATGTTGGCAATCCAGTCATTTCAACCAATGGGCACTGATTTTGATGAAGAGATTGTATGTGGATTTATTCTAGAAATACAATTATCTCAAAAAGAGACAAATCTTTATCTGGTTTTTTTCAGGGGTTTTGAAATTTTGCACCCTCATTTTGCTTCATGTAATAGTATGTATACCGTAAAAAGGCTACTCATAAAGATACACCTCCCAAAAATACCACCTTTATGAGAATGATGATAGGAGGTGTGTCATCAATATCTGAAAAAAATGTTTATTTGTTTCATACTTATCTTATTAAACAAAAGCAATTATTACATATATATTTGACTTTTTTGGATTTTCAAAATTTGGATAAAATAATAGATTATCTCAATTAACAAAGATATATGATTCTTCTTCATTAGACTTGTGTATGTATTTACCCAACCCCTCTGTTACAGGAAGGATGTGACTCAAGGTCAATTTTTATGTAGAATAAAGTTAGTTTGAATTCAGAGTTTTCCTTCTGATAGACGTTGCTGAACCAAGGCTAAAGAACCTAATGTGCCCTGTAAATTTAACCATAGCATTAGCACAAAGTGAAATCCAAATTCAGGTCCCAATTCCCATTTCTTACAATGATAACTATACATTATATATATATATATACCTAAGCTTTGCTTTATCATGAAGCTCAATGTATAGTGTATCTAATAAAGACAAACTCACTATTATAACAATCAGTAAGGGTACCTTGCTACAATTACTTCACAACAGTACACACTTGTGTGCTCACATACATACAACACAACAACTAAATTTCCATTACTAGTTTAACTTGCATTTCATAGATAATTAGAGATTTACTCAAACAAAAGAATTTAAGCCTACTACTTCAGTAATATTGATAGCAATTACTCAGCACAGAAGTTTTTGTTTTGCATCAAGTGAGAGATAAAGAAAAGTAACAGTGAACATATGAAAAGTAGAAGTCTGTTGACATTGATCATAGAAACAATATCATTTGATCAATATATTTTTGGTGATCCTTTAACAATAATGCATGCAAGAAAACCTTTAACTAAAATAGGTTCTATGTTAAGACCTTTAATTAATGCTACCCAATTGAAAATAGTGTAATGAAGTTGGAGGTAGATCAAGTATTGCAGGCAGCTAGTTCTTCTAAGGTCTCTGTAGTGAGTTTCATCTGCTGCACGAGTAGTGTCTGGTGAAGTTGCTTTACCAAGCTGAACAGCCCAGGACAAGTAACTCCACAGAAGTTTAGGTGAAAAGCCCACAGTTTTTGTAGGACATTTTCAGGCAGTCTTTGAAGCATTTTTTCACCTGCCTAAATGATTGCTTACTCTGGTAGGGTTTTTTGTATAAAAGCTGTTTGAGGAGATGACATCTGACATCTTGACAACATGACCAGATCGTCTGGTTTGTTTTTCTGCTGGAAAGTGTGAATACTGCAGAATCCAACCAGTTTCTAGGGCCTCTGTGTCTAGGATTTATCTTGCCACCTGATATGGTAGAGCCTGCAGGGCAGCTCAAGTAGAAGTGGTTGAGCTGCTGTGCATGTTTGCTGACAGTTAGATCTCACTGACATAGAACAGATGGTAAGTACTACTGCTTGGTAGACTTTCATTTTGGTGGTAAGGCTGAGTCCTTCCCATTCCAGACATTCTCCAGGAAGTCTTTCAAAAGTGCCACTGCCTTGATCTTGGTGTCTATATTGATATGCATAAGAGAGAGTGCTGAACAGTAAGACGTGGTGAGCCACCTTGAAGAGTCAGCTACTTCACTATGATGTGAGACTTGTGTTAAGGCTTCCAGGTACAAGCTAGTACATAATTTATGTCTTTTGGGTATTGATGGTGAGACCAAAGTTGTCACAGACTTGTGAGAAATAGTCCATTCGTTGCATGCTCTGCTCTACATGCAGGCATTGAGGACCCAATTGTCAGCAAACAAGAAGTATCTGATGACGGTCTTTTTACTTTTCTGACAGCCTCTGAAGTATAACAACTTTTAGCAATCCTGGAAGGCATTCATCAATATGGAGAAAACCATACTGAACTATGTTAGAAGAAAGAACACAACCTTTCTTTATGCCATTTGTACTGGAAAAGCCCCAAACTCACCTCCATCTTCCAGTAATTTGACCATCATTCAGTCATGGAACTGCCACATGACTGAATGAACTTCCTGAGACAGCCAAACTTCTCCTTATCTTCATAATCTTCTTTTCTGACCATATCAAAGGCCTTTGTCAGATCAACAATGGTCATTAAGAGGTTGCTTTGATGCTCTTGGCACTTTCCTGGGCTGGCATTTAGATCCTCATCAACACAGAAGCCACACATTGGCTTTCTGAGAAGAGCCCCATTCAGGAATTAAGCAGGATATCAGCCAAGATCTTCCCTGAAATAGACAGTGCTCCTATGGTTTTCACATGACTAATGGTAACTTTTACTCTTTATAGATATGAAGAACACTGGTATCCTTCAGCTATTGTGGAACCTTCTTTCATTGCACATACACTGAAAGAACTCAGTAGCTGAGCCATCTGCTTTGTAGACTTCAGCAGAATTGCATCTGATTTTGATGGCCTTTCTGAATATATATTTCTTGTAGGGAGTTGTCAAAATCCACATTGATCTCCATCTGAAGAAGACATGTGAGTGTTGCATTGCAGTTGTCTCAAAGAAAGTGTGAAGATAAAAAAGACAAAGACAAGATGAAGTAGTTCATATCAGAAAGTTAGACATGTGATTAGACAAAGAATACCACACAATTTTATTGTTAATGTTACAACTTCTTTTGGGATCAGTCTCAATAAACAGGAAGATGTGAAGTGGTATTTTGTTCAGCCAATCAAGGAAAGATAGATTCTTTTATAAATCATAATCCAGCTCCAATGAAGGTGGGACGTTTCACTTCCTTGAAATTTAAGTTGTAACTTGTTGAGTGAATCCCTAGAGGGCTACTAAGATATCCAGGGGTTACCAATCTCCACTGCTGCTTTTTTTTAGTGAGAAACTATGCTTTGTGCTGCTGTGTACAGCTTTGTCACTACAGCTTCCAGTGTATTTGTCTATAGGACTTGGTTACTTCATGGAAGTCATGACTTGTGTTAACTTGGATTAAATTGGGGGAGTGTTGTTCAGTCATTCTCACTTCTTGTCCCAACTTATATGGATCCAGTGGTTAGACAGAATCAAGATGCAGTGGATTTCCAGCAGTGTTTTACATCTCACTGTACTATGTCCATGCTGTACAGATGCTTTCCTGGCCATTGCACATTGAACAGTTTTCTCTGTGTAGTCTATTGAAACCAGACAAGTCCTATCCCACCAAAGGTTGAAACCAGTTAACTAACCTGACTTGGTCAGTCTGTCTAGCGGTTTGCTAGGCTGTATCTGCTATCACATGCTAACAGCTTCTTAGAAGTACAGATGAGAGGTGATATTATTATTACAACCATTAACACTACTATTATTATTAACAGTATTAATTTTAACTGATAAACTCTGTAGTTAATGAAATGATTGGGAAGTAGACTTGTTTGGAATTGAAAAAGATAAACTGTTGCAAGAAGATAGGTAAAATATAATAAACAGAAAGCAAAAATAAAACCAATTAATTTGTATAAATAGAAATATGAATATTGGAAACATTGGTAAGAATTTTTCAAAGTCAATATAATAGATCAATAAAATGTTAAAGTTATCAGTAATTTTAATATGGTTTGGTTAGTTTGTTTTGTTTTACAGCATAACAAAACTTTTCAGGTCATTTAATATCAATTAAGTTATGTTTTGATAAAACAAAAACTCAGGTTATTCACAGTACATATTATTGCTTAAGTGGTCACCCAATTTTGAATATGAATTTATGGCTATGAGCAATAAAATACAGAATGTTTCAAACTATAATTGTCCTTAATTTTATTTACTTATCCATTTTACAAATAGTTTCATTGTTTTAAAAATAATTTTAAGATAACAAACAAAAACAAATTGTAAATTTAAATGGTTTATAAATAAATCATGATTATAACATAATATTGATAATTTACAACTTATAATACAATGATTTTAATTCATTACAGCATATGTTATTTAGATTTATTTTAATCTTCTACATCTTTAACATTGATCCAATGATTTTTCTTCTTCTAGAGTTTAGTCATGGAAAAATAAACTTGAGACAGATAAGGCTGTTACTTTTGGTCAAGGTGAAATGATCTCTTTCAGGGTTCATATCATGTCATGAAGTAGACTGAAAGGATAATATTATATATGTTTATTTCTATTTTTTTAGCACTGATTTGCAATTATATTCTGAAACGCTCAAGATAAATCACTGCTAAGTGTAACTTAATGGGCTGTAATATTGATTGCTTCACTAACCATTTATCTGGCGCTTTCTGTATTTCTGATGTTTCACCTGCATCATAGATTTTTTGAATTACTCTCTTCCAAAAAAGATAGTATCTCTATCTTGAAGTGGTTAAATGGTTCGTATAGAATTACTTTATCAAACAAAAGTGGTATATGCTCTGTGCTTTGCACTTGTTTTAACAGCCTTGGTTCACTGATAACTGCTAGAGGTCAATTAACAATATATAAAGAGATATATCTAATCCTTTGAAGTCAGATTGCTAACAACCTAATAGCTTCCTCAACCCCATGGCAGCTGCTGACCAATTAAATCAATAGACTTTCCTCAAACCCACATTCTCATACAGGCATGCATACACGTGTCAGTAAACTCACATACAAACACAAAATCAGTGAAAAAAATTGATAGATATATAAAATATAACAAATTATTATAAACTTGAACTTGGCTAAAATATTTTTTATATTTCAAAATGTCAAAACATTTATATAATTTTACAATCACACATCATTAAAATAACATGCACTTTTGGATGAAAGTAGATATATTCATTGAATATTTCCAGGGATTGTCTTATCTAGTTTAGGAACCTCCTAACATCTGAAATTCTCTTTATTTTATTATAACTCATTGGTTACCATTGAAAATTATATATCAAATAACCTGTGTAACAATCCATTAAAACATGAATATATTTTCTTGTTGTCAATGAAATATAAACCAATTAAAGATGATAATGTGAGTAAAGTTGTTGTTGTTAAAAAAATCAAAAGAATTTTTTCAAAAAATATAATGTTTATAGAAAACCACAAGATACACATATTCTATTAGTAGCTTAGTTAAGATAAAGTGCAATAAGGCACTAATATGAAATAATGTGATGATGTTTACCATAACACATGTTATTACCCACTCCAACATGAAGATATAACTTTGTAGAAAAATAAGTTCATGAATCTTTATCTAGAAAAATAAGAGAAAACATGTTCTTAACAGTTCTGAAGACAGTTTCTTTTTATGTGAAACTGCGTATAAACAGTACCAGTACATAGAAAACAAATTTAGTGATCAAAATGAATGATACAGAAAAATATACAATCAAGCCAATGTAAAATATCTGAATCAAATTGAAATTGACCTCAGTAATCTTAGCAATTCATCCACTATTAAAAGCAAGTCTCACACCTGCAATTTCAATTTACTTTTTATCTACTTCTATTCACAGGTAATTGAGTAAAGAGACTGAAATGGCCAAGTTTACAATATGATTAATTCTGGAAATTAAAAATAAAACTATAATAATTCATATTATTAATATTCATAAAATAAGAATACTTAGGAAAAATCTACCTGCTTCTAATAATATGTTATATTTTATATTTATTTGGAAATTTTCAGATGCACTTTTTGTGGTTGTCTTTAGTGTCAGTACTGTGCAAATACTTGCATTTAATAGTAATGTTTTGCATGCATGAAGAAAAATCTGTTGACAAATGCCAAGTATGTTTACATATCTGGAATGTTTATTTTGGTGCTATAGAAAAAAAAACCCAATTGCATACTATTTTGTAACACTGTGAATGTCTGTAAATGTGGTGTGTATATCTGCAGTGTGTTAAGTATTAGGCAGTGATTAAGTTTCCTACAACATACACTTACAAAGCAAACATAAAAAATATCCACTTAATGATGGGATTTAAAAAAACAATACTTTTTAAGGCAGATATGTGTGATGCTTTATTGCAAACTATTAAATTGTATTACAATTTCTTAAATGTAACAACTTTTCTGAATATTTAATAGAAATTTTCTACAAAAATGATGCACAAATTTGATAAGTTTCATCATGCAAACATTGGAAAAATAGTGTAAATGATTTTAACAAATAGTTCACCATCAACTTCATAAGAACATAAAATGTGAGCACAATAATAATGAATAAATTGCCATAATCTGTCCTTTATAGTAAACTAATGAAATTGAGAATTATTTTTTCATATATTCACATGAGTGTAAGTGTCATGTGCATATTTTTGATTGAATTGAATTGCTTTATAAAAGAATTACCACAACAAAAGATATCAGTCTGATAATTGAGCAAAAATTTCTAATCATGCACATTAATGTATATTATTTTGTTATTTTTAACTTTCTTCGGACATCTAGTTAATTATTTTATCAATTTTAAGAAACCAACACCAATCAATATTAATACACAAGCATGTCACAAACAATGAATAAAAGAAAAAACCACAACAAATTTTCATCTAGAGTGAATATATTACATCAACATCTATGCTTGAAAATAAAATATTCTGAATTGATAGACCACATATTATAAGCTTTATAGTTATTTTTAGAGCAATGTTTACATTACAATTTGATCAAAAATCATAAATCAGATATAATTTATTGATTTGATCATACCAAACTGTTGAATCCTGCTGAGAGTTTCAAGAAAACATTTCTGCTCTCCTGTTTTAGTGTGGAATTATCAAAAGAAGATTTTACCTTTTTGCAGCTACTGATTACCAGTAATCTTATGATATTAGGATGGCATCTTTAAACAGCCTAAAAGTAACATGACATGTTTTGGTTTGAGATTTCAAACCACAATCTTTGGGCAAATCTTTTTTGCTCCTTATATTTATAGGAGATACTATCTTTATGAAATCAGAATCTAACTTCAGCTCATTAAAGTTTAAAAATACATTTTTTAAATAAAACTTCTTCTTACAAAGTTTGTATGATAAATCTTCCAAATTATTTGGCCTGTATTTGAAGAATAATCTCATTTTAAAGTTCTTAATCTATTGATAAGTGTTACATTTTTATAAGCAAATATCATTTACTAAACAACAAAGTAAATAAATGACAATGGACTCCAAAAAAGGTCTATAAATTAATTTTAGCTAAGCATAGAATATTATGAAATTAATGCCCGTAACAATTTCATAAAACATGAATTTTAAAAATAATATCATATTTTGATACTGAATGCTTTTCTAATTTGTCCATTTATGGTAAAATCTAATGAATTATTGAAATAAAAACAACTTTAAAAATCTTCAGTATACAATATCAGATTACCTTGTCAAGTATTTCTTAATAGATAGAAAGACTGCTTGATGTAAACAGGTAGCTTACAAAAGATAATCTAGTGAATGAGATGCCTTTGTCTCATCCAGACTGATCAAGAGTTAAAATATATAGATAGTCCAGTCAGTATGGGAAGAAAATATAGAAAAAAGTGATCTGGATGTTTTGCAAAAGAAATTATTCATATTATGAAGAGAATTTTTTTTATCAAAATAGGAGAATGTTACATAGTGCTATTGAAAAAAAATAATTATCATTTTAGTCATATATAGAACAAAAAATAAAAAAGAGTTAATGACGAAAAGAGAAAACAATAAAAAGTTAAAAGAAATGGAATATATAAGAGTATAATATATAAGGATTTGAAAGAACCCATTCAGATTTCTACAGTGCTCTAAAAGTAGCAACTGTTAGCAATGAGGATTTTTTCCAATCCTTAACTGCTTATTCCAGTTTCTTTTTGATATTACACTCACTCCCTCTCCCTTTTCTTCTTAACCAGATCAGAGAAATAATCTACTTCTTTTTCAAATTCTGCCATAATATCAATGAGGGCAGAATTTAAAAAAGAAGTAATGTTTAAAATAATTGAAAAAGTGTTATAATAATATTTAAATAAATTGATTTTGTTAATGAGTAATTTTTCCCTAAATGTCCAGATCATTGTTTCACTCTTTCCTTTGCAAGTTATCTTTATATTGATATAAGACAGTGCAATGTATGCACTTCATTGCTTTCATATAATTAGAAGGCAAAGAATACTGCTGCTGCTCCAATGACCACAGGTGTGGCTCTCATTGTTCTTTCAGGTCCATTCAACAATACACTGAGGTTGTGACAACAAAGGCTATTGTGAAGAGAAAACAATGTACAAGTAGAGACAAGAATAAAGGACAGATAGAAAGGCACAACATAGAGAGACAAGCACAGTAAAAACAGGTAGCCATAGGCTGCTGGTTCCTAGTCAGCTTTTGGGCCTATTTCCTAAGCCTGTTCAGAGATCTCAGCAGTATCCTCATCATCACCAGCAAAGAAACAACAACAGCAGCAGCAACAGTTCCATTCCCTCAAATTTTTATGTGATTGCAATATAGACTGCTTGACCACATGCTGACCATGGACAGCCCAACACAGATAGTGTAATGATATTGTGCACCATCTGTTGAACAGTTGATTGTCACTTCTGAAGTTTTGCCAGTATATACGCAGATGCGTTAGAGGGAATTTAAAAAAAAAACAACAAAAAAACACTTTTTTTTATATTTGAGACTAATTCATATTTCCTCATCATATCAGTTTTTGCTCGGATGCATGAGTGCTTTACCATTTGCTCCTCAGTGTTTGATACTAGAAGAGTATGTACAGTGAATGAACTAATGCATATCAAATGCTTAACAGATGGTTCAAAGACATGAATGGAGCAAGACACCAGCAAAGAGAAAAAAATATGGACTTTGATATTTACCTGGATTAAGCCACGCGAGATGCAGTAAATTTCTCCTTTTCCGTACAATGATGGCTATCATGCTATTAAAAAAAGAAGGAAAAAAAGGAATTAAAAATTAAAAGAACAATGAATTTGTCAATTCAAAGATTCTGACCAAATGGAGCAATTACAATGTTTCAAGACAAATAGATTTTAGGATGTCATTTCCAAAATTTTCACCATCCAATTTCAGTGTCAGTCAAATTTGTTTTTTTTTTATTTTCATTTTAATCATGTTGAATCTTTTACCCTGTAATAAAATGTTTTGCCTCATGATATTCTTTTCAGGAAAATTTATTTTTTAGATAAATAAATTTGAGTGACATATTTTTATCTTTCAAAAATAGTTTCAATTTTTTTGATGATATTTATTCTGATTGTATATTCTTCCATATGGAGAATTTTAAAATGCTTTATATTATAGGCTCAGATATGTTTGATACACTGGTTTACCCTCTGTGACACTCGCATCAAAGATTTCCTATTGCATTGATAATATTATTAGACGCTGGAAAAATTATGTTCCTGGAAAGAAGAAAAAATCTGTTAGGAATGAATACATGATGGAGTTTTATTTTATCTATGTTACAACTTATTTTTCAGGCTGACTTTTGAGAATGTATTTCTCTCCCCCAACCCCCAAGCAAAAACATTTATCATTATCATGTGTTGAGCTCATATGAACTTTATAGAATGTAACAAGAAACATGCAATTTCTCATAAATAGAAAACAGATTTTAAAGAATAACAAGCTGAAGAAAGTTTGTCTGAAGTAAGTTTTCTTCAGCTTTTCTTAGAAATATGTTTTATGTAGACGATTATGATTTAAATCACGATATAATATTGGTTTATACTAAAAACAAATGGTTCTTTCTTTACATAAAGTCGTTGAGGTGACCTAAAGCCAAACAGCAAGGGAGTCTATCTCCTTTTCACTAGTACTAGGCCAAGAGATTGTTTTGTGCTTCTGAGACAGAGCACCACACCTACCATCAGCTCCTCACAAGATCCCTATGCTACTCATACGCTGAGTTGGTTAGGGCTGGTATCAAGTCTAGTTCCTAGTCAAACACTCTACAACTGAGCTAAACCAGCCTATTAAGGTAGAACATAGCAATATTCACAGAATACTAAGTAAAACATGGTTTAAATGACTTCTAACTAATGATAATCTTAGACTACGAATATAATGTTGTAATATAAGTATATATTTTAACTGAGAATGAATAATAATAATAATACATGTAATAAAAGACCTTAGGATTCTATCATGTAAAAACATTTTGATGTGAGAGTATGATTGATGCTGAATGTTATGTGAGGACTAGTATAATCAATACATCACAATCATAGGTTACAGTTTGTAACAAATGTTCCCTTTAAGTTGCATGGATAGAAAATATTCTTGTAAATAATTCTAGCTTTGTGCTTCTCAAGAAAGAGAAAGATTGAAAGAATGTTTGATTTAAGTCCTGAATATATATAAATATAGATTTCCTGTACAGTATATTCATCATGTTTAAAACCAAAAGAATATTTGTCACAGGTGATAAATATAATGGAAACATTTACCTATATATATATATATATATATATATATATATAATATAGCATAGTTCCCATCATAAATGATGGATTATTTACATATGAATTGCCACTACAGCTTGTCATAGGTTTAAGATATATAGGTGGGTTGAAAAATCAGAAATATCAGTCAAATGAAATATTTTCAAATCAAACAAGTAAACAAAAGAAAGAAAGAAATGGGGAAAAGAAAATGAAGAGGGAACAGGTTGTAAGGAAAGGGAAATTGAAAAAGATTAAGAACACAAAGTGATGCAAAGAAGGAGAAGACTTAAGAATCAAAAGTTAGTGAGAGCAGAAGAAAGTGAAAGAATGAAAGTAAGAAATACATTTTAAGTAATTAACTAGTTACTCTATCTTTCTCTCTTTTTTACCTCAAATAGTATTAAATATGCCTTTTATCATAACAACAGAATTTCTTATTACTCTGTAATAAAACCAGATTAAATGACCGATAATTATATATAAATCATGAAAACATCTAAGGTCTATTGCAAATTCAACCTCTATATATCTTACGAACTATGTACATCTGCATAAATCTAGTACCCCTGCCACTGTGCACAAACCAAAAAAAT
>CM042151.1:28950394-28958874 GCA_023376005.1 Doryteuthis pealeii | reverse complement strand
AATCTGGGGTATTACTGGAGTGCCCTGAGTTAGTGGTAATGATACTTCAGCCATACGACCATGCCTTACTCCGGGGTCATTATTGTTGATGGCACTATTGCTATTTTTGCAGTAGCAATTGTATGAATTTATTTATTATATATAATACAATAGGATTTTATATATAAGTAGATAGGATTACATATATAACATAATATTACTGACTTCCTCATTACTTCTACCCAATCACTGTATATATGTACACCTGAGGTGTGTCTGAAAAGAAACCAAACTTTTAAAATATCAATGAGACATTTTTGTGACTAAAATATTGATTGACCTTGACCTTTTGTATAAAAACTACATCACACCATATTGGTTACTATTTCAGTTATGCATGCTACAGTGAATGTATATGACCATTTTTTCCTTACAAGTTTAAAAATAAAGGATTTTTGTGTGAAATACTGTTTCAAATTTGGAAATGGTTTTGTAGAGACTTTTCTAATATTGCAAGAAGCCTATTGAGAAGATTGCTTGAGCTGTGTATGATGTCATGAGTGGTGCCAGCATTTCAAATTCAGAAGGACATCCAGAAAAAATGATCACAAATCTGGACAACCTTCCATACCAGACAAAAACCACATTAAGAATTTTTGTAGAATGAGACAACTCTTATTCCACAGCTACCATACTCTTCAGATTTGGCTCCTGCAGCCTTTTTTTTTCTTTGTTCCCAAAGCTGAAATCCACATTGAAAAGTCATCAATTTCAGATGATATAAGAGATAGAAGAAAATGTGCTTTGAAATCTGCACACTATTCCTTAAAGCAACTTCCAGAATGCATTTCAGAACTGAAGTGAAAATGCTGAGAACAGTGTATTCACAGCAGAAGAGACTATTTTGAAAGAGACAAATCTCATTAAGTTGTAGGTAAAGCAATAAATGTTTTTTTTAGTTTCTTTTTGGACACACCCATATATATATATATATATATATATATATATATATATATATATATATATATATGGTTTTTGAGATTGATTGTGAAGGCTTATCACAATGCGAAGGAAGAAAAGATAACAAGTATATTGTTCATTTACCTGTATTTTTTAAGATTAATTTTGAAGGCTTATTACAATGAACATCCTTTTATGGGTTCCAACGTCTTCTGAAGAAGGGATATTTCATCTCAAAATATCAAGGAAACATTTTTAAAAATACAGGCAAATGAACAACATACTTGTCACATTTTCTTCCTTCACATTGTGATAAGCCTTCAAAATCAATCTGCAAACTAAATATACACCCAGTATATATATATATGTATATATATATATATATTGAGCAATACCTATTTATTTCTCAGATTATAATATGAGAAATTATGATAATGAAAAATAAGGCTCAAAATTGGGAGAAGCATTACACTTGATACTCTGCCTGTATACTGTTTGGCAACAAAAAAGTCACTCTGCTTGCAAAAGAATTAATAACTAAAATTTTACTTTTTTAATCTTTTTAATAAGTACCTATTAATTTTTAGTATTAAATTTATCACTTTTCAGATAATTTCATGATGATACCTTAGACTTTTTGAATAAAAAATTAGCAGATATAAACCATAAATCATTATTATAAAAGTGCGCAAAATTATAAATTCACAATGTATTACAATATATGTCCGAAGTCTAATTAAATTATATGATTTTTCTATATCGTTTTACTGATGACATGATGATAAAGTGAGTAGCATTATGAGTTGATAGTTTTCCTGATGAACAGTTACTCAGATACGATTTCTTTTAGAGAGTCAAGTACTCAAATAGTTACTGTGAGCAAAAAGCCACTCATAATGGCATTTGGTCTTATAAATACATTTAATATCATAGCTAAATATAAATATCTTTCTTGGTGTATATAGTTAATTATCATCTATTTATTGATTTTTTCTCCCTCCATATCAATAGTAATTTGAAAGAAATGTGTAAAATGAACAGGTTTCATGTTTTTGTCATTATCATCACCATGTTTATAGGCCTTATTTGATCTTCATTATAAATGAAACTTACAGAATTTGATTATGTTCTGGTACATTCATATTGAACACAATTATTTGATCATTTTTAGCCAAATCATATCTAACCAAATGCTGTGAAAGTAACGGAAATGAATCTTGGGCTGAAAAGAAGACTAGTATGTAACGAATGGATGAAAATTTGTAATTATTAGATCAGCTAGATAATAAAGAAAGTGCTACTTGTAAGAGACAGCATCAAGAAATAAATGAGCCTAATAATATGCAATAAGAAAAATTAAATGGTAACATGGATATCTTTAGAATCATATTATATGCAACATATCTTTTTTTCTTTAACATTCACAAAATATTTGTAGCAAAAAGAAAAAGAAAGGTAATAGTGTATTGGCATATTTCACTGAAATAATGGGAGTGCTAAAAACATTCACCGACTTTTAAATATTTCAAAATTTAAATTATTTTGCATTAATTTAATTTTAACCTGAATTAAATTTTATTTTCTTAGTTCTTAATTCTCAATATTTTAATTATTTTCCCAAGTCAGTCCTTTTCAAAGTTGTTTTTATCCATTTAAAAATGAAGGAGATAGTGTTTAATAGTCAGTGTAAATTCCAAGTAAAGGTTAAGTATAAAAAAATGCTGTTGCACACACCTTACTCTATTTGGTGATAATCTTGACAAAATTTCCCTAGAATACTTTACTGTTAAGCTGTCTATATGTTTGTAACATAAGCACAGTTTTATGAAGAATTGTAATTTGCCTACTTTAAACTGCTCACAGAAGCTCTCCCACCACTGCAATCCTACTATAAGCTGCTGACAGCGACTCTCACACATCACTTGTTTACACTGAAAAATTACTATAAAAAAACATACAGGTAAAAAGCGCCAATAAAGTTTGGTACAACTGTGGGAGAAATTTGGTAGGCAAAGAGTTAAACTTGAATTTGTGTATTCTTTCCAATTCTTAAACAGCATACAGCATATTCCTAAATCTTAAGCAATTGTTTTCAGATCCAATTTACACATATTTTCATATATATGTATGTATGTGTATATATATATATATATATATATAATGTACAATGCATCCAACATTGCTATAAATATGTAAAAAATAATAACATTCCTTGTTGTTTTTTGTGGAAGACTACCGTTATCTTATTTTGTAAAATGGTTATTCTATAAGTACATTTATTCTAGATAAATATAAAAAATCTCCCACAGCTGGAAAACATTATTTAGTTTATGTGATACAAGTTAGATCCTTATATAAATTTTACCCATTACATATTTATTTGCAATATGTCTAATCACAATACCTGATAAGAGTAGTTACAATTAATAAGGCTTTTCAACAAACATTCATAAAATGACTGATTTGAATTGAGGTTCAAATTCTATACAATTAACAAAACTTTCTCGTTTTATAATTATTAGTTTGTCTGAAAGTTTTTAGTGTCCAAATCATAAAATTCAATATCTTCTTAGATATAGATTAAGTTTTATCTTATTTGGTATGAAGAAATTTGTCACCAAAGTTTCACATGAGTAGCACAAATGAAAAGGGGATAGACTCCCTTGCTGTCCAGCTGATATCAACAATAGGCCAGTTTGCCTACTTTACTTTTTATTACCATTGATAAATATTTTTTTAACATAAACATGATTAGATATTCTATCTTTTAAAGTGTATTCTTGATAAATAAAAGAATGAGAAACAAAATCAATCACCTCAACTAATAACTTTCTTGAAACTTTGAGTCTTATTATATAGGCTTAATGTAATCAAAATCAAGATGAGATTTAAAAAAAAAACAGCTTTATATAGATCTTTTAGAATTTAAAGAAAAATTTAAAATTCAATATATTTAGTAGAATAATTTGGATTTTGCAATAGATTTTTGGATGTAACTTATGAATATTTGTATCATTTTAACAAAATAAAAGTCAAAATTGGTTTATTCATAGTATTAGAAATAATACATATAATCCTTCTCATACAGCATCTATTTATTATCAACTAAAAAATATTTGATATGTACTGATATTTTCCAAAGGATAATGATTTAGCAAATCTTTTATTGATTTCTGAGTTGCATTATTTTTGCGTGAAGTTACATTGTGGTTCCCAAAAAGAAAGATGTGATTTATAACTTGTTTCCTCTGGATTTGTAACACAAGAGAATACACAGATGTCAACAAAAATTCCAATCATAATAAATACTTATTCTTGACACAAAACAGAGTTTTTTTTATAAATTCACAAATAGGAAAATGTAACAAAGGTAAAATGAGTTCAAAAGTTCACAAAGAAGCATCTGAATCTGAAAAAAGAAAAAAAAAGGGTAAAGATCAAATTTGGATAGAAAAATGGACCAGCTAATAAATAAAAAAACACTCCTTTAGAATTAGTGAGATTAGAAGAAAGAAATAATCAGTAGAAAATCTTATCTCTTGTCTAGTTGAAAATTAATATCTGATACAGAAAAATGTCAACAAATTTTGTCTTGTGCTAGATAAGAATTAGTCAAATACGAAGATTTCACACAACATTAAGAAAGTGTCTTTATTTTGATGATGATTTATTCAATATTGAAAATTATTCAATTGTACCTTATTAAAATTCACACTATACTTTTGAGGAACTATTTTTTTTATCATACATTCTTAAATATTACATTTTCAAAATATATTATTGACAGAAACTAGTTTCTGTCTACTTAAAGAATTGCATTGCAACTTTACATGTTATAAAATATTCATGTCAATTTTGTTTTATGTATTTCAAAATATTTTTGCTTCTAGCAATATTATTTTAGTGCAAGATATTTTATCATTAGTATTAAAAAAACTGATATACTGAGAATAATTTACTAAATTCATCAAGTAGATACAATATAAGACTGTCAATTTTTGTAAGGTATATAAATCAATATATGGGAATGGGAATTTAATTGATAAACTTGTACTAATTTTGTGTTTATTATTGTTGATCATGAACTTATAAGATTCTGCTACCAATCAGATAGTTTTGTTGAAACTATGTACTGAAAATTTCCATCAGGTTCATTGATCAATACAAAATAAGAATTTAGAATAACTCCAAAGAAACAAAAAAAAGCATTAATTCTGGGAGTATTAGACAGAGTTTAGAGGTAAACAAAAGAATTATGATGTTTTTTGTGAAAGTAGGAAAATAGCTCAGAAAAGAATTGAATTTTTTGTTTACTTTTTATATACAGGTAATGTGCTATAATAATATCCCTGCATTTCACAGTTTAAGTTGTTGATTATCATTTTATGTGTAGACATAAACAAATTCTATTGCTTTATTTCCCTCCTATGTCCAAGTATTTCTTCTATTCTGCACCAGCCACAAGTTGTCAGACACTTTTTTCCCATTGCTTGGCTTGAATAATGAACTACTCCTCTGTGAGACTCAACTTGCAGTAGCTTTATTGATCATATGATTGACTAAATGTTAGTTTGGCTTCCAAATGGATGCATGGTTGTCTGCTATTTTTCTTTCTATGTCCATGACTAGTATTTTTCTCATTTTACAATATTTAATAACGGTGTAGAGTTTGACAGGTAGAAATTGCAATTGAAGTCAAAGGATTTTTTTATCATAAATTTAGAATTTTCAACATATAATTTACAGTTATATTATAGATAGTAGGGCAATTTTCTTGAGACAAAAATATTACCTAATTCTTAAGAAATGCTTTGGATGAATGTTCATTTAAATAGTGAGGTAAATTCATTTAAAGAGTTCACATTCAAAGATGTTATAAAAATGATCAGTAAAACTGTATAATGGTTTTCGATAAGCCCTATCCACTGGGCCAAAATTGAGTGAGAAGATTTCAGGTAAAGGAAAGATATGACTGATTTTTTCTCTTCAAAACTGATACTATCTCACATCATCAGCTCTTAACTTTATGTATCATCCCTATTATCTGATACTCGCCACTGAGTCCACAATCCCCTAAAATGAAGCCAAGTGTATTCAGCAATTGTCATTCTACTTTCTTCATACTTGTAACCAAGGAAACAATCAGTCGATTCCTGCTTCCATCTTTGAGCTTATAAATCTAACATAAGGAAATAAAGAAGAAAGAAGAAAAAAACAACATGAAATAACTTAGATGTCATATGACTGATTGAGAATATTGGAAATTGAAGATGACAAATGCTGAAGACAGCATCTTCTGTGCTGGTCATTTTTCTGACAGATTCCTGGCTGCTGTTTATATACTGACAATTCACAACATTCAAAAGTTAATGTCAATAATTCCCAGCAATGTGGACAATTTATTCTTTAAATATTTATGCAAATAGAAAAAAAAGAGTTCTTTCTTTTTAATAACGCCTTTTTTGTTAACATGGATTTTACTTGTTTGTCTGACTTCCTTTTCTTCTTTATTTTTGTTGCAATATATTTTTTCAATAATTACCGAGTATTTATTTCACACATAACAAGATTTGTTATGATGGATATTTATAGCTAATCAATAACTATTCTTCTAGACAACTCACATGAAAATACTCACACTTTGGTAACACTACAAATGTTCAATACAGCTGGGTTTTTTGCAACTATTTATTAAATCTGTACTTATCGACATAATATAGTTGGAGAGAAATTTTGTTGTGACAAAGTCTGTATGAGTGGCTATATTTAAATATCTTATGAAAATACATCACAGTTACATCACAAGATTCATAACCAGTGCATATTTTTTAATTCTTTATGTGTGAAATGTTCATAATATTTACTTAATTTCAAATGAGATTAATAAAGTTTTATTCATTTGACTGTTTCATCATTAAATATGTATCAGATGTTCATCAACTTGAACATGAACTTATGATAGAAATAATTAAGCTTTTGTAAAATTGTTCTTTGTAATTGTCTAAATACTATGTTAAATTCTGATATTAGATTATTGGTTATGATTTTGAATAAGTTCCTTATTGTTATTTATAGGTTCAGAAAATACAAACATGTTTGTGGAAAAAGGAAAATAACATTTTATTTTGTAGGCAAAGTATAGGGATTCTATTATCTATCAATTCCACCTCACAAATATAATGGCAGTGGCTTAGAGAAAACTCTAAAATAAGTCAATAACAAAATTATATTGTCTAAATAAGAATAGTAAAAATTATGTAAGATCATTACATAACAGTAAAAGAATGAAACAGGTGACAATTAGAAATAAATCAAAATAGTAGATGATATATTTTGAGAAAATATCCATATGTGATAGGAACATTTTTTTGGTTATCTTAGAAGCATGGAAAAGAGTAAAGATCAGGACCAAAATGATGAAATTTGTGTTCTTAATCTTGTTCATTTTCTAATATTTCAAGGTACCTCCCTCCGCTTTATTATATGTAATATTATATATATATATATATATATATATATATATATATACAGAGTGATATTATATAGATATATATACAGATACAGATGGTTATATATTTAAAGAAAGATTTTTAAAAAAAGACCATTTTCTTTTTGAATACTCAGATATGTAAAGAAAATGATTATAGGAATCTGTGTTCATTCTAACAGTATTACTTTCCAAAAAGTAACTTTGGCTATTATTCAGTAAATCAGAAATCTTACTTAATCTGAATTTATTTAAGGGCTATTTTCTCTAAAATGCATGATGTAATGTTATCCTATGCTATAAAATATTTCTATAATTTTTGAAATGTTGTGTTGTGTATTCAGGAAAGAGCAATGCTGGCCGCTGGTGAAAAACATGAACACAGCCCAATAATGACACTTGGCTATAACACTTGGAGATCCACAAAATCCTCTCACACTGACAGCAGGCGTGGCTGGAGTGAAGGAGAAACAGGACATGGTGAAAAGGTACCAGGTATGTAGTATGGGAAAAGAGATAAAGACTGAGTTAATAAAATGTTCAAGAATGATCTTGCAACTCAAAACTACTTGTGAACAGCAGAATGAAATATGTCAGTGTTCACATTTCTTTCACCTATCCTGCCAATACTCCAGAACAAAAGTGAATTACATCTTGCAGCAAATATACACAACAGACAATAAAATTTTGCTTCTACTTTATCCTCCAACATACATAATTATAAAAAAGATTTAACTTTGTATCCTATAAAGAAATAATCTCATTTTGTTAATATAAGTTATATACATCAAATACTTACACATAATACACATGCTTTAGCATGTTTTGAGTCAGTAAATGAGAAATCAGCTTCAAATAGCCATAGTATATTTTAGTTTAATTGGTGGCATTGATATGCACAGATATAATAATGCTTGAAGCAAGGCTCAAATTCCCAAGACAGAACATCTCTATAGTGCTTTTCAAGTTTTCATGGCATGAATCAAAGGAGAACTCTCAAGGACTACTTCCATCCATTTGTCTTCTTCAGATTTGTTCCTTCCTCAGTACTGTG
>CM042151.1:28905394-28945394 GCA_023376005.1 Doryteuthis pealeii | reverse complement strand
TAATCATTATTAAATCTTGAAGTGAATCAATTTACTTGAAATCCTCTGTTTATTTTTATTTTTACTTTTTATGACAGCTTTTGTGCATATCCTGAAATATTTTAATTTTCAGCATTTATTCAGATATTAATACATTCAATTGATTTTTCTGTTTTCTTTTTATTGTAAAAATATAGATTAATTATTCATTGATAAACTCAGCATACCTTGTCTGATCGAAAACTTTCTTGAATTTTCATCTGCAATTTATTGAAAATAATCCATATAATAAATTCATAGAATTTTCAATTGCAGCCTAGCAGTACTATGCAGAATTTAATTGTAATAGTATTCAATTCTGTTTTTTCTTTTTTTTTTCAATTAAATTATACTCTAGTTCTCACTATTATTCTATCAATAATCTTACTGTAACTTTATATACCTTAATTATTTATTAAGGTATAATTTTTCATGTTATGATATGTTCAAAAGTTAAAGACTGTATTTTAAAAAGTTATACCCTTATAAGAATACAATAATTAAATTAGAATTGTCAGGAAAAAATATAATGTTTCATTCACACATTTTGTAAAATCATGCTCCCCACAACAGAATAGAAAATATGTTCCAACTTTTTGTAATTGGTTTAAAAATTAAAGTTACTGTTTAATTGAATTTAAAATTATCATTGATATCCAGAATTAAAAACAAGAGTTTGCCATTTCAAAGATGATTATAAAGAGCATTTATTTTAAAAGAAATATTTTTTTATAAAGAAAAGAGCTTTATAATTTACACACATACTTTAAAGATGTTACAAATATAAGAGAGTTGTTTACTTAAGTAAGTATTTTAAGTGGGAAGTTAAGAAGGGAAGGTCTTCAGAATGTTAAAAAGTTTCTTTTTAAATTGAATTAGCATATGTTCACTTTTCTCTACTTGTTTCAACTAAATACTGACATCATATAAGCTTTTTGTCTCCTTAGCTATCATTACTTTCATCTAAAAAGGTGATGAAATGTGTAGGAAACAAATTAAATTAACAACTTTACCAGAAACTACTGTAGATGCAGCCATGTGTAAAATGGTTGCAAATGAACTTAAAGATGCCAAGACAGATCTTTCAAAGATAGTATATATGACAATAGATGTAACAATAGAAGGTGCACTAAGTATGATGGGAAATGATGTTGGTTTTGTAAGTTTGTTAAAAAAACAAACAATAGATTTCATTGTTAGATTTCTATTCTATTGTATATTGGGAGATTTTGTGTCTGCAAAGTCAGGCTTAAGACCATATAAAGATGTAATGAAGGTTGTAACAAAGCTGTCCACCTCATTACATCAAGAGCTGTGAATAAAAGACTGTTTCACTGAGTGTTAAATGAGCTAAATACTGTTTATGAGTGATTGGTTATATATAATAATGTTCAACAACTGAGCCAACATGCATGTTTTGTTAAGCATTTGAACTAAATTTGAATGCATACAAAAAAGACGATTTACTGCATCATTTGACAACAATGAATCAAGAGATAAGTGAGTTTCATTGCTTTTTTGTAGAATTTACACAAGATAGACACAATGCAAGGATTTGAAAAACTATCAAAACATGCTTGGCATTAGAAAAGTCTAGTAAATTAAACCAAAGATATCTATATAAGAACTGTGAAGTAAAAAATTTCCTTCGCTTTCAAAGCTTAAACACAATTCAGGATTAAACAACTGAAGTGTGAAATTGATTTCAAAGATGACTGATGTAATACAAACAAGACCTTGTTCAGGATTTGTATGATTTAGGTTAAGAATTTTATTTAATTTTTCTTAATCAATAGATTTGGTCTTTAATTAACACAAATAGTTGGAACTTTCAAAGAAATCTTTCAAAAATAGCTGTTGTAACAAAGTAGCTATAATAAACAATTAGAAACACTTTTTATGAACTTTTTCTTTACATTAAGCCATGAAAATTTAATTTCGAATTTCTATAATAAGGATCAGTAAAATTTATGACAAGAAACTTAACTAACAATAAAATATAGAATAAAATATAAGTCCTTTTTATATTTAAACAAAGAAAACTGTAAATTCTACCAGTACAAGCAGGATATAAATGAATAGTTTCATTCTATTAATAAAAAAAACCCACTAAAGTAGCTTACAATCATAACAAGGTATAATCAGGTTTATTATTATTATAATTATCATATGCCTTTAATTATATTTAATTTTTCTTGGTTGACCACTAACCAAACACAGACTAAATTTTTGAGAACCAATTCTAGGTTTAATATGAAGAATAAAAATTAATTATTTTATTCAAGTATTTAACTATACAAATCAAACAGATTATTCAACCAGAAAATGTTATCTTTTTATATCTCTATCAAAAATTATTATGGTTTAGGATTGGAGTATATGTGCACTCTGACTAGGATCAGAGTGTCACTTCATAATTCAAGCTAGAATTAAAGTGTAGTATCTGTACACTCAGTGAAGAATGTTAGACTGATAAATGTAGTGAATATAATATCTGACAAAATAGTAAGAAATAAAACTTGAAAACTTAAAGTTTGTGATATATATATATATATATATATATGCACATTGTATTTTATACATGTTAATTAAAAACATTGTTTCTCTTTTAACTGAATTTAGTCATTGAACATTAATAGAAATTAACAAAAGCATTCAATTAGACTACAAACTGGTAAAAACCAAGAATACAAACTGCAAAAGCTTATGCCCAAGCTCACTAAATTCTTCACTTTAAGAGAGTTATTTTTTTTTTAAATTTAAGAAAATAAAAATAAACTCCAATCTATAATTGTTCAAATACATAGATGATGTCAGCATCAACCCTGCTGCAGTCACAAAAACAAGATTGGTACTTTTGTACCTGCATAGTAACGCCTGGGAGGGATGTATCATTAATCATGCCAAAGAATTTCTTTGTAAACAACATTCCTTGGGGCATTGTTGGGTTGTCTCATTACTTTTGGCTGAGTAAACTAGATGTTGTCTGGATGACCCATATGTGACTCCATAACATATAGCTGTCCACAGGAAATCATTGGTTCTTGTAGACATATGTTAGTTCAGGAATTGTCCCTGGGCATGATTAATTGTCATCACAAAGCAACTTGCACAGGAAATTACAGACTTTTCCATTGAAATGAAAAATCTTCATCTATTATTTAAAGTAAAAAAAATAAATTTTAAAGTTGTTTTTTTCTGATTGTTCCAAAGTTCAGTACTCTGAATACCTTGATTTGTGCCAACCACTGAAAATAAATTTTATTCTTCCAAAATTGGTGCATTAGATTACTAATCTGAGAGTAATTATAAACTTTTACAAAATAAGATAATTGAATGTCTACATTTGACTTCTATTTGATCTTAATTATCTGTAAATTTGAAATATAAGATCCTCCCCAAATACCTTAATCCTGCTTTTTATTAGTCATTGAAAAAATAAATCTGTAGAATTTTTACCACTTTGTAAAGATCCATGAAAGTTTTTTTAATTTATTCAGGTTATACTGAAAATAACTAATTTATAAGCATTCAAATCCTGAATATGTTTTTTCACTAATTAAAGTGATACCTTACTGATAAATCTATATACAGTGATATCTACTTCAAACTTAAAAGCTGTACATCAAATAATTTTATATTTAAAGGATTCTAGATAGCTGAACCTACACATTATTATCTTGATTTAATTTTTTATGATAAGACCTTTCCTGAGATCTCTACAGGGATACTTGATGGATTTATACTCTTGACCTCTGTTTGATCATTGAACGAATTAGTCTGAAATCCCCCAGACCAAGTGATTACTTTCCTAGTGGAAAGTTATTGTGTATTTCTAAAATCTTACTGGCTATGATCAAGTGCCTCTAGGTGAAACCTGCATGACATTGGTGTTTCATTCTATACATTTAGCTTTGATCTATCTTCTCATTAACTCTGTCATATAAGATTGTGCTGATATAAGAAGAATTGATGCTTCTTTTCAATGGGATTTTGCTTTGAATCTTGAATAGAAAGGTCTACTTTGGAGTAGCAGAGTTGCTGTGATTCTGCTGGAGGCAATAGTAATTGCAACATTCTTCTGGCTATTTAGTGTCCTAACAGCTGAAAGAATTGTATTCAAAGTGAAGGTTTTTCCATTTTTACCTAAGGCATCAACAAATACTGCTAATGCTTCTTCCTGTTCCATTTTTCTTATGACTAAGTCAAACATTGCAATTTTTCTATATGTTTGGAAGCCTGATTCAGAGCCAATGTTTTTGTTATATTGATACTGAAGCGTAATTTCTGTTGTATATGGCATGTGTAGTTTTGTTTCCTTTTATTTCTTTAAATGAAAGAATAAATAAATGAGAGGTAGAAGAGAGGGAGAGAGAAAGAGAGAGTGAAACCAGGCAGAATAATTTTTTCAGGAGTTTCTTTTCAGTATTCAATAAATTACAACCTTTCAGTCCTTTATTCTAGTTACTTCATGTTTCAGATAAAATCAAACCCCAATTCCTTTGCACATGGCAATTTGGAACTGGTACAAAGAAGTGTCTTGCATAACTAATATTTTTATATGGTTTGAATTTGCAAATCTATTGTAAAAGGCACATGATCTTTCTTTTTTTTATTTTGCATAAATTTTATCTTGAGTTTTTTAAAATAAGGAAAGATAGTATGCTCTCAGAAATATGTTCTAATATTCATTTAAAATAAGGTTTTAGAAACATATCTAAAAAAAAATGTTTTTCCTTATTCTTGATTTTTGTTGTTGGTTTTTTTTTTGCTTTATTTATTGTTCTAGCATTGTTTTTAGCAGAATATTATTTGTCTTAAAAGTATTGAAGAGATAAAATATAAGAGAATTACATTTAGCATTAATTTACAAGACTGAAAATAAGATTTACAAATTATATCTATTTTTTACTATGTCTAGTCATCTATAATATCTTTTGCAGTATATGGCTTCTTGAAAAAAGATTTAGTAATCTTTCAACGTCTATACCTACAATGCAAAAGCTGCAGCTATCCTGTTATGCATATCGATAAAAAAAATAAAAAAATAAAAAAACAGCCTTGAGCCAGCTTCTCTTGATCCAATTGATCTTAAGTTCTGGTTTTCCTTTGGCATATCTCTATAGCTAACATTTTCAGCACCATCTCCTTTTTGAATGACCATAGTAGTGTCACTAGTTTCTGTGACACATTTACTTATACAGGTAGTTGGCAGCAAGTCAGGAAATGGCTACTTCAACATTGATATGAGCTTGGTATCTTGGAAGAAAGTATGGATTGTAAGGAACACTGTATTGATTTGTGATTGAGTGAGATGGACATCCATTTTCCACCATCACTTCTAACAGCTATCCCTGTCTCATTGCTGGTAAAGTGGATAGGTTTCTCAGTCATTTCACTTGCTTTGATTCTTGAAGGGCATTGGATATCCATATTTATGTCTGACTCTACCTTCAATCTAACATCTTTCACAACATACAAGTATTGTGAAGCCAAGAGCAATTTCGGATGCAATTTCAGCTTGTTTTTATGCTTTCGATATGAGCAGAAAGCATTCAGAATGAAATAATATCTTAGCACATTTGACACTGTCAAAATTATATGGCCATTTTTTTGTTCCTCTCAATATTTAGCTAGTGTTAATGTTTGCAATATTTTAATTTCAAATTAAATCATCAGGAAAAATCTTGATTGGGTCAAATGTAAAAATGTTTTTCTTCATAATAATGAAATAAATAGTATATTCTGATCCATATACAAACATATAACAATAACTAGAAGTATTTTACTTCAAGGCATCTTCAACAGTTTTTATTATAAGTCAAATATCTTGACTGACATTATGTATTTAAACATTGAATTGATTAGGGAATAAGTTCAAGTAATTTGGTATATCTTTAAATTGTAACTTTACATAAAATCAGTAGTTATATTCTGGTAGACTCTTAAATGGAAGATTAACTTGTCTAGAGAAAATTAAGTTTATTGTACAGAAACATATGTAAATATAAATCCTTATATACAGTATTGCCCATAAATAAGCACACTCTGTTGAAAGTAAATTTTCCACTAAACAAATATACCGAAATTTGATTATTTCTAAGATAACAATATACAATAAAAACATACATTATTAAGCATTATTTATTACCAAACTCTACAGCATTGGAATTCTTTAACCAAAAACAAAATTGCAATAACTCTTTAACCAAAAATAAAATTGAATAAATATGAGGATCATTCAATAAATAAGGGGAATTATTTTTTAAAAAAGTAAAATAATTTTTTTACAATTTTTTTCATTAATAGCAATAGATATTCTAATATCTCAAAAATATTTGTTTTAAGTCTATTGAAAATAGCAAAAAATCAGATTGCTCCAAGCTTGGAAAAAGATCTGTTATCAAATTTTTAGTGGCCCGAGTGCAAATTATGCGAAATTTACAGAATAATGTGTGATGTGTACAGAGAAGCATGTTTTAGTCAAACATTGTCTATATATGGACTAAACATAGGTTTGCCACTATAAACTTGAGTTGTAGGATGGTTTATGGAATGGAAATACATTGGCTGGTAGAGAAAAAGTTCTGGGCACAGCAGTCAGTAAAGAAGTTCTGGTACATGAAAGGACCCAACACCATTGATTTCCTTATAAAAAGGTGCAATTTTCTATTGCCAACTCCTTAGGCAAAATTCACCTTATTTATTGAATGACCTTTTATATATATATATATATATATATATATATATAATGGGAATACCTATTTTTGGTTGGAGTTTCCATGCCATAAAGTTTAGTAATAAATAATATCTAATGTTTTGATTGTATAATTTTTTACTAAAGATAATAAATTCCTGATATATTTAGTTTTAAAAAAATTAACTTTTCATAAAAATTCATTAGGGGTGTACTTATTTATTAGCAATACTGTATAAGTATGAAAGGGATATTCTACCTGGTCAGAATAAATTGTATGCTCAAATGAAAAATATTTAAATTCATTAAAACCCCTTAATTTTCTAATAGTGTGTATTTGGGGAATAAAACACTTTCAAAATATTCTTAAATTTAATTCTTTTGAACTCTATATTGTTATGTTACATGACAAAAAAAACTTCTCTTAAACATGTTCTGTATTAAGAAAGAATATTTAAATTTTATCCATGAGTACTCATTGTAAAATAAGGTTTGTAAAAATTTAAAAAGTCTTTTTTGTAAATTTTTAAGGATATGAATATATTTATTTGGATTCTTAGATAGAAATATATCAACAAGATTAAAGCAATGCATTTTCCAGTTTCATGAATTCATGAAGAAGTTTTTTCTTCAAATATGAAATATCTATAAATTGTCAGTGGCAAACTTTTAATTAAAAATAATTTCATCATTTATCTCAAAATATTTAAATAATTGAAGTATGTAACATGAATGAAATAGCAAGTTAAAATTAAAAGAGTGAAACTTTTGGAAGAAATTATATGTTTTATAGTGTTAATTTTTGTTTAGAAATATACAAATTGCTGTTTTCCTAAGTCTTGTAATATAGCAAGCTGATTGTCTTAAGAAGAGCAAAGCATGATAAATGTCAGAATATTATCCTTACATGATTGATTTTAATCTAATTGATTTGCATACTACTTAAATTTGTATAAACAACTTCTTTTATTCACTGTTATATTCATCTGCATTTCTTCTTCCTGTCTTAATCTTATTCTCTTTGGTTTGATTTTGATTTTCTTCCTCCTTTATGCAGCTGGTATCATAGATGATCTTGATCTTGACATCATGACCTTGCCTAATTTGTTCCTGTGTTTCCTATGCAGCCAGTCTGACCCTAGTACATTCACTTAGGTTTGATGTTGCCTCTCCTGTTTCTTCTTCTCTTTGTGTCTGATGTCTGAAACAATCTTGGTTTTGACAGAATGATCTTGCCTGATCTTTCGCTTTCTAACACACTCACTTACTCTCTTTGTCACAAGTGTCAGTGGTATTCTTTTTCGTTCCACTATCCTGCTGCCTCATTATATTATTCTATAATTTCCTAACTTTGCATAGACAGTCTTTCTTTTTTTAGCATTCTTTTGTTCAGTTAATTTCTCTTGATGCTTCTTTTTCATATTCAGAGCATCAAAAGAGTAAGATGTTTTTCTTTATTTGTCTTTAATAAATATAAAAGAATAAAAATGCCAGTCAATATAATGTAACCTAATAAATGTTCAACTGGAAGTTCTTCATATTTTCCTATATTGAACAATTTATTGATGCATCAAAAAACAAAAAAAGAAGATACCACTGAGTGATGATGTGCAATGTCTAATTTTCAGCTTCAAAAAGCATTAAACAATAACTTCAGGAAATGAACTTGTCAGATGACACTACTATTTTAGGAAATTAATTGCTTTATCTTAAAATGCAATGACAGAAAACAATCTTAGATATGAATTGAACTTCTTAGAGGACAAGAATATTTTATATTCCTACCAACTAATTCAAAACACTAAATATTTTATGCTGAAGACAAATATGTAAAAATCCAAACCAATTTAACAATTTCAATAATTAAATCAAAGATGTGTTTCAATAGATTACAGTTTATAATCCCAAACACAGAGATTCATGTACATGATTTCCCAAAATCCTTTTTGAGCAATTATTCAATTATGCTATAAATGTATATATTCTAAAAGTCCCCACAAAAAGGACTACAAGAAAAATTTAATTAATAAAAAGAAATTATAGAATTGCTATACAAAATAGAAATAGAGTGATGTAAAAGTTTAAGATGATCGGTTAAGATGAACTGAGATGAAAACATATTCAAAAGCAGAACAAAGATTTTAGATAGCCCTGTCAGTGTGGCTTATAATACACTGACTGTATCTCCTGCAGAGGAGAAAGACCCTAAAAAAAAAGGAGTGTCTTGGGTATGACACTAAACTGCATCTAGTGGTGAGGCTCCAGTTCTGGAGCTCTGAGAAATGTGGAGTAGTCTTTTGTGGCTATTACTCCCAAGTTCCTTCTGATTTGGAGTGGTAGTACCTGTTAGGGTCCTGTTTATGGGTGAAATAGATCTATTTAAAAATCATTCATATTTGATAGGAACATGTGCAAAAAAAAAACATCTTAAGAAACAACTACACTAAAAATGTAAATATGAACATAAAATGAAGGCGATTCCCTAACTTTTGGACATAAAATAACCCTAGATGGGTTGGCATGCCATTAAAATGAATGAACTAATCAAGGACAGAACAAAGATTTTTAAAATGTAGTTAAGAGTGATAGTTTAGAATACTTTCCAAAAGTTAGAGCCATATAAAGTAATTTTAATGTATCTTATATCATATAATGGGAAAATAGAGAAGAATTTGCAATGGGCTGAACTTTAGGAAATTGTAACAGATTTATATCTGAAGGACTTAATTTTCACAATATAGAAAAAGAAAGAACCAAGTATGCTGCATCTGTGTCCTTTCCTAATAGTGGAATGATAAAAGCAATCTTCTGTCTAAAATCTTCAATATTTACAATCAGACTAAATCAAATGGTGATTTTTATTATTATATTAGTCTTTATGTCATTTTATATTTTGTATTAAAATAAAAGGCATTTACTTAGGTATCATCAGTGTAAAGTGAACAACTAATAATTGCTTTTGTTTAAATAGATTTAGTAATTTTCAAAATACTTAAGAATTTTATGCAAAAATTAATTGTGGATACTTTAAAATAATGTACAACCTCAACAGCTTGCCTTTTCTACTTCATTTCTAGTTTATTTGACTATAATTCCATTAAGCAAATATTCATTCATCCTGAAAATAAATAGTATCACAGTCTACAAATAATTTGAAATACAAGTAAACATAATAGAAAATGACTTTAAGATAGAATGAAAACTAATAAACTAAAAATAATTGTGAGAATGGTTTATCGAAAAAAATTAAATAACTCTACACTTTACATAAAACAAAGATAGCATAAAGAAGTGGAGAGAAAGGGGTGGGAAAATGACTATGAATTATGTTCTGCAAAACTATCAAGACTTCCATAACTAAAGTGGATAATGTGATATCCACGAATGAGAGGCTTACAAAACTGTGAAATTCTAGTTCAAGTTTCATTGAAAGTTTACTCCTTTATTTCTAATTTTATGTTGTTTGTTCAATTTGAAAAGTATATCATCAGAGTGTCATAATGTAAAAAAAAAAAAAAAGAGAAATAAGAAGATGAGGAAAAACTAGTAAGAAAATAATAATAGAAGTAAGGAAATATGTACAAAAATAATCTATTTTAAAAAGTAGCAAACTTAAGTAAATGTACTTTTAATGTAATTCAATTTCATATTAAAAATCACTTCAAAATTAAATTTTGAAATCAAAAATATCAAGGTAAATGGAAAAGAAAAAACAAATTTTCATGCAGTAAAACTTTTTAAACTGAAAGATTTGCTTTGAGGTTTTAAAACTAGGAATAAAGTAATATTTTTTATTTTCTTTATAGATATATGAAATAGAAAGTAAAATACTTAACTTAAATATATCAAATGATCATCAATTACAGACATTTTAAAAAAAAAAATGTTTTTTTCTTTCCACAGAGTGGTCTGGAACATGTGGATACCAGTGTGTATTCTACTGTTTGTCATGAATACAAGCCTAGCTGTAGACTTAACTTACAATGTAAAAGAAGGCCAAGGCCCAGGTACATTAGTGGGTGACATTTCTATGGACACACATTTGATAGATGGTATATCACGTCAAAACAATGGATTAATCACATTTAACCTCCTGCAACAGGGTATGTCTGATACTGGCAGCTGTTCAGAGTATCTAAGAATACAGGAAAACTTTATACAACTCAAAACCTGGATGCAGAACAAATGTGTAAACGGGAAAAAGAATGCTATGAAATGATAGATGTGGCAGTGAAAAAAGGAACATCATTCATCAAGCTCTTAGAAATCAAAATCATTCTAAAAGATGTCAATGATCATCAACCTGAGTTTCCAAAAAAGGAGGTAAATATACAATTTGAAGAAAATGACAGCAAGGAACCAAAATTTCAATCCCTAATGCTGTAGATAAAGATGTCGGGATCCTAAATTCACAGATAACCTATCAACTGAAAAAGAACCGTGATGAACCATTTACACTGTCTGTTTTAAAAAGAGTAGATGGCACTTCTGATTTGAGCATTATATTAGAAAACAAAAACTGGATAGAGAAGCCAAGGATTCCTACCTAATTCAAGTGATAGCTAAAGATGGAGGTTCTCCACATAAACAAAGTGTTTTAGATGTGCACATTTCAATAACAGATGTTAATGATAATGCACCAGTCTTTACTCAGAAAGTCTACAACATTTCAATAGATAATGAACCAAGCAGACTTGTACCAGTTTTAATCTTATCTGCACAAGACTTAGATTCAGATAAGAATGGAAAAGTTTCTACCATTTTATCTCTAAAACATCAGAAACTGTGAGATCACATTTTGATTTAGATGAAGAAACAGGAAAGGTTTTCTTACGTAAAAAGTTTTCACTAGGGCAAGAGATGCTACATAACTTATATGTGGAAGCCATAGATGGAGCAGCCCCCATTGAGTTCTCTGGCAAAAGTTTTGATCAATGTAACAGCCAACATAATAATCCACCAACAATAAATATAAATTTGTGTTTGCATCTACAGTAAATACAACTACCATTTCGGAGATATAGAAGTCGGAAGTTTCATTGCCTTTGTAAAGGTCACTGATCATGAGTTGGGCAGAATGGAGAAGTTCGATGTGATTTGCAGCATGATAAATTCCAACTGCAGAGTCTTGGCATGAAAAATAAAGTCATTCTAAAAAGTCCTGTTGATAGGGAAACTGAAGACCTCATAATATCATCATCACTTGTCATGTAAAAGGATCCCCTCCATTGCACACAGGAAAGAGTTCTCCAATCAAAGTGATTTGATGTCAATGATGTAAGACCGCAGTTTTCAGAGAAATCTATAGATTTAGTATTGACGAGAACCAGAAATCCCAAATTCCAGTTGGCTTCATCAATGCTAGTGATTCAAGATTTAGGAGCAGAGGACAACTCACTTATTCTCTACTTACCAAAGATAAACAGTTCCTACCTTTTCAATTCGAGAGGATGGCTTAATTTCAACATTAAATTCAATAGATCATGAAATGCAAACATATAAATTCCAGGTTCTTGTCAAAGATAATGGAAAACCACCATTAAATAACACAGTGAATGTCATTGTTGAAGTGAGGGATGAAAAATGATAATGCTCCATATTTTACATTTCCTCGAGTTAATCCTTTTACATTAGATCTTGTGTATTACCCACACATACAAAAAATATTACAGTTCTAAGAGCTTCTGATAGTGATAGTCGAGAGAACGCCTTTCTCAAATATGAAATAATTTCTGGCAATGAAAACAAACTATTCACAATCAACGTTATACTGGCTTGTTATCTTCACTCGCACTGTCACTCAACAAAGATGCTGGCTCATATACCTAGAATTTGGTGGTCAAGATAGCGGTACCCCAGTCCAATCAGCTCAACCACTATCTTTTTATTATTATCTGTTAAGCAATAAAACTTTTGAAATGTTAAATGTTGTACATATAAAAGCTGACGAGAAGATACATCTAAATTTAGTGGTCATTATTACATTGATAGCTGTCACTGATCTGTGATAATTACAGCTTCAATGTCTATATGTATACTTCGCTATTGTCATCGAAGAAACATTCCACAAGGAGAGGAGATAAGTACTCCTCATAGATGTCCTAATGAACAAAGACATTTGATGTGCCCTTCTTACCATACAAGCTCATGCCTGATGTTCCTTCAGCAGTGTCTGATCCAGATAAAGAAGGAATACTCATTTCACAGAACCAAGAAGAATAATCTCACAAAATGATAAGTTTAATATGCAACGAAATTCACCATTAAAACCACAAACATCTACAGATATATCACATCAGGTAAGGAAATTATTGTTATTAAGATATCTGCCTGTAAAGCATGAGAATAACAAATAAAGAATAATAATTTTTCTGAATATTCATTTCATCAAACAAATTATATTAGTATATATTAACCAATTCAGATACATTGTTTATTCTATATTTCTTTTATACTTTATTCACAATATCATTATGAATGTTGGAGTAAATGAAGATAAATTAACCCAGGATAATGTACTAAATGCAGTAGCATATGTTTACCTCCATATACTTATAGCTGTAAAGTAAATAGCAATAACATGCTGAAGCATATACAATAATCTGAGTCAACAAAAAAAGTAAAATATTCAAATATTCATCATTTGATTTTTTCAAATTATTCCGAGTATACTTTATATCATGTAATATGAATTAGAAATACATTTTTTTTTCTTTTTTTTGGTTTTCCCACACAGATGTGTATTGAGAGATAGCAGAAATCACAAATAGGAAGACATGAAAAGTGCTCTGTTATGGTTTCTGAAATAAATAGCTGCAGATCTACAAAATCCTCACACTCTGATAGTGGAATTGGCTGGCATGAGGGAGGCATGGGACGGGGTGTGAGAGTGCCAGGTATGTAGTAAGGAATATTAGACTGGTCAGTCTGTGACATGTTCAGAAACAATCTTGTCACAAACAAATGTTAAAAAAAACAAACAAAAAATGCTTCTTCACTTAATATATTGCATACATGCTTACTTATTAAGTTGTTATACAAAAACACATTGTAGTAAGCTATAAGTAATCAATGACTATAAATACCCAAAACAAAGACTTTAACCTTCATTCATGTCTGCAGTGAATGTTGCAAAGAAAGCACATAATATATAGATTATAATATAAGAATAGCAATAACCCATTTTCCTTCATGTTTTTCCAAGATATTCTCCAAAATTTTATCATAAAACCTGAACCAAGCTGAAGAATATAACTTCTACATTAACTTTTGATTGAAAAGAAAAGAAAAGAAAAGAAAAAAGAAACTGTGTTTCCAGTTTTTGCATAGACAGTATATAACAGGAACATAACAATAATCTTAGTTGGATGTATGAATCTGACAAATACTTGAACAAAATACTTTTTCTCTAAACAAATATGAAACTGACTGAATGATATCTTCAGTGCATGGATAATGGACATTAGAAATCACCTGTGCAACATGTTACATTAATTGTGACAAAAAAAGACAAATAAAGAAAAAAGATACCATGCTTGCCTCAAAAATCAACTCTTCTCTTCTAGACTATCTGTTTCTGGCAGCTTTGCTTTGATTCTATTTCACTAACCCCTATTTTTAAAGTATCAATGACATATGTCTCCCTAATAATTGTTTACATGCATTTAACTTTTTCAGAACAGTTCTCATCCCAATACTGTCATTCTCCTCCATCTCAAACTGACCAATTCCACAGCAGAGATATGAAGTCCATAGAACAGATATTCAGCCACCCCAGTGATGCCATGATCACTGCTAGGTGTTTCTTCAGACCAAACATTGGCCAAAGCACACAGTTGATGGAAAATAAATCTGCCACAATGGACAGCTCACATCCAGTGCTTAGGACTTCACCAGTGAGCAGCTGTCCTACTTCAAACCCCAGACCTCTACCTCCTGTACCACATCTACCTATGTAGATATATCCTGTAAATGTATCCAGGCTATCAAAACATTTTTACAAATGTTTCAAATTATGCTGTATAAAATCATAGAAAAAATGGCATAAAGAAAATTTCTTTTTAAAATTCCAATGATAATTAAAGCTTTGAATGCAAAATAGAATTGGCTATTGTTTTGATTAATTGATGCATGGCTTTAAAAATGCCCATAGTATACAGCTGACAAAGACTTATGAAAGAATATATAAATAAAAATGTTTTATATTTCTGTTATGCCAAAACAATCAATCTATTTTCTCTTTTCTAAAATGGAGACAAAAAAATTGTATCATCTCTATTTCTTAAAAAAAGAAAAAAAAAGAAAAAACTTACTAACCAATGAATTATAAATGAAAAAAATGAAAAGTTACTCAAAATTTGAAGCAGCAAAATAAGTGATCATGTCTGATTATTGTATATTATCTTCTATATATAATTATTATTCACTTAAAATATAACCAGTGAAAGCAATAATGCAGATTACAAAGCAGACACAAAAAAAAATGATAGAAAAGATAAGCAGCAATGATTTCTAAAGTGTGTATTGATTTGAAGAGAACATATCCATTGACCTAGATTTTCTATGTTCTAGAAGTGGTACTCAGATTTTGTATTGATAAGTAAATAGACAGAATATGATTTCTAGAGAAGATTAATATCACTGTTGTTTTTTTGTTTTTTTATGTCTTTAAAAGTTATTTTTTACATTAGACTTAACAACATGCATAGAATAGCATTTAAGAGAAATTAATTACTTACAAAATATCTATTACCTGAATAAAAATAATTCTTACTTAGAAAAAATTAAAGTATGAAAAGAGTTTTTAATAAGTTAGTTAAACAAAATAGATGAAGTAAGAGATGAATGTAAAAAGGTAAAATGAGAGCAACAATATAACTTTGCATAGTTTAACATTTTTCTTGATTAAGAATGACAACATCATATCAGAAAAATAGAGAGAGAAAAAAAAAATGAAATCAAAGAAAATGTAAATTTGCTTATAGTAGCATGAAAAAAGGGCTGAATTATCATTTTTTTTTTCATAGAATACTTGATTCATCATTCACTTTCATGTATGTGTATATGTGTGAATGTGTGTATGCATGTATCTATGTAAGAACACGAATGTGTGTGTAATAAAAAGAAAAAAAGAAAAAAAAGAAAAAAAAAAAAAAAAAAAGAAAAAAAAGAAAAAAAGGTAGTGATAGAGATCCTGCCTTTATTCAATCAGTTCCGGTGACTGGAGCAGCCATTACATACACAAGACACTTGATAGGATAACAAACTGCTATCTCTCTCACAAACACACATACACACACACATACACACTTACTTATTGCTGTTGTCACACAGCAGCAGTAGTAAAAACAGAAATCTATACAAGGATGTACTTCTTATCTCACCACAGATTCCACTGGATTTAACATCACAGGTGAGTAGCTGTTAATGTTTTTATGCCTTTTTTTATTGTCTTAGGGTTCAAGTAGTCTGATAAAAACATATAAGTCTAAATATGGTTTTAATGTTTTTGTTAGCTCAATTGAACATATATGTTGTTTTTTTTATCTCCTCAGTGTATGTCTAAAAAAATAACAGAATAATTAATGTAAGTCTCCATAGCTGTAATAGTATATTCTTATGCTTACATCTATATTTCACTGAATTTAATGCTTCTTTATGACTACTTTAAAAGGCTCCACAAAACTTCTACAGACATTTGCACTTTTAAAAAAGTATTTTAAAAAATTAATTTAAAAATTAAATCTATGTATTTTTTGTAAATATTTTCACCTAAGTTGTAAATTTGTATTCTTATATATTGTAATAAGTGTGTCGTGATTTTTTTCTTTATCTCTTTTTTGTGTGACATTTATGAAATTGTTTTTTTGTTGTATCAGCTAAAGATAGCACCCAGCATTTTGAAGTTAAATTTCTTTCTAAATTTTTTGATTTTTGATCAGAGGGAATTGCTTAATCATCAATTTAAGAAAAATGCATATTCTGCAAAATAGGAAAATTGTATTTTTCTTTATGACAACATCAATTATCATAAAACATAAAATCATCACTTTGAAAAAAAACAACAATATAAGTGCACAGAACAAGTTAATGGGTAATGCTTAAAACTTTTCATTGTTTTAAACATATTAAATAAATCTATCATATCTCAAACTTTTTGCATTAATTATAGAAAAGTTTTCAAATTTTATTATTTCTTTAATTTTTCTTTCTTTTTTTTTTCTTTATAATTTTACTTAAGAAAAAAATCATTGATTTTCAGAAATGGTAAAGTTAGTCTTAACTGTGGTCAGCCAGAATAAAAGACCTGATGCATAAATGGGTGCCAGAAAAATGCTTGAACTCTTACTTTCAAAGAGTACAATCATGTAAAAAAACATAGTGACTAAAATGAAATGATGAACATGAAGGATGTGTAAAATCTGTTGCAAAATAGAATTTTATCAGTTCATTACTTATTACTGGTTATATGCAAAATACTTTTGTAGGTAAGAACTTCTTTTAGCTGATCTTATCATAAGTTTCTTTATAAGATTTGAATTAGGTTGAATTAAGAGATTGAGAAAAATACAAAGAGAAAAATGTAGCATATTCAAATTTTGTCTAAACAAAAAGATAATTTACATAAAAAATGACTTTGGTTGAAACAAGTTCATTATTTAAAAAGTGATGAACTTAACATTTTTTTAAAGATTTCTTTACAATCAGTATAAAACTTGCAGTGTTCAAGATTATGCTTTCGAATGAGTTCATAATCATAAGAAAGGGAGTATGTTAAAACATTCAGGTTTCCAAATATTTTTATTTATAAAATATTGCTCATTTTGTATTGAATTTTGCACAATGAATTCATGTGTTGAGAAAGTTTTATAAATAAAGTTATGTAGCTTTATTGAAATGAAACTGCACAATAAAAGCTTACTTTTTATAATGTGAAGTGATAGACATTTAAGAGTAATTGTTAAAATTATCAGTGGACAATAATATTCATAGCAGAAACTTAAAACTTTTAAGCAGGTTGCAATATAAATTACTATTTTTACTTGTTTCCAAAACATAAAAAAGATAGTAAACTGAATAACTGAAGACAAAACAATGAAGTCAGAAAATACAGCTATAACTTACATAGTAAGATTAAGATAAGTTAAAGATAAGATAATAAAATTCTCTTACACATATATCCACTAAAAAAAACAAGAAAATGTGCATATGTGTGTATATATATATATATATATATATAATATAATATATATATATATATATTATATGTGTGTGTGTGTGTGTGTGTGTGTGCGCATTACCTATTGAGACTAATATATATTATACAGAAATTTCATACACTTGAAAACTGAAAAAATATACTTATAAATCTCACCAAATCTTTTACTCTGCAAATGAGAATAAATAATTGATTTAATCTTATCTATTTCAGAGAATTATACAAGTAAAGTATTTTCCTCAACTCACTTTTCCTTTTTATACTGAAAAATTATGCTACTTGAAAATAAATATCCAATACCAACAAAAAATTGTACATAGCCAGTAAAGCTGATGTAGTAATGAAAGTCACTATATAATCAGATCAAATCAAGTCAATGTCTGTCTTATACTGGCAGTAGAAGCAGCAGCAACAACACTTAAAGTCTAATATAGATTCTTTATCATAAATAAAATATGCAAACTTTTTTATGCCTGAGATAGTGATCAATGCTACATATTTGTAGTGACGTTGTTTTTTCATTATTTATTTTGAAACATACATAAAAAAAATAATTCTTACAAAATGAAGTATAGGTAATGAGAAGTTTACATTAAATATTTTTTAACTATTCCAAGTTTTATTTTAATGACATACTTTGATAAAAATCAACTTTTCCATTCAACCTACTCCACTGAATTTAATGTAAAGACAGTAAAAATAGATTATGGCAATTTCCTTTATTTGTCCATAATATATTTTTCAGTTGAATATTATTGATTTTTACTCAGACTGACACCCTTGTTTACAAAAAGATAGCAAACATTTTTTTTCTAAGCAAATAGATTTATCATTATTACTCAGCATTTCAGGAAAAAATCATTTAAAATAAATTTTAAAGGAATTCTTTTTATGAATTTGGACTACATCTATTCAATTAAAAATTAATCATTTTTTAAATGCTATTATTTCATATTATATTTTGCTTTAAGATCACAAATTAGTGTATTAACATTCTTTAAATTATTACAAGTAGAAAGTTTAATACGCAGAAGACTAAGATATTTTTAAAAAGAAAAAAACAGAATATACCTAAAAACTTAAATAAAATTTTAAACTGTAGAGCTTTCATACTCTAATTATATTGGTATAAAGGATCAAGCAAAGAATGAGCTTAAAGTAGACAAAAGGACTAACATACTTGTTTTTAAATAATGAAAATTGAAATTATGAGTATTATGAAATGAATTCTGACAGAATTTTTCAAGTAGTGATAGATTCTGACATACAGAAAAACAGATAAATGTTCGAATAGAGTTATATCTTAAAGTATCTAGAAGAACTATACCTTTATAAATGAATAAATAGACAGGTAAATATCATAATATAAAAATATAAATAGAATCAAAAAATTAAATTCAATTGTTAAAATGAAGACTTGTCATTCTGTGTTAAGTTTTAACATTATGCTAAAATCTTTTGATGTCTATTCATGTTTGAATGTTGCATTGAAAACAAGTAAATTTCATGACATAAACTTGTTTTACTTTTTTTTTAACAGATTCAACTTCATCATGTTGATTCCAACTCATATTCTTCTAGTTATCCTGCATACAAGCATAGCTGTAGACTTAACTTACTATGTAAAAGAAGGTCAAAGCCCTGGTACATTAGTGGGCGATATTTCTATGGACACACATTTGATAGATGGTATATCACATCAAAATAATGGATTAATTACATTTAACCTCCTGCAACAGGGTATGTCTGATACTGGCCAGCTGTTCAGAGTATCTAAGAATACAGGAAAACTTTATACAACTCAAAACCTGGATGCAGAACTAATGTGTAAGCGAGAGAAAGAATGCTATGAGATGATAGATGTGGCAGTGAGAAAAGGAACATCTTTCATCAAACTGTTAGAAATAAAAGTCATATTAAAAGATGTCAATGATCATCAACCCGAATTCCCCAAAAGCCAAGTAAACATTCAATTTTCCGAGAGAGATCGCAAAGGAACCAAAATAACAATCCCTAATGCTGTAGATAAAGATGTTGGGATCCTAAATTCACAGATAACCTATCAACTGAAAAAGAACCGTGATGAACCATTTACACTGTCTATTTCAGAAAGAGTAGATGGCACTTCTGATTTGGGCCTAGTATTAGAAGATATGCTTGATAGAGAAGCCAAGGATTCCTACCTAATTCAAGTGATAGCTAAAGATGGAGGTTCTCCACATAAACAAAGTGTTTTAGATGTACACATTTCAATAACAGATGTTAATGATAATGCACCAATCTTTACTCAGAAAGTCTACAACATTTCAATAGATAATGAACCAAGCAGACTTGTACCAGTTTTAATCTTATCTGCACAAGACTTGGATTCAGATAAGAATGGAAAAGTTTCTTACCATTTTATCTCTAAAACATCAGAAACTGTGAGATCACATTTTGATTTAGATGAAGAAACAGGAAAGGTTTTCTTACGTAAAAAGTTTTCACTAGGGCAAGAGATGCTACATAACTTATATGTGGAAGCCATAGATGGAGGCAGCCCCCATTGAGTTCCTGGCAAAAGTTTTGATCAATGTAATCAGCCAACATAATAATCCACCAACAATAAATATAAATTTTGTGTTTGCATCTACAGTAAATACAACTACCATTTCGGAAGATATAGAAGTCGGAAGTTTCATTGCCTTTGTAAAGGTCACTGATCATGATGTTGGGCAGAATGGAGAAGTTCGATGTGATTTGCAGCATGATAAATTCCAACTGCAGAGTCTTGGCATGAAAAAATATAAAGTCATTCTAAAAAGTCCTGTTGATAGGGAAACTGAAGACCTCCATAATATCATCATTGCTTGTCATGATAAAGGATCCCCTCCATTGCACAGTAAAAAACATTTCTCTATCAAAGTGATGGATGTCAATGATATAAGACCTCAATTTTTCAGAGAAATTTATAGATTTAGTATTGACGAGAACCAGAAATCCCAAATTCCAGTTGGCTTCATCAATGCTAGTGATCAAGATTTAGGAGCAGGAGGACAACTCACTTATTCTCTACTTACCAAAGATAAACAGTTCCTACCTTTTCAGATTCGAGAGGATGGCTTAATTTCAACATTAAATTCAATAGATCATGAAATGCAAGACATTTATAAATTCCAGGTTCTTGTCAAAGATAATGGAAAACCACCATTAAATAACACAGTGAATGTCATTGTTGAAGTGAGGGATGAAAATGATAATGCTCCATATTTTACATTTCCTCGAGTTAATCCTTTTACATTAGATCTTGTGTATTACCCACACCATACAAAAAATATTACAGTTCTAAGAGCTTCTGATAGTGACAGTCGAGAGAACGCCTTTCTCAAATATGAAATAATTTCTGGCAATGAAAAACAACTATTCACAATTAACCGTTATACTGGCTTGTTATCTTTCACTCGCACTGTCACTCAACAAGATGCTGGCTCATATGACCTAGAATTTGTGGTCAAGGATAGCGGTACCCCAGTCCAATCAGCATCAACCACTATCTTTCTAATATTAACTGTTAGCAATAAAACTTTTGAAGTCCTGAAATCAGTCCATATAAAAGCTGATGACAAAATACATTTTAATTTGGTAATCATCATCACATTGATTTCTGTCACTGTGTCTGTGATAATTACAGCTTCAATGTCGATATGTATTTTGCGATATTGCCACCGAAGAAACATTCCACAAAGAGAGGAGATAAACACTCCTCATAGATGTCCTAATGAACAAAGACATTTGATGTGCCCTTCTTACCATACAAGCTCATGGCCTGATGTTCCTACAGCCATATCAGATCCAGATAAAGCAAGGAATACTCATTTCACAGAACCAAGAAGAATATCCCAACAAGACAAATTTAATAGTGGTCATAGAAGTTCACCATTAAAACCACATCCATCTACAGAAATTACTCATCAGGTAAGTTAATCAGTAAACTGATTCTTTTGTTTGTTTGTTTTGTTTTGTTTTTGTTTTTTTGAGAGAGAGAGAGAGGGGGGATAGATAAATAAAGTTAAATGCCCATTAAACTTTAGATAAGATAAAATAATATCTTAATTATAAAAGAATTATAAAGAATATTGTGACCAATACTTTCTAGAACTATAGTAAACATAAAATAATGCTATTTTTCTGTTTATTTTATTTTAAAAATACCATAAAATCATACCTTTTATATTATTTTAATATTTCAAGTTAATGATATGCTTTCTTTTGGTTGTTGCAATTGGAATATCTCTTTATGTAATGACTGTTCTGTTTGTTTTACCAGTATTCATATTTTCTTCTACTGTAATCAGCATAAACGTCTTTTTTTTATAACTGCAAATAATACAATGAATTGAACTTACTATAATGTATATAAAAATTTACTAAAAAGTAGTTTTTCTGTTTATTTTATTTTGTTTTGTTTTTTTTTGGAATTATAGGAAGTATCAAAATATATATTTTGATATTAATCTCATGACATTAAAATATTTTTTCTCTTTTATTCACCTTTTTTCTTTTCAATAATCAAATAACTTTATTTGTCACAATACAAGTTTAATCATCTGTAAGTTTTAAAACTGTAAAGTTGAATTTTTTAAAAGATTTCCAGCTTATGTTTTAATATGAAACATGTACAGTTAATAATTAAATAATATTTTGGGTGTGTTGTATGAATTTCTTTTTAAAACTATATGTATATCTTTTACAAAAGGTGTATTACATACTGTTACTTTACATATCAAATTCTAACAGTAAATAGCATGTGATATTTACAGAAATATTTTGATTTGTTTAGTTTAATTATTAGCATATTCTTTATTTTTAAAATGGTCGTTTAAAAGTTATGACATTTCTGAGATTGAAAAAAATAGTTGCATCACATCTTCAAATGGGAACAAATTGAATAGTGGTTTGAACATTGCATTTTGTTCAATTCTACAAGGTAACTGCAATTTTGTATAATTTAGATCTGTTAATCTTCCATTTATTAGTTTTTCCTTAAATGACTTTGTTAATGCAATGAATGGATAACCCAATGTATCACCAAGGCATTGAGTATTTCATTTTCTAAATAGTACTTAAATGTTAAACTGTTATTGTTTTTACTAATGAAATATAGATAACATTATATTTGGCACTTGAATCTAAAATGATTGAATATATTTTTTAAATCTTTTTTTTTATATATACATTATAGTAATTAAAAAAGAAAATATTTGCACAAGTAGTTATAAGAAATTTAACTATTAGATATTTTAATAGTTGCCAATTTTTAGATTAACTAAAAAAAGGATTTTTTTGGTATAAGTCAATTTTTTTGTCACAATCATTTTTTGCTTTCATATAAGTGGATTATCTCCCATTGGATTACATTATCACTTTAAAAATAGCCGATTTTTTTCCCAGAAATAACTTTTTTAAAGTGTTTTACTACATATGTAATATATATAACTATCTTTTCTATGCTATTTTATTATCCTTGAACTTTCACGATTTATTTATGTATTATTTTAATTTCTGATAAAATTGCAAGGTGAAATCCTTAATTAGTAATACAATTTGTTGGATTTCTTTTAAAATATCTAAGTTTTAGTTTATCACATTTAAGTCTTGAGCCAAGATTACAGGTTCTGTATTGGCTGTAATGCCTCAGTGTCCAGTTTAGTTTCTTGAATTAAGTTGGTGAAATGTGATAACTACTATTCAGGTCAGAGAATTAATTTTTTTCAAAACTAAATCTATACTATTAACTGTGTACTTTACTTGAATAGGGTTGGTTTCATTGCTTGTCAATTCTTGTTGGGTTATTTAACCCGAAAGTCAGTTTTGTTTGTATTGCATGCAATTATATGGTTTCAAGTAACTAATCTAATGATAATTATTTGTAAACAATTATAATTTCAAGTAACTATTCATAATATAAATAATTTACCCAGAATTGTTTTCAAGTATTCCTAATATACTAATAATTAGTACACAATTATATGGTTTCTTGTATTTGTATTTAATACTAATAATTTATACACACTTATATGGTTTTAAGCATTCATATCTGATACTAATAATTTGTACACAATTATATAGTTTCAAATATTCCTATTCAACACTAAGCATTTTTCAAATGGATCAATTTGATCCAAACAGGTACTATCGCCCTGGGTCAGAGTGGACCAGTGAGTAATGGTGATGAAGGGGTGAATCCACATTCCCCATAAACCCATAACTATAGTTTCACCACGACTTGCAGTTTAGTGTCATATCCAGGACACTTTACTTGAATATATAAAGGAATACAAAATAAGAATATTAATATCTAAAATTAAAAATGAGTGTTTAAGGTGATAATGATGAACAGCTAATACAATTGAGAAGGCATTGTAAATTAAGTTTGGGATTATAGAAAAAGTTTTATTCTAAATATACAGAAAATACCTTACTTTTTTCTTCTTTTTTTGCTTGGCAAAAATAAGATATTCTAAAAAATTTGAAGCAAAGGGAATCTCTATTTTCCCCCTGGAATATTTGATCTGATTTTTAAATCTATTCATGAATAAAAGAAAATGATATTGATTTATATATAGATATGATATAATTTTAAGTATATATTATTTTTTAAAATCTCGTCAAGAAATATTACTTTTGTAAAATACAAATTAGTTAATATATTAATAAATTAAACAAGTAAAATAGGTACAGAAAGTTTTCAAATTTACTGAAAATTGCTTTTTATGTATTCTTTTTTCTTCACTTTATGAGATCTTTCATACTATGTTTATGATTTTTATTAATTTATTGATATTTGAATGAGCTTAAAAACTGTGACATCTCAGTAAACTATTTCTAATATTTTAATTATCAATATATCAGTTTCATATTGAGTTAGAATTTTGTAACTTTTAATATTCTAATTGATAATTTTATGATTTATAAGTAATAAGATATAGCTGCCTGTTATCAAGTTTTATATACAGCTTAAAGATTTGATTGGCTATTTATTTTCCAAATTTATAGTTTTAGTTAAACAAATTAGAAATTCATTTTTTGAAGCTTATATGAAAATATCAAATTATGAAATATTTTCATGGTATTTGAGTTTTGTTTAATAATATTTTGAAATATTTTGATAATTGTTTGAAATATTTTCATGGTATTTAGTTACTTATTCAAGTATTTATAATTTTAGAACCTTTGCAATATGTTCTCTCAACTGGAGTTTTAAATGTTACAATTTTATATAATAACATTTTTTAATATAGAGCTTTATTTCAGAATCTCTAAATTATAATGTTTAAGTATTAGATCATTTAGATGAACTGAAATTTCTTCATTCTTAATTTGGCATTTAGATTGTATTGTTATTATTCTACTTCTTACATATTTTTTGCACAAGCTCTAATTGGCGGTTTTTCACTGGAGTCTAACAGCAAGTCTCCTAAGGTCTCTTTTATGCATCCTAACTGATTTTTCAATGCTGCAGTCGGGGTGGTCTTGATTCTTCCTCTCATTTCAATTTCACTCAGTCTCTTTTTCAGGTTCTTGGAGACTGTTCCAAGGGCACCAACTATGATTAGTATCATTGTCATCTTAATGTTTTACAACTTTCCCTCTCTCTTTCTCTCTCGCAAGGTTCATATATTTGTCGATACTTTTGCTTTCTTTTATTTTCATTCTATCATCTGCTGGTATGGCAAAATCCACTAGATGACAAGTTCTTTTCATCTTGTTAATTAAAACTAGGTTTGGTATTCTGGCTGGGATTCTGTGATCTGTTTGCATCTCAAAATCTCAGAGACTTTTATGCATTTCATTTTATTGGAGATATTCTGTTTTATGTATATATCATTTGTCAGTATCATCAAATTTCAGTTTCTTGTACAATTCCTAGTGGATTACCATTCCCACCTAGTTATGCTTGCTCTTATATTCATTTTGTGCAAGTTTGCTGCATTTGCTTACTATATGGTAAACTGTTTCATCTGACCATATAGCCTACACTTTCTATTCTTCTATGTATTATCAATTTTTGATTTGATATAAATATGGTATTATTTTGTGCTGCTATTAATAGAGATTCAGTTTCTCTCTTTTGGTTTCCCTGCTGTTTAGGCCATCACATGTCATCCAGTTTTCTTAGTTTGGTACATGAAGTATCCATACAGCTGTTTTTCTTCCCATTTTTATTTTTTCTAGATTTTGAAAAATTATTTTTCTGTTTGTCCTTATGTTATTCCGGTTATTGTTGCAATTACTGGCTGCTGTAATCAATATCTCTTTCCTTTTTTTTTGTATATTCTTTGAGTCCTTGGATTGTTGCATCTACACATTCCTTAATGCTGGCAAGTTCTCTTCCTCATTTTCTTGTGACATAGACTGTTATCACTCAGGTGTAAGACCTTATGCATTGTCATCAATTTCCTAAATTATTATGATTTGCTTCATATTATCAGTGAAATTCTCAAAATAAATTTTCTTTATTTCAAAGTTTTGTTTTTCAATCATATTTCTAAATCTATTCCTATTTTGAACTATATTTTTAGTTTAAAATTTTGAACAAAATAGCATAATTCTTACGTTAATTGTATTTTTTGTTAATTTATGAATTTAAACAAATGTCAAAACAGCATTAAAATTATCAATTCTAAGTTGCAGAGACAATGTTCTTTTGCCATTATTTTATCCTTTGGTTAAAAGATGTTCTTACTTTATATTTAAAGGATAGACATTCTGTTTTTAGTTAAAATTATAAAAGATCCTTTGTCATCATTCAGAAAAATATCATTTGGCTTTGAAAGGGATTTACAAAGAGTAAGAATAAAAAGCAACATAAACATATATATATATATATATATATATATAGTAAATCATTAAGTAAAGCAAATAAATGGTCAAAAGCTTAATTTTGAAAAATATATATTTGTAAAACATGATGTAAACACAAAGTGGAATAAAAGAGAAGACAGACATCCCCTTAAACTGTTACATCCAACTAGTCATTCATAATTGTACTGAAAAGAGAAAATTTGAATGCTACTTTAAAAACAAAATGAAGAAATGACATCCATGATGACTATTATAACTATATCCTGATCTATTTTTTTTATCATACTATAACTATTACAACTCATTTGAAACAGTAAAGCAAATATAAAAAAAACAATTTTTGCACATTTTGTTTTGTTATATTCAACAAATTTCTTAAATTATTCTAAAAATTGTTTTTACAATAATAGAAATTCTAAGAAATATGTCAATGATTAATAACTACATGAAAATTTTAAATATTCAATAAACATCTTTCAGAGAGTTATAAAACTAGAAGTTTATAATACTAAGTGTATATGAGAGATTGAATGGGAACAAAGTTGAATTTGTAAAAACAAAACAAAACAAAAAACAGTTAATATTTTTTAGAGTAATCCTTTACTAACTTAAACTTACTCTAGTAAAAGGCTACAAATATGGGCATCCAATGTGAACCAGTCTCACTAGCAATGGTTTGCTAGCCTTGCTCACTCACCATTTACACCTTGCAAGAAGCCCCAGAAACATTTTAGAGTAACCAAACTGGAATGCTGCATTTGTTGATCCTTGGCTATCTGCTAATAATATAATTCCTGTGCAAGTCTATGGTATTTGCCATTAAATTGTCTTAAACAAAGACTCTGAAAGGTAACTGCAAACTTTGATGATTTCAAAATAAGCTTTCAGAGCAATGATGGGCTGAACTTTTAGTAAGGCTCTAACAAAATACAGACATAAATAAAATTGCTACACCCTAAAAAATAAGGCCATTTTTACCTGCATGAGCTCTAAGTACTGTTGAATTTGATACACTCCTTATTTTGGAACCTGTGCATGTATTGGTCCATATATTTACTATATTACCAGCTATATTAACTGTACATATAATCTTGAATAAATTGGAGCATATATTCAGGGTGTTGCAATTTTATTTTTTATCAGTATATTCTTAGCAGCATTATCAATTAATGCCATTCACTGAAGCTATATCATAACTGTATTTCATCATATAAGTTGGTAATTATTCTCAGGCCATTGATTATAATAAATGATTCTGAACTGAAATATGATTATAATTGTTTACCAACATGATAATTAGAATTATAATAATATTTTTTATAAAATCTGACAATTTTTATTGAAACATATTGACATAGACATATTATACTGTATAAATTGATATAGTTTGATTAATTTAAATGACTTGTGATTTAATCTCTAATTCAAATATGTCTGTCTTTAATTAATGTGTATGGCTATACAGACATTGTCTAACTCACTAATCTGTGTATATTCAAATCAAACAAAATATTATGATATTGTGTAACATATTCTATCTATTATAATTGAATTATAACAAATCCTCTCTTTTAATGAGTTTATATACATGAAAGTAAGTTTTCTTATTTCTAGCCATCAGATAAACATATAATGAATAATGTTATTTGTGGAATACCAGAAAAATATATACTGAAAGTGAACTAAGAAAATTGAAAATAGGCCAGAAAGTGTTTATCCAATTTAATGGTAGTAAAAAAAAAAAAATACTTATATGATGATCATAGTATATCAAAAATAATTTCTGTAATATGAAGGCAGTAAGTGTAGTATCAGAATCATAAATTTATACCCACTTGAAATAAACTTAAAAGAATTCAGTTCAAAATTTTCTTTTTCATTGTATTTTTATCTATGAAAAAATACTGAAAGTAAAATGATTAAGGGGATATAAATGTTACTGACTATTGCAGCGTAAACATGTGAGTTTATCTAGAGTATATCTAACAATAGTTATTCTAACAACTATTTACTGTGAATGTAAAAACAATATATATATATATATATATATATATATATATATACATACATACACACACATACATACATACATAGATATAGATAATTAAATGGATAGATCTTGGTCTAACGATCACATAGACAAGAAATTAACAGTTTGATTGTATATATATGTTATCCTTAGATCTACATATGCTCTATAACCAATATTGAACATTATTTATAAATATTGGAAATTGAATTATATATATATATATATATATATATATATATATATATATATATATATATGCACACGCACAAAGTGAAAACCACTGTAAAAGTAAATAGCAACCTTGCTTATATAGTATTTTTATATTCAGTATCTTGTTAATAAGTTATATATGCAAAGGACAACAAACTACTTTGCTTAAAAAATTTGTGGTCCTATGAACACATAAAATTAGTGTGGTTGTCAAAAATTATTTAAATTATTCTACTTACTTAAATAAATTTTAAAACAAAAATATTGAAATATTGAAATCATTCTTCTTTTTAATTTAAATGAGATAACAAATCTTTTCAATATTTTCAAAAACTTAAAAGGGTTTTCCATTTAAAGACAACAAAAATCTAATAGTAATCATTATTATTAATTCTAATTAGCGTTTTTGTTAATATTAAATTTGATGTAATTCTTGATTGTAACTTAATCAAGTCAATATTTCTATGACAACAATAAGCAGTGCACATTGGAAACAACAATAATAGTATATCTCAGTCATTCTTTAGGAATATATTAGTCAATTTTCATATTAAAATTAATAGTGAAGTAATTCAAAATTAATGTTAATGTAATAAAGAAAATAACCAAGTTGGTAGGGATTAGAATATACCAACTGCATCCACTGCAGTGGGTAAAATATCCACTCAGAAGGGGTATCCTGGGTATGACACTAAACTGCATCTGGTTGTGAGGTTCCAGTTCTGGATCTCTGAGGAATGTGGAGTACCCCTTCATTGCTATTACACCTGGGTTCACTCTGACTCAGAGTTGTAGCACCTGTTAGGGTGCCATTTATGGATCCAATAGATCTATTTCAAAATTATTAGTGTTGAACAGTAATATGCAAAACTATATAATTGTGTGTAAACAAATGATTACTGCTATATAGGAATACTTGAAACCATTTAACTGTATGAAAATTATTTGTATTAAGCATCTACAGTTGTTTACAAAAGATAATTATTGCATTAGTTCCATGTAATCATAATTGAATAAGTTATCAGTCACCCTGTTGACAGGACATAGAATATGCTGATTGCATTCTCTGTAGAGGGGTAAGAGCCTGACATTAAAGTGGGTGTCCTGTGTATGACATTAAACTGTATATGTATGTGTATATATATATTATATATATATACTAGACAAAACATGACCCGTTGGGTCACCCATTAAGCTCTCTCTAGATGATTAGGGAAGAGAGTAGGATCTGCCAAAATATCATCTGCTTTTCATTTTTAAAAACGAACTAAAATTTATTAAATTGATTATTTAAAGTCAAATTTTTGTCTAAGTCGAAAAGTAGTAACATGATGAGCATCAGTAAAAAAGAAAAATAATATTGCACATATAATTTATTTTTGATATATTTAAAACGTTTTTTTCGTCCATTTTGATCAAGATGCCTGCCAAGAGGCTACTTAAAATCCGTTTTTACAAAATAAATTGTAACTTTTGCAATTGAAAAAATTCACACTGGATTGTCCAATTGAACACTATCCTAGTAGATAAAGGAGTTAGATTAAGACAGTTCTAAATGCCAGTTATCTCTAGACTGCAGGTTCAATCCTGGTCAGGGACAGCAGTAACATAGAATAATAATTAACACAGCTTAACACCTGTACCCCAGCTATAGTTAGTGGAATGAGAACAGGATAATCCGTGGACCTAATTAAGGGTTGGATTCAAAGTTCCGTGATGGCTCCTAATTACAAGAAGGTTCCCAAGTCCAACAAGAAATACCTGAAGAAGGCCAGAGGGCAAATCAGCCGAAACTTTGTACAGATAACAATGAAGACAGTTCAATAGTCAGAATAAAACAAATAATGGTAATCTTTGCGCAGTTCCGTCCTGTCTTCCTACATCCGAAGCGGTATCACTTGAAAAAAAAAAAAAAAAAGAAAAAAAAAAGAACCAACTTAGGGCATTTTCCACTGAAACCCAACCCTAACCCTAAACCCCTCTAGTTAAAATTAACTGTTTTATTACACAGTTTTTTTCTGGGTCACCCTGTATAAAATATATTTTATATATATATATATAGACATACCCATATATATATATATAACCATATATATTCATATATATATAGAGACTTACCCACATATATGTATATATATATATATATATTCATATATATATATAGATATACCCATATATATATATAGATATATATATATATATATATATATATATATATATATATATATATACCATATATATTCATATATATATATATATATATATATATATATATATATATATATATATATATATATATATATATATATATATATATATATATATATATATATATATATATATATATATATATATATATATATATATATATATATATATAGATATATATACCCATATATATATATATATATATATATATATATATATATATATACCATATATATATATATATATATATATATATATATATATATATATATATATATATATATATATATATATATATATATATATCTATATATATATATATGAATATATATATATATATATATATATATATATATATATATATATATATATATATATATATATATATATATATATGATATATATATATATTATATATATATATATATATATAATATTATATATAGGGTATATCTATATATATATATATATCTATATATATATATGAATATATATATTATATATATATATGTATAAGTCTCTATATATATATGAATATATATGGTTATATATATATATATGGTATGTCTATATATATATATATATAAATATATTTAATACAGGGTGACCCAGAAAAACTGTGTAATAAAACAGTTAATTTTAACTAGAGGGGTTTAGGGTTAGGGTTGGGTTCAGTGGAAAATGCCCTAAGTTGGTTCTTTTTTTTTCTTTTTTTTTTTTTTTTTCAAGTGATACCGCTTCGGATGTAGGAAGACAGGACGGAACTGCGCAAAGATTACCATTATTTGTTTTATTCTGACTATTGAACTCGTCTTCATTGTTATCTGTACAAAGTTTCGGCTGATGTGCCCTCTGGCCTTCTTCAGGTATTTCTTGTTGGACTTGGGAACCTTCTTGTAATTAGGAGCCATCACGGAACTTTGAATCCAACCCTTAATTAGGTCCACGGATTTCCTGTTCTCATTCCACTAACTATAGCTGGGGTACAGGTGTTAAGCTGTGTTAATTATTATTCTATGTTACTGCTGTCCCTGACCAGGATTGAACCTGCAGTCTAGAGATAACTGGCATTTAGAACTGTCTTAATCTAACTCCTTTATCTACTAGGATAGTGTGTTCAATTGGACAATCCAGTGTGAATTTTTTCAATTGCAAAAGTTACAATTTATTTTGTAAAAACGGATTTTAAGTAGCCTCTTGGCAGGCATCTTGATCAAAATGGACGAAAAAAACGTTTTAAATATATCAAAATAAATTATATGTGCAATATTATTTTTCTTTTTTACTGATGCTCATCATGTTACTACTTTTCGACTTAGACAAAAATTTGACTTTAAATAATCAATTTAATAAATTTTAGTTCGTTTTTAAATGAAAGCAGATGATATTTTGGCAGATCCTACTCTCTTCCCTAATCATCTAGAGAGAGCTTAATGGGTGACCCAACGGGTCATGTTTTGTCTAGTATATATATATATATATATATACACATACATATACAGTTTAATGTCATACACAGGACACCCACTTATGTCAGGCTCTTACCCTCTACAGAGAATGCAATCAGCATATTCTATGTCCTGTCAACAGGGTGACTGATAACTTATTCAATTATGATTACATGGAACTAATGCAATAATTATCTTTTGTAAACAACTGTAGATGCTTAATACAAATAATTTTCATACAGTTAAATGGTTTCAAGTATTCCTATATAGCAGTAATCATTTGTTTACACACAATTATATAGTTTTGCATATTACTGTTCAACACTAATAATTTTTGAAATAGATCTATTGGATCCATAAATGGCACCCTAACAGGTGCTACAACTCTGAGTCAGAGTGAACCCAGGTGTAATAGCAAGAAAGGGGTACTCCACATTCCTCAGAGATCCAGAACTGGAACCTCCAACCAGATGCAGTTTAGTGTCATCCCAGGATACCCTTCTGAGTGGATATTTTACCCACTGCAGTGGATGCAGTTGGTATATTCTAATCCCTACCAACTTGGTTATTTTCTTATTACATAACATTAATTTTGAATTACTTCACTATTAATTTTAATATGAAAATTGACTAATATATTCCTAAAGAAATGACTGAGAATATACTATTATTGTTGTTTCCAATGTGCACTGCTTATTGTTGTCATAGAAATTGACTTGATTAAGTTACAATCAAGAATTACATCAAATTTAATATTAACAAAAACGCTAATTAGAATTAATAATAATGATTACTATTAGATTTTGTTGTCTTTAAATGGAAAACCCTTTTAAGTTTTTGAAAATATATGAAAAGATTTGTTATCTCATTTAAATTAAAAAGAAGAATGATTTCAATTTTCAATATTTTGTTTTAAAAATTTATTTAAGTAAGTAGAATAATTTAAATAATTTTTGACAACCACACTAATTTTATGTGTTCATAGGACCCACAAATTTTTTAAGCAAAGTAGTTTGTTGTCTTTGCATATATAACTTATTAACAAGATACTGAATATAAACAATACTAATATAAGCAAGGTTGCTATTTACTTTTACAGTGGTTTTCACTTTGTGCGTGTGCATATATAAATATATATATATATATATATATATATATATATATATATAATTCAATTTTCCAATATTTATAAATAATGTTCAATATTGGTTATAGAGCATATGTAGATCTAAGGATAACATATATATACAATCAAACTGTTAATTTCTTGTCTATGTGATCGTTAGACCAAGATCTATCCATTTAATTATCTATATCTATGTATGTATGTATGTGTGTGTATGTATGTATATATATATATATATATATATATATATACTATTGTTTTTACATTCACAGTAAATAGTTGTTAGAATAACTATTGTTAGATATACTCTAGATAAAACTCAGTTTACGCTGCAATAGTCAGTAACATTTATATCCCTTAATCATTTTACTTTCCAGTATTTTTTCATAGATAAAAATACAATGAAAAAGAAAATTTTGAACTGAATTCTTTTAAGTTTATTTCAAGTGGGTATAAATTTATGATTCTGATACTACACTTACTCCTTCATATTACAGAAATTATTTTTGATAATACTATGATCATCATATAAGTATTTTTTTTTTTTCTACCATTAAATTGGATAAACACTTTCTGGCCTATTTTCAATTTTCTTAGTTCACTTTCAGTATATATTTTTCTGGTATTCCACAAATAACATATTCATTATATGTTTATCTGATGGCTAGAAATAAGAAACTTACTTTCATGTATATAAACATTAAAAGAGAGGATTTGTTATAATTCAATTATAATAGATAGAATATGTTACACAATATCATAATATTTTGTTTGATTTGAATATACACAGATTAGTGAGTTAGACATGTCTGTATAGCCATACACATTAATTAAAGACAGACATATTTGAATTAGAGATTAAATCACAAGTCATTTTAAATTAATCAAACTATATCAATTTATACAGTAATAATATGTCTATGTCATATTTTCAATAAAATTGTCAGATTTTATAAAAAATATTTATTTATAATTCTAATTATCATGTGGTAAACATTATAATCATATTTCAGTTCAGAATCATTTATTATAATCAATGGCCTGAGAATATTACCAACTTATATGATGAAATACAGTTATGATATAGCCTTCAGTGAATGGCATTAATTGATATGCTGCTAAGATATAACTGAATAAAAAATTAAAATTGCAACACCCTGAATATATGCTCCATTTATTCAAGATTATATTGTACAGTTAATATAGCTGGTAATATAGTAAATATATGGACAATACATGCACAGGTTTCCAAAATAAGGAGTGTATCAATTCAACAGTACTTAGAGCTCATGCAGGTAAAATGGCCTTATTTTTTAGGGTGTAGCAATTTATTTATGTCTGTATTTTGTTAGAGCCTTACTAAAAGTTCAGCCCATCATTGCTCTGAAAGCTTATTTTGAAAATCATCAAAGTTTGCAGTTACCTTTCAGAGTCTTTGTTTAAGACAATTTAATGGCAAATACCATAGACTTGCACAAAGGAATTATTATTAGCAGATAGCCAAGGATCAACAAATGCAGCATTCCAGTTTGGGTTACTCTAAAATGTTTCGGGGCTTCTTGCAAGGTGTAAATGGTTGAGTGGCAGGCTAGCAAACCATTGCTAGTGAGACTGGTTCACATTGGATGCCCCATATTTGTAGCCTTTTACTAGAGTAAGTTTAAGTTAGTAAAGGATTACTCTCTAAAAAATATTAACTGTTTTTTGTTTTTGTTTTGTTTTAACAAATTCAACTTTGTTCCATTAATCTCTCATATACACTAAGTATTATAAACTTCTGTTTTATAACTCTCTGAAGATGTTTATTGAATATTTAAAATTTTCATGTAGTTATTAATTCATTGACATATTTCTTAGAATTTCTATTATTGTAAAAACAAATTTTTAGAAATAATTTAAGAATTTGTTGAATATAACAAACAAAATGTGGCAAAATTGTTTTTTTTATATTTGCTTTACTGTTTAAATGAAGTTTTTGTAATAGTTATAGTATGATAAAAAAATAGATCGGATATAGTTTATAATAGTCATCATGGATGTATTCTTCATTTGGTTTTTAAAGTAGCATTCAATTTTTCTCTTTTCAGTACAATTAATGAAATGATAGTTGGATGTATACAGTTTAGGGATGTCTGTCTTCTCTTTTATTCCACTTGTGTTTACACAATGTTTTACAAATATATAATTTTTCAAATTAAGCTTTTGACCATTTATTTGCTTTACTTAATGATTTACTATATTATATACTATATATATAATTATGTTTATGTTGCGCTTTTATTCTTATCTTTGTAAATCCCTTTCAAAGCCAAATGATATTTTTCTGAATGAATGACAAAGGATCTTTTTATAATTTTTAACTAAAAACAGAATGTCTATCCTTTAATATAAAGTAAGGAACATCTTTTAACCAAAAGGATAAACAAAAATAATGGCAAAAGAACTTGTCTCTGCCTTAGAATGATAATTTAATGCTGTTTTTGACATTTGTTTAAATTCATAAATTAACAAAAAATACAATTAAGTAGACTTATGCTATTTTGTTCCAAAATTTTAAACTAAATATAGTTCAAATAAGGAATAGATTTAGAAATATGATTGAAAAACAAAACTTGAATAAAGAAAATTTATTTTGAGATTTCACTGATAATAGAAGCCAATCATAATAATTTAGAGAAATTGATGACATGCATAAGGTCTACCGCTGAGTGTAACGTCTATGTCACAAGAAAATGAGGAAGAATCTTGCCAGCATTAGGAATGTGTAGATGCAACAACGCAAGACTCAAAGAATATAAAAAAAAGGAAGAGATATTGATTACAGTCAGCCCAGTAATTGACAATCACCGGAAATAAGCATAGGACAAACAGAAAATAATTTTTTGCAAAACTAGAAAAAATAAAAATGGGAAGAAAACAGCTGTATGGATACTTCAATGTACCAAACTAAGAAAACGGTGACATGGTGATGGCTACAGCAGGGAAACCAAAAGAGAGAAACTGAATCTCTATTAATAGCAGCACACCAATAATACCATATTTAATATCAAATCAAAAATTGATAATACATAAAGAATAGAAAGTGTAGGCTATATGGTCAGATGAAACAGTTTACCATATAGTAAGCAAATGCATGGCAAACTTCACAAAATGAATATAAGAGCAAGCATAACTAGGTGGAATGGTAATCACTAGGAATTGTACAGAAACTGAAATTTTGATGATACTTGACAAATGTATATACATACAAACAGAATATTCTCCAATAAAATGAAATGTCATAAAAGTCTCTGAGATTTGAAGATGCACAGATCCAAGAATCCGCAGCCAGAATACAAACCTAGTTTAATTAACAATTATGAAAAAGAACTTGTCATCTAGTGGATTTTGCCATACCAGCAGATGATAGAATGAATAAAAGAAGCAAAAGTATGCGACAATATATGAACCTTGCGAGAGAGAAAGAGAGAGGGAAAGTTTGTAAAACATTAAGATGACAATGATACTAATCATAGTTGGTGCCCTTGGAACAGTCCTTCCAAGAACCTGAAAAAGAACTGAGTGAAATGAAATGAGGGAAGAATCACAGACCCCCCGAACTGCAGGCATTGAAAAATCAGTTAGGATGCATAAAAGAGACCTTAGGAGACTTGCTGTTAGACTCCAGTGAAACCGCCAATTAGAGCTTGTGCAAAAAATATGTAAGAGTAGAATAATAACATACAAATCTAAATTGCAAATTAAGAATGAAGAATTTCAGTTCATCTCAATGATCTAATACTTTAAACAATTATAATTTAGAGATTCTGAATAAAGCTCTATATTAAAAAATGTTATTATATAAAATTTAAATTTAAAAGTTCCCCCCCTTTCTCAGTTGAGAGAACATATTGCAAAAGGTTTTCTAAATTTATACTTGAATAGTAACTAATACCATGAAAATATTTCAAACATTAATCCAAATATTTCAAAATATTAATTAAAAAAACTCAATACCATGAAAATATTTCATAATTTTGATATTTTCATATAAGCTCAAAAAATGAATTTTCTAATTTGTTTAACTAAAGACTATAAATTTGGAAAATAAATAGCCAATCAATCTTTAAGCTGTATATAAAACTTGAAATAACGGCAGCTATATCTTATTACTTATAAATCTAAAATTATCAAATTAGAATATTAAAAGTTTACAAATTCTAACTCCATATGAAACTGAATATATTGTAATTAAAATATTAGAAATAGTTTACTGAGATGTCACAGTTTTAAGCTCATTCAAATATCATTAAATTAATAAAAATCATAACATAGTATGAAGATCTATAAGTGAGAAAAAAGAATACATAAAAAGCAATTTTCCAGTAATTTGAAAACTTTCTGTACCTTTTTACTTGTTAATTTATTAATATATTAACAATTTGTTTTTACAAAGTAATATTTCTTGACGAGTTTAAAAAATAATATATACTTAAAATTAAATATCATATCTATATAAAAATCAATATCATTTGTCGTTTTATTCATAAATAGAATTTAAAAATCAGATCAAAATATTCCAAGGGAAAAATAAGATTCCTTTGCTTCAAATTTTTTAGAATATCTTAATTTTTGCCAAGCAAAAAAGAGAAAAAAAGTAAGGTAATTTTCTGTATATTAGAATAAACTTTTTTCTATAATCCAAACTAATTTACAAATGCCTTCCTCAATTGTAATTAGCTGTTCATCATTATCACCTTAAAACACCATTTTTAAATTTTAGACTATTAATATTCTTATTTTGTATTCCTTTATATATTCAGTAGTGTCCTGGATATGAAACTAAACTGCAAGTCGTGGTGAAAACTATAGTTTGGTTTATGGGGAATGTGGATTCACCCTCATCACCATTACTCCTGGTCCACTCTGACCCAGGGCGATAGTACTGTTTGGATCACATTTGATCCATTTGAAATGCTTAGTGTTGATAGGAATATTTGAAACCATATAATTGGGTTTGGGGGGGTAAAACAAATTTATAAGTAAAATCAGATTTAAAATTGAATGCTTAAAACCATATAGTGTGTATAAATTTTAGTATTAAATACAAATACAAGAACCATATAATTGTGTACTAATTATTAGTTATTAGGAATACTTGAAAACAATTCTGGGTAAATTATTTATATAATGAATAGTTACTTGAAATTATAATTGTTTACAAATAATTATCATTAGATTTAGTTAACTGAAACATATAATTGCATGCAATATAACAAAACTGACTTTCCGGGTTAAATAACCAACAAGATTGACAGCAATGAACCAACCCTATTCAAGTAGTACACAGTTAATAGTATACGATTTAGTTTGAAAAAATTAATTCTCTGACCTAATAGTAGTTATGCACATTTCCCAACTTAATTCAAGACTAACTGGACACTGAGGCATTACGCCAATACAGAACCTGAAATCTTGGCTCAAGACTTAAATGTGATAAACTAAAACTTAGATATTTTTAAAAAGAATCAACAAATTGTATTACTAATAAGGATTTCACCTTGCAATTATCAAAATTAAAATAATACATAATAAATCGTGAAAGTTCAGGATAATAAGAATAGCATAGAATAAGATAGTTTATATATTTACATAATGTAGTAAAACACTTAAAAAAAGTTATTTTCTGGAAAAAAATGCGGCTATTTTAAAGTGATAATGTAATCCAATGGGAGAATAATCCACTTATATGAAAGCAAAAATGATTGTGACAAAAATCTGATATACCAAAAAAAATCCTTTTTTTAGTTAATGCTAAAAATTGGCAACTATTAAATATCTAATAGTTAAATTTTATAAACTACTTGTGCAAATATTTTCTTTTAATTACTATAATGTATATATAAAAAAAAAGATTTAAAAATATATTCAATCATTTTAGATTCAAGTGCCAATATAATGTTAATCTATATTTCATTAGTAAAACAATAACAGTTTTAAGCATTTAAGTACTATTTAAAAATGAAATACTCAATGCCTTGTGTGATACAGTTGGGTTATCCATCTTCATAACAAGTCATTTAAGGAAAAACTAATAAATGGAAGATAACAGATGTAAATTATACAAAATTGCAGTTATCCTTTGTAGAATTGAAAAAAGCAATGTTCAAACCACGTATTCAATTTGTTCCCATTTGAAGATGTGATGCAACTATTTTTT
>CM042151.1:28895667-28905294 GCA_023376005.1 Doryteuthis pealeii | reverse complement strand
GCGGCCTAGAGAGTCGGTGTTCAGCCACGTCAGCGAGGGATGTCTATCCCTTTTTAATAGCGCTAGACAAGGAGGTTGTTTTGTATCTGAGGTGATGCGCCACCAACCCTACCATCAGCTCCTAACTTACCCAACAGATCCCTCGTGCTACTCATACGCTGAGTTGGCTTCGTAACACGATTCTCAAAAATCACGTAGTTCAAAGTTAAACTGACCTGAAAGAATATAAATGTTTTTGAATAAATACTGGGTGCATTTTGATTTTTTATTTATGTTGAAATGTATCAACACTGAAAATTTCATTAAATTTCTGTTAAATTCCATGATGTTGGTATTTTTTTAACTTTGGCGGGTGGACATACGATGGTGGATTGAGTCCTTAAGGTCAATTTAACAAAGTTTTAATAAAATTAACTGGTTGCATTATATATTTTATTCATTAATATATTCAACAAGAAAATTTAATTAAATCCGTTAATTCCCTATTTTGGTATTTCTTTTCTTTCGGCGGGGTGACATACGGATGTGGGAATTTAGGTCCGTTAAGTTCGATTTTAGACCGCGTGTTTTGTGTGGTATGTCTACTGTGAAGATATATATGTATATATATAAAAAGACAGGTGTGTTACATTTATTATGCATATGTGTATTGCTCTGTGTTTTGCGTAAATTGTGTGTGTAGCTGTAACCTGTTATAGCACCCGTGTTTTTGTCTGTTGTATCTATAAAAGACTTATATCTTTTATGAATACACAAAAAAACACGGGTGCTATAATACGGTTACAGTCTACATCACACATTTTACGCAAAGAGATATTTTGTAATTTATTGAGGCATATGTGTGGGCTTTGCCAAGTTTTCTATTGCCCATCAATTAAAGTTGACTTTGAACCACGCTATTATTTGAGGTGTAACATAGATTCTCAAAGATAGGTGCGTTCAATGTTAAGTGACCTGAAAAAATGGTAAAAGTTTTTAAATAAAATAACTGTGTATTTTACATTTTTAATTCATTTAATATATCAACACTGAAAATTTCATTAAAATGTTGTCGTTAATTCCCTGATTTTTGGTATTTTTTTCTTTTCCGGCGGGGTGAAATACGATGGTGGAATTTAGTTCCAGTTAAGTTCGAATTAACGGTGTTTTTGTGTGTAAATCTTGTGTTTGTAAAAGATATATACCAAAAAGAGACAGGGTATGTACATGGTTGAGGCATATGTATTATTGCACTGTGTTTTTTTGCGTGAATGCTGTGTTGTACCTGTGTCCGTGTTATAGCACATGAGTTTTTGTGGTATGTCTGTGAAAGATATATACAAAGAAGTTAGGTGTGTGTACATTCTTGAGACAAATGTGTTATGCTCTGTCTGTTTTTGCGTAAATGTGCAGTGTTCTGTGTAGCTGAATTGGTGTATAGTACACGGTATTTTTGTGTTGTTATGTCCTGTGAAAGATTTATATTATAAATACAAAAAGAGACAGTTGCATGTTACATTTATTGTGCATGTTGATGTTAATGTTCTTGGTTTTTGTGTTTAATATTAGTGAATGGTGTGTTGTAAGCTTACCGTGTTATAGCACACGTGTTTTTTGTGTGTATGTCTTGAGAAAGTTCTATACAAAGAAGTAGGTGTGGTAAATTTTATTGAGGCATATGTGTTATTGTTCTGTGTTTTTTGTGTGAATGTGTGTTGTAGCCGTGTAAAACCTGTTATAGCACCCGTTTTTTTTGTATGTAGTCCTGTGAAATATACCAAAAAAGAGACAGGTGTTGTAATTTATTGAGGCCATGTGTGTTATTGCCTCTGTGTTTTTTGTGTGAATTTGTGTCGTAGCTGTATCCGTTGTTATAGCACCCGTGTTTTTTGTTATGTAGGTCCGTGAAAGATATATACAAAAAGAGACATGTGTGTTACATTTTAATTGATGCATATGTGTTATCTGCTCTTGTGTTTTTTGTGTGAATGTGTATGTGTAGCTGTATCCCGTGTCTATAGCACACGTGTTTTTTTGGTGTGTATGTCTGTGAAAGATCTATACAAAGAGAGACAGTGTGTAGATTTGTAGGGAGACATTTTATGTGTGCTTTTGCAGTTTTCTTGACCATTAGATTTATATGGTGAACGCAAGTAGGGCAGATATCTATTCGTTTTATTTCTACTTCTTTTATATTTATACACACACGACCCTAATCCTTATAATAAAAAAACCTTTTTTTCCCCGCTCTTTCGGGGGTTTTTGGTATTTTTCTTGTGTTGCATTTTTATAACGCAATGTTTTTTTCTCTTCTTTGTTTTCCTATTTTTAATGAATAAAAATTCTATCCATTACAGCCGCCATTAAAGGAACGACAGAATGAAGAGAGACGAGAGAAAGAGAAAAGAGAGAGATAGTGTGTGTGTGTTGTATATACGTAGAGAGAGAGAGAGAGAGAAAGAGCAGAGAGAGAGTGTGTTGTATATAATATAGAGAGAGAAAGAGAGATGAGAGTGAGTGTGTGTGTCTGAGAGAGAGAGAGAGAGAGAGAATGTGCTTGGCTTTTGGGGGAGGGAGGGGGAAAGGGAAGGGAATTTTAAGAGAAAGAGATAGAGAGAGAGAGGTGTGTGTGTGGTGTGCAGAGAAATAGTCATATGTGTATGGCGTTGAGAGAGAAGTGTGTGAGAGGTGTATGTGATAGAGAGAGAGAGAGGAGAGAGAGAGACAGAGTGTCTGTTGTGGGAGAGGAGAGCATGTATGTGATGTGAGTGACCAGAGAGAGAAAGTGTAGAGGAGAGAGAGAAAGAAAGAAAGTTTGTGCTATATGAGAGGGAGAGAGAAAAAAGCACTGAGCAGAAACGATAGGTGTGTATGCAGAGAGACCAATAGTTATGTATGTGTGAGACGAAGGGCTGTGTGTGAGAGAGAGCTTTTGTGATAGACGAGCGGAGAGGAGAGAGAGAGACAGTGTCTGCTTGCAAGTGTGTTAGAGAGAGGAATATGTATGTGAGCTGAGAGAGAGAGACAGAAAGTGTTGCGTGTTGAGAGAGAGGAAAAACTGTGTGTGTTTGAGAGAGAGAGATTATGCTGTGGGTATGGGGTGAGAGAGACGATGTGTCGTGAGTTGTGCAGTATGTGAGGAGTTGAGTGAGAGCAGTGTCTGTGTATGAGAGAAGGAGAGTGTGTCTGAGTGGGAGAGAGAGGTGTGTTGTGGTGTGTGTGTGTGCCTGTGTGTGGTGAACGAGAGGAGAGAGCACGCAGAGAGAGGGCGCTGCGTCGTGTGGTCGTGTGAGAGAGAGAGCATGTGGTTGTTCGCTACGAGAGAACGAAGAGTATGAGGTGTGTTTGTGTCCTTTTGTGTAGTGTGTGGGTGTGGAGATAGATAAATAAATACAGAGAAAGAGGGAAAAGAGATAGGAAGAAAGAGAGAGAGAGGAGGGGGGGCATGGAGCAGCATATATGAGAAAAGACGCCAGCAGAGAGGTTTGTGTTTGTGTATGGATGTATGTTATATGAGAGATAGATAGCATAGATAGATAGATAAGAGAGAGAGCGAGGGGAAGAGGGAGGAGGGGAGGGAGGGAAGGATTAGGCATCGTTCCAAGCCATCCGTGTTGGACTGATTCTTGTCGATGCACCCGCATGTATGACATTCATATCCACCCCGTCCGAATCCACCTGTCTATTCATTTCAACCCCGATTACCAGCTTCCCCTAGGGACACAGAATTGTAAACTTTGCCGTTACCCAGAACACCGAAACCCAGGGTTCATGTCAAACCAAGATGCAGACATTACAGTCACCTGACGTATGCGACAAGAAAAAAACAAAGACCCCAACAACCAGAAATAAATAAAATAAAAAAAACAAAATAAAAATAAATAACAGAATAATAAATAAAAGCGAAAAAAAAATCAGTTCAATGGACATAAGTGGATATTTTTTTTTTACCTTTTCTTCATTATCGCAGGTGAATTTTAACGTCCAAAGCTGCGTTCTTCGTTGTATTTGGATTTTGCATCACCCTAAAAGGGAGAAGGGAGGAAGCAAGGAACGAACGAATGGATTTATACTAGGCGAGAAAAATATAGGTATTTAACTAACCTACATACCTACCTAAATTTCTTCCCTCGTATTCGGGTTTGCCGTCACGCCTAAAGAAAGGATGGAACAAAAAAACGAAGGAAACAAGGAAACGAATGGATTTTATACTAGGGCAAGAAAATTAACAGGTACTTTTTAACTACCTCCCCCCATACCTAAATTCATTCTCGTATTTGGCTTGCGTCACGGCTAAAGGAAGGAAGGAAAGCAAGGATACGAACGAATGGATTTATTACTAGGGCGAGAAAGATATAGCCTATTTACCTTACCTACCTACCTAAATCTTTCCTCGTATTCGGTTCTGCGTCACGCTAAAAGGAAAGGATGGAAGAATGGGAAGGAAAAAACGAACGGACGGATTTAATTACTAAGGCGAGATAACAAATATAAGGTATTTAACTAACCTACCTTACTAAAATTCTTCCTCGTATTCGGTTTGCGTCACCCCGCTAAGAAATGATGGAGAAAAGACGAAGGAAACAACGAACGAAACTATAACAGGTTACTTTTTAAACTACCTACCCTAAATTTCAATCTCGTATTTGGCCTTGCCATCACGCTAAAAGGAAGGAAGAAGCAAGGAACGAGACCAAATGGATTATACTCAGGCGCAAGAAATATATAGTATTTAACTACACTACCATTCCTACCTAAATTATTTCTCCGTATTTGGCTTTGGCGTCACGCTAAAAGAAAGGATTGGAAGAAAGGGCGAAGCGACAACAACGAACGAACGGATTCTATACTAGGGCAACGAGAAATATAACAAGTACCTTTTAACTACCTAACCTACAATCATTCCGTAATTGCGCTTGCCATCACGCTAAAAAAAGCGAAGGAAGGAAGGAAAGGAAGCCAGCCGAACCGAAACAACATGGCGATTATACTAGGCGCAGAAAAACCTATAAGTATTTAACTAGCCTACCTACCTACCTAAATTCTTCCTCGTATCAACCCGGTTTGCGCTCACACGAACGAAACAGAAGAGGATGGGAAGAAAGGTTCCGAAGGAAACAACGAACGAAAACGGATTCCTAACTAGTGGCAAGAAAATATAACAGGTACCATTTTTAACTACCTACCCTAAATTCATTCTCGTATTGCTTGCCATCACACGCGTAACAAAGAAGAAAGCGAGGCAAGGGGAGAAACAAAGGAAACGCGAATTTATAGAAAGCAACTAGCAGAAATATCATAACACTTAATTAATTACCTACCCTACCTAAATTTATTTTCGTCATTCCGGCTTGGCGTCACGCTTAAAGGAAGAAGCCTAGCGACACCACACAGCAACAAAAACAACGGATTCATGCCAAGGGCGAGAAAAATATAACGGGTACTTTTTTCTAACAACCTACCTACACTAAATTCTCCCCTCGTACTTTTAGCTTTTGCCGCTTACGCCGTAGTAAAGGAGCAGACGCAAGGACTAGAACGGATTCTATTATTAGGCTGCAAGAGAAATATAACCACTTACTTTTTAACTACCTCACCTACCTAAATTTATCTCTCGTATTTGGGTTTGGCGTTCACTGCTAAAAGAAGGACGAAACCGATCCAGAATTATACTAGGACGCACGAGAAATATCAGCAAGGACTTTTTAACTACATCACCTACCCTAATCTCTTCCTCTTCTTCGGTCTTTCGCGTCCCGCTACAACAAAGAAGGAAGAAAAAGACGAAGGAAACAACGAAACAAACGCACATTAATACTGCCTAGGGTCACGAAAAATACTCGGCGCTTTTTTTAAACTACCCTACCACCTAAATTTCATACTCTTATCGCCGTTTGCGCTATCACTCCTAAAAGGAAGCAAGAGACGACCCACGGAAGCAATGTAACACTATACGAATTTATACTAAGGCGCGAAGAGAAATATAACATTAAGGATTATTTGTCAACACCCCCCTGTATGGTTGACGCCGGCATGACCGTCTTTTCATCCATGGCCGGGTCTTCAATGGAAACATTACCAGAAGCCCGGCCAAATATGCTGAAGTCACGTGGACCTGTTCAGTCCCAGTTCATCTAGGGTCAGGCAAGAGCGGTCGGCCATTTTATGCTCTGCTAAACCTGACTTCACCGTGCGCTATGTTAGTCCAGGCATATTAGTTACAGGAAATGTATAGTTAAGGAAATAAAAGTTTTTGGCTGATAATTAATATGCTCTTGTGTGATGAACTGTCTTTCGCGTAACAAGCACTAAGAATGAACTTCCCAGCGGCGACCAGCCAGCCAGGACATAAGCAACAGAAGACCTTTAGAAGATTCCAGACCAAGTCAATGGAGGATAGAAGTAAATACCCAAAAGGACGATCAAAATACTAAAGACGGCAAGAAAAATAGAATAAAGAAAGAGGTATGCAACATTATAATTATTTAGTGCCAATGAAGAGCTATGCAACACCTACCTAAATTCCGCCTCGTATTCGGTTTTGCGCCACACTACAGGAAGGAAGGACGAAGTAAGCAACGAACGAATTATACTAGGGAGAGGAAAATATTGCAGCTAAATTTAACTACCTACCTACTTTAGGTATACTCGTATTCGGTATTGCGTTCACGCTAAAAAGAAGGAAGGAAGGAAGGAGAGACAGAGGGAAGAGAACAAAAACGAATTTACACTAGGTCGAGCAAAAATATCGCAGCGAACATTTAACTACCTACGTACCTAAAATTTATCCTCGTTATTCGATTTGGGTCACGGTAAAGGAAGAAGGAAAAAAATTATACTTGCGCAGTGCAAAGTTTTTGCTAACGTTTTTGGTAATGTTTTTAGTTTATATCAGATGGACCGAAAACAGTCGGAAGCTGGTAACCGCCTCTGGTGGTAGTATCGTGTTAGTTGGTGCGCTGAACGTTGCGCATTTGCCTATAGATTAAAATGACAATTTTTCCAAGCTGTCTTCATCAGTGCTCCCATCATGGATCACCATTGGACCCTAAGAGGTGTTCTGGAGAATAAGTTAGATGGAGCTGCCCCCAAGTAATGCTGCGCTGGCAATCTGAACAAGTTGTGGAAACGACACCTGACAAGAAGCAATGTACGGCCACTTGCCCTCTATTCTCACGAACCATCAAGTGAGACGAACAAGACATGCCTGGAACACGACTGAAAAGCAAGTGCGAATTCACAAGCGACGTTTTTGCTGCGGGAAACCAGCAATATGCGACATGCCAACGTGTGGGGTCGTCTAGTAAAGACCCTACATTGACCAAGCTTTGCACGGATACTGGATGCTTCGGAGAGGTTTCTCCGGGGACAATGAGTGCATAGGAGAAGGTTAGAGCAGAGATTGGCATGGATATTCGTGCTAATTGTGTGACATTGATGATGATGAATGATGGTGATGATAGATAGATCAGATAGATAGGATAAAATACATGCCTTTTTAATCTATCATCATTGCAGTGAAAATCATTATACACAGAATTAAATCTTATTTATTGTTTTGTCTTGTTTTGTTTTGTTTTGTTTTATGGCATATCAACATTCAGTGGCTCATTTAATCCGATTAAGTTTTTTAAAAAATAATTCTTAATGGATACGCATTTTTATGAATTACATTTTTCTATTTTAAACCATTCATAATTTGGTGGTCACTCTCTCTCTCTCTCTCTCTTCTCTCTCTCTCTATATATATATATATATATATAGTTATATTATATATATAATATATATATATATATTGAAAAATATATGGAATTAATCCGACGTATGAATAAACATTTTGGAAAAAACATATGATGGTTTGTTATGTGCATTGCTGCCAAGCTTTGTTTCGACCAAACGATAAGTTGGTCTTCATCAAGAGCGACATAGACGAGAAGAAAATATCCGTTAAAAGACTGTTACCAAAACGAACGCTGATATCAATCCGCTGAAAAATTGTTTTTTGAAAATGACATGTTCTGTTTTAAAAATAAAAATAAAAATAAATTTTTTTTTTTTTTTTAATTAAAAATCAGAAGCATTATAGTTCAAGGTAAAACTCAAAAAGTTTATTGTAAAAATTGTAAAAATATATATAAAAATTGTAAATGGGTATCAAAATAGTTATACAAGCTTGTCAGCAATCACATAAACAAAATCATATGTTTTTTCAAATGTTATATTTCATACTGTCGATTAATTTCCTATATTTTTCATATTTTGTCAAATGAAAAAACATTTTTATCTGGAATTTTACACCTTGAAGACTTTCATATATAAATCTACGCGACTTCAACACCACTAGTAACTTGGAAACCTAACATCTTTCTTCAAAATTACCATGTGGACTTGTATATTGTTAACAGCTGAAGAAATATATATACTATACTATTTGATACCCACTTTTACATTTTTATATATTTTACAATTTTTTACATAAACTCTTGAGTTTTACCTTGACTATAATGCTTCTGATTTTAATTAAAAAAAAAAAAAAATAAAATTTTTTTATTTTTATTTTTTAAAAAACGAACATGCATTTTCAAAAAAATTTCAGCGGTTGATATCAGCGATTCGTTTTGTAAAAAGTCTTTTAACGGATATTTTCTTCTCGTCTATGTCGTCTTTTGATGAAGACCAACTTTCGTTTTTGGTCGAAACAAGCTTGTCAGCAATTCACATAACAAAACATCATATTTTTTCCAAAATGTTAATTATTTATATAATATATATATATATATATATATATGTGTGTGTGTGTGTGTGTGTGTGTGATGTTTCGTGTGTGTGTGTGTGTGTGTGTGTGTGTGTGTGTGTGTGTGTTTGGGTAGCATTCTTTCATTTATTACATGTTAGAATTAATCAAAGGATGTCTTCCTGTTTTAACGATTTTACTTGTGTGAACTTTCAAGCTTTCTGGCCAAAACCTTTTAATATTTGATTAGGACCTAATAGGTACTACCACTCCGGGTCAGGTGACACCAAGGAGCAATGAGGCTCCACATTTCCCAAACCTCCAAAATTGGAACTTCACCATCAGATAGCGTTTAACGTAAATTCCCAGGAATGTAGACCTCAGCCACCGCTAGCACCCATGATTAAAAATAGTTTGGTGCTTGCTATAGGGCATAAGGTCTGTGCAATCAATATAGGGGCTAGCCTTTACCGTGACCAGCCGTACTGATCGACGAGGCCTCTCCGACCGCCCGTCTAACCCAAGTAAGTGTCTAAATGGAGTGTTGCAGGTCATGGACTGCTCATCCACCAAGACTCCGTCCTTAAGCATCCACCGGTCACCACCCACTTGCCAAAAAAAAAAATCATGTGGCCCTGTCGGGGGAGTCGTTAACCCTGCTGCAGACGTGCAGTCGGTGTTATTCTAACGCCCCAACCGAGAGCATGGAAAATCTTATTTGAGTAACGAGATTGCCTCATAACAAGCCTATGTTATTAGTGCAATTAAAATCCGACAATGTGAATATCACTAAGAAATAAAGGTTGCCATTTCTATATGCATGGTTAGAAGTGAGATAAAATTAATCCGACAGTATGTCGAAAAGGTAGACAATAATAATAATAATCCAAAAAGGGCTACAATTTTACAAAATC
>CM042151.1:28840667-28890667 GCA_023376005.1 Doryteuthis pealeii | reverse complement strand
TATTATTGTAAAAACAATTTTTAGAATAATTTAAGAAATTGTTGAATATAACAAAACAAAATGTGCAAAAATTGTTTTTTTTATATTTGCTTTACTGTTTCAAATGAGTTGTAATAGTTATAGTATGATAAAAAAATAGATCAGGATATAGTTATAATAGTCATCATGGATGTCATTTCTTCATTTTGTTTTTAAAGTAGCATTCAAATTTTCTCTTTTCAGTACAATTATGAATGACTAGTTGGATGTAACAGTTTAAGGGGATGTCTGTCTTCTCTTTTATTCCACTTTGTGTTTACATCATGTTTTACAAATATATATTTTTCAAAATTAAGCTTTTGACCATTTATTGCTTTACTTAATGATTTACTTATATATATATATATATATATTATATATGTTTATGTTGCTTTTTATTCTTACTCTTTGTAAATCCCTTTCAAAGCCAAATGAAATATTTTCTGAATGATGACAAAGGATCTTTATAATTTTAACTAAAACAGAATGTCTATCCTTTAATATAATAAAGAACATCTTTTAACCAAAGGATAAAATAATGGCAAAAGAACATTGTCTCTGCAACTTAGAATTGATAATTTTAATGCTGTTTTGACATTTGTTTAAATTCATAAATTAACAAAAAATACAATTAACGTAAGAATTATGCTATTTTGTTCAAAATTTTAAACTAAAAATATAGTTCAAAATAGGAATAGATTTAGAAATATGATTGAAAAACAAAACTTTGAAATAAAGAAAATTTATTTTGAGAATTTCACTGATAATATGAAGCAAATCATAATAATTTAGGAAATTGATGACAATGCATAAGGTCTTACACCTGAGTGATAACAGTCTATGTCACAAGAAAATGAGGAAGAGAACTTGCCAGCATTAAGGAATGTGTAGATGCAACAATCCAAGGACTCAAAGAATATACAAAAAAAAAGGAAAGAGATATTGATTACAGCAGCCAGTAATTTGCAACAATAACCGGAATAACATAAAGGACAAACAGAAAAATAATTTTTCAAATCTAGAAAAAATAAAAATGGGAAGAAAAACAGCTGTATGGATACTTCATGTACCAAACTAAGAAAACTGGATGACATGTGATGGCCTAAACAGCGGGGAAACCAAAAGAGAGAAACTGAATCTCTATTAATAGCAGCACAAAATAATACCATATTTATATCAAATCAAAAATTGATAATACATAGAAGAATAGAAAGTGTAGGCTATATGGTCAGATGAAACAGTTTACCATATAGTAAGCAAATGCAGCAAACTTGCACAAAAGGAATATAAGAGCAAGCATAACTAGGTGGGAATGGTAATCCACTAGGAATTGTACAAGAAACTGAAATTTGATGATACTGACAAATGATATATACATAAAACAGAATATCTCCAATAAAATGAAATGCATAAAAGTCTCTGAGATTTTGAGATGCAAACAGATCACAGAATCCCAGCCAGAATACCAAACCTAGTTTTAATTAACAAGATGAAAAGAACTTGTCATCTAGTGGATTTTGCCATACCAGCAGATGATAGAATGAAAATAAAAGAAAGCAAAAGTATCGACAAATATATGAACCTTGCGAGAGAGAAAGAGAGAGGGAAAGTTGTAAAACATTAAGATGACAATGATACTAATCATAGTTGGTGCCCTTGGAACAGTCTCCAAGAACCTGAAAAAGAGACTGAGTGAAATTGAAATGAGAGGAAGAATCAAGACCACCCCGACTGCAGCATTGAAAAATCAGTTAGGATGCATAAAGAGACCTTAGGAGACTTGCTGTTAGACTCCAGTGAAAAACCGCCAATTAGAGCTTGTGCAAAAAATATGTAAGAAGTAGAATAATAACAATACAATCTAAATGCCAAATTAAGAATGAAGAAATTTCAGTTCATCTAAATGATCTAATACTTAAACATTATAATTTAGAGATTCTGAAATAAAGCTCTATATTAAAAAATGTTATTATATAAAATTGTAACATTTAAAACTCCAGTTGAGAGAACATATTGCAAAGGTTCTAAAATTATAAATACTTGAATAAGTAACTAAATACCATGAAAATATTTCAAACAATTATCAAAATATTTCAAAATATTATTAAACAAAACTCAAATACCATGAAAATATTTCATAATTTGATATTTTCATATAAGCTTCAAAAAAATGAATTTCTAATTTGTTTAACTAAAACTATAAATTTGGAAAATAAATAGCCAATCAAATCTTTAAGCTGTATATAAAACTTGATAACAGGCAGCTATATCTTATTACTTATAAATCATAAAATTATCAATTAGAATATTAAAAGTTACAAAATTCTAACTCAATATGAAACTGATATATTGATAATTAAAATATTAGAAATAGTTTACTGAGATGTCACAGTTTTTAAGCTCATTCAAATATCAATAAATTAATAAAAATCATAAACATAGTATGAAAGATCTCATAAAGTGAAGAAAAAAGAATACATAAAAAGCAATTTTCAGTAAATTTGAAAACTTTCTGTACCTATTTTACTTGTTTAATTTATTAATATATTAACTAATTTGTATTTTACAAAAGTAATATTTCTTGACGAGATTTTAAAAAATAATATATACTTAAAATTATGTCATATCTATATATAAATCAATATCATTTTCTTTTATTCATGAATAGATTTAAAAATCAGATCAAATATTCCAGGGGGAAAATAGAGATTCCCTTTGCTTCAAATTTTTTAGAATATCTTATTTTTGCCAAGCAAAAAAGAAGAAAAAAAGTAAGGTATTTTCTGTATATTTAGAATAAAACTTTTTCTATAATCCCAAACTTAATTTACAATGCCTTCTCAATTGTATTAGCTGTTCATCATTATCACCTTAAACACTCATTTTTAATTTTAGATATTAATATTCTTATTTTGTATTCCTTTATATATTCAAGTAAAGTGTCCTGGATATGACACTAAACTGCAAGTCGTGGTGAAACTATAGTTATGGGTTTATGGGGAATGTGGATTCACCCCTTCATCACCATTACTCACTGGTCCACTCTGACCCAGGGCGATAGTACCTGTTTGGATCAAATTGATCCATTTGAAAAATGCTTAGTGTTGAATAGGAATATTTGAAACTATATAATTGTGTACAAATTATTAGTATCAGATATGAATGCTTAAAACCATATAAGTGTGTATAAATTATTAGTATTAAATACAAATACAAGAAACCATATAATTGTGTACTAATTATTAGTATATTAGGAATACTTGAAAACAATTCTGGGTAAATTATTTATATTATGAATAGTTACTTGAAATTATAATTGTTTACAAAATAATATCATTAGATTAGTTACTTGAAACCATATAATTGCATGCAATACAAACAAAACTGACTTTCGGGTTAAATAACCCAACAAGAATTGACAAGCAATGAAACCAACCCTATTCAAGTAAAGTACACAGTTAATAGTATAGATTTAGTTTTGAAAAAAATTAATTCTCTGACCTGAATAGTAGTTATCACATTTCACCAACTTAATTCAAGAAACTAAACTGGACACTGAGGCATTACAGCCAATACAGAACCTGTAATCTTGGCTCAAGACTTAAATGTGATAAACTAAAACTTAGATATTTTAAAAGAAATCCAACAAATTGTATTACTAATTAAGGATTTCACCTTGCAATTTTATCAGAAATTAAAATAATACATAAATAAATCGTGAAAGTTCAAGGATAATAAAATAGCATAGAAAAGATAGTTATATATATTACATATGTAGTAAAACACTTTAAAAAAGTTATTTCTGGGGAAAAAATCGGCTATTTTTAAAGTGATAATGTAATCCAATGGGAGATAATCCACTTATATGAAAGCAAAAAATGATTGTGACAAAAAAATTGACTTATACCAAAAAAATCCTTTTTTTAGTTAATCTAAAAATTGGCAACTATTAAAATATCTAATAGTTAAATTTCTTATAACTACTTGTGCAAATATTTTCTTTTTTAATTACTATAATGTATATATAAAAAAAAAGATTTAAAAAATATATTCAATCATTTTAGATTCAAGTGCCAAATATAATGTTATCTATATTTCATTAGTAAAAACAATAACAGTTTAACATTTAAGTACTATTTAGAAAATGAAATACTCAATGCCTTGGTGATACATTGCATTAACAAAGTCATTTAAGGAAAAACTAATAAATGGAAGATTAACAGATCTAAATTATACAAAATTGCAGTTACCTTGTAGAATTGAACAAAATGCAATGTTCAAACCACTATTCAATTTGTTCCCATTTGAAGATGTGATGCAACTATTTTTTTCAATCTCAGAAATGTCATAACTTTTAAACGACCATTTTAAAAATAAAGAATATGCTAATAATTAAACTAAACAAATCAAAATATTTCTGTAAATATCACATGCTATTTACTGTTAGAATTTGATATGTAAAGTAACAAAGTAACAGTATGTAATACACCTTTTGTAAAAGATATACATATAGTTTTAAAAAGAAATTCATACAACACACCCAAAATATTATTTAATTATTAACTGTACATGTTTCATATTAAAACATAAGCTGGAAATCTTTTAAAAAATTCAACTTTACAGTTTTAAAACTTACAGATGATTAAACTTGTATTGTGACAAATAAAGTTATTTGATTATTGAAAAGAAAAAAGGTGAATAAAAGAGAAAAAATATTTTAATGTCATGAGATTAATATCAAAATATATATTTTGATACTTCCTATAATTCCAAAAAAAAACAAAACAAAATAAAATAAACAGAAAAAACTACTTTTTAGTAAATTTTTATATACATTATAGTAAGTTCAATTCATTGTATTATTTGCAGTTATAAAAAAAAGACGTTTATGCTGATTACAGTAGAAGAAAATATGAATACTGGTAAAACAAACAGAACAGTCATTACATAAAGAGATATTCCAATTGCAACAACCAAAAGAAAGCATATCATTAACTTGAAATATTAAAATAATATAAAAGGTATGATTTTATGGTATTTTTAAAAATAAATAAACAGAAAAATAGCATTATTTTATGTTTACTATAGTTCTAGAAAGTATTGGTCACAATATTCTTTTATAATTCATTTTTATAATTAAGATATTATTTTATCTTATCTAAAGTTTAATGGGCATTTAACTTTATTTATCTATCCCCCCTCTCTCTCTCTCTCAAAAAAACAAAAACAAAACAAACAAACAAACAAAAGAATCAGTTTACTGATTAACTTACCTGATGAGTAATTTCTGTAGATGGATGTGGTTTTTAATGGTGAACTTCTATGACCACTATTAAATTTGTCTTGTTGGGATTTCTTCTTGGTTCTGTGAAATGAGTATTCCTTGCTTTATCTGGATCTGATATGGCTGTAGGAACATCAGGCCATGAGCTTGTATGGTAAGAAGGGCACATCAAATGTCTTTGTTCATTAGGACATCTATGAGGAGTGTTTATCTCCTCTCTTTGTGGAATGTTTCTTCGGTGGCAATATCGCAAAAATACATATCGACATTGAAGCTGTAATTATCACAGACACAGTGACAGAAATCAATGTGATGATGATTACCAAATTAAAATGTATTTTGTCATCAGCTTTTATATGGACTGATTTCAGGACTTCAAAAGTTTATTGCTAACAGTTAATATTAGAAAGATAGTGGTTGATGCTGATTGGACTGGGGTACCGCTATCCTTGACCACAAATTCTAGGTCATATGAGCCAGCATCTTGTTGAGTGACAGTGCGAGTGAAAGATAACAAGCCAGTATAACGGTTAATTGTGAATAGTTGTTTTTCATTGCCAGAAATTATTTCATATTTGAGAAAGGCGTTCTCTCGACTGTCACTATCAGAAGCTCTTAGAACTGTAATATTTTTTGTATGGTGTGGGTAATACACAAGATCTAATGTAAAAGGATTAACTCGAGGAAATGTAAAATATGGAGCATTATCATTTTCATCCCTCACTTCAACAATGACATTCACTGTGTTATTTAATGGTGGTTTTCCATTATCTTTTGACAAGAACCTGGAATTTATAAATGTCTTGCATTTCATGATCTATTGAATTTAATGTTGAAATTAAGCCATCCTCTCGAATCTGAAAAGGTAGGAACTGTTTATCTTTGGTAAGTAGAGAATAAGTGAGTTGTCCTCCTGCTCCTAAATCTTGATCACTAGCATTGATGAAGCCAACTGGAATTTGGGATTTCTGGTTCTCGTCAATGCTAAATCTATAAATTTCTCTGAAAATTGAGGTCTTATATCATTGACATCCATCACTTTGATAGAGAAATGTTTTTTACTGTGCAATGGAGGGGATCCTTTATCATGACAAGCAATGATGATATTATGGAGGTCTTCAGTTTCCCTATCAACAGGACTTTTTAGAATGACTTTATATTTTTTCATGCCAAGACTCTGCAGTTGGAATTTATCATGCTGCAAATCACATCGAACTTCTCCATTCTGCCCAACATCATGATCAGTGACCTTACAAAGGCAATGAAACTTCCGACTTCTATATCTTCCGAAATGGTAGTTGTATTTACTGTAGATGCAAACACAAAATTTATATTTATTGTTGGTGGATTATTATGTTGGCTGATTACATTGATCAAAACTTTTGCCAGAGAACTCAATGGGGGGCTGCCTCCATCTATGGCTTCCACATATAAGTTATGTAGCATCTCTTGCCCTAGTGAAAACTTTTTACGTAAGAAAACCTTTCCTGTTTCTTCATCTAAATCAAAATGTGATCTCACAGTTTCTGATGTTTTAGAGATAAAATGGTAAGAAACTTTCCATTCTTATCTGAATCAAGTCTTGTGCAGATAAGATTAAAACTGGTACAAGTCTGCTTGGTTCATTATCTATTGAAATGTTGTAGACTTTCTGAGTAAAGATTGGTGCATTATCATTAACATCTGTTATTGAAATGTGTACATCTAAAACACTTTGTTTATGTGGAGAACCTCCATCTTTAGCTATCACTTGAATTAGGTAGGAATCCTTGGCTTCTCTATCAAGCATATCTTCTAATACTAGGCCCAAATCAGAAGTGCCATCTACTCTTTCTGAAATAGACAGTGTAAATGGTTCATCACGGTTCTTTTTCAGTTGATAGGTTATCTGTGAATTTAGGATCCCAACATCTTTATCTACAGCATTAGGGATTGTTATTTTGGTTCCTTTGCGATCTCTCTCGGAAAATTGAATGTTTACTTGGCTTTTGGGGAATTCGGGTTGATGATCATTGACATCTTTTAATATGACTTTTATTTCTAACAGTTTGATGAAAGATGTTCCTTTTCTCACTGCCACATCTATCATCTCATAGCATTCTTTCTCTCGCTTACACATTAGTTCTGCATCCAGGTTTTGAGTTGTATAAAGTTTTCCTGTATTCTTAGATACTCTGAACAGCTGGCCAGTATCAGACATACCCTGTTGCAGGAGGTTAAATGTAATTAATCCATTATTTTGATGTGATATACCATCTATCAAATGTGTGTCCATAGAAATATCGCCCACTAATGTACCAGGGCTTTGACCTTCTTTTACATAGTAAGTTAAGTCTACAGCTATGCTTGTATGCAGGATAACTAGAAGAATATGAGTTGGAATCAACATGATGAAGTTGAATCTGTTAAAAAAAAAGTAAAACAAGTTTATGTCATGAAATTTACTTGTTTTCAATGCAACATTCAAACATGAATAGACATCAAAAGATTTTAGCATAATGTTAAAACTTAACACAGAATGACAAGTCTTCATTTTAACAATTGAATTTAATTTTTTGATTCTATTTATATTTTTATATTATGATATTTACCTGTCTATTTATTCATTTATAAAGGTATAGTTCTTCTAGATACTTTAAGATATAACTCTATTCGATACATTTTATCTGTTTTTCTGTATGTCAGAATCTATCACTACTTGAAAAATTCTGTCAGAATTCATTTCATAATACTCATAATTTCAATTTTCATTATTTAAAAACAAGTATGTTAGTCCTTTTGTCTACTTTAAGCTCATTCTTTGCTTGATCCTTTATACCAATATAATTAGAGTATGAAAGCTCTACAGTTTAAAATTTTATTTAAGTTTTTAGGTATATTCTGTTTTTTTCTTTTTAAAAATATCTTAGTCTTCTGCGTATTAAACTTTCTACTTGTAATAATTTAAAGAATGTTAATACACTAATTTGTGATCTTAAAGCAAAATATAATATGAAATAATAGCATTTAAAAAATGATTAATTTTTAATTGAATAGATGTAGTCCAAATTCATAAAAAGAATTCCTTTAAAATTTATTTTAAATGATTTTTTCCTGAAATGCTGAGTAATAATGATAAATCTATTTGCTTAGAAAAAAAATGTTTGCTATCTTTTTTGTAAACAAGGGTGTCAGTCTGAGTAAAATCAATAATATTCAACTGAAAAATATATTATGGACAAATAAAGGAAATTGCCATAATCTATTTTTACTGTCTTTACATTAAATTCAGTGGAGTAGGTTGAATGGAAAAGTTGATTTTTATCAAAGTATGTCATTAAAATAAAACTTGGAATAGTTAAAAAATATTTAATGTAAACTTCTCATTACCTATACTTCATTTTGTAAGAATTATTTTTTTTATGTATGTTTCAAAATAAATAATGAAAAAACAACGTCACTACAAATATGTAGCATTGATCACTATCTCAGGCATAAAAAGTTTGCATATTTTATTTATGATAAAGAATCTATATTAGACTTTAAGTGTTGTTGCTGCTGCTTCTACTGCCAGTATAAGACAGACATTGACTTGATTTGATCTGATTATATAGTGACTTTCATTACTACATCAGCTTTACTGGCTATGTACAATTTTTTGTTGGTATTGGATATTTATTTTCAAGTAGCATAATTTTTCAGTATAAAAAGGAAAAGTGAGTTGAGGAAAATACTTTACTTGTATAATTCTCTGAAATAGATAAGATTAAATCAATTATTTATTCTCATTTGCAGAGTAAAAGATTTGGTGAGATTTATAAGTATATTTTTCAGTTTTCAAGTATGAAATTTCTGTATAATATATATTAGTCTCAATAGGTAATGCGCACACACACACACACACACACACACATATAAAATATATATATATATATATATATATATATATATACACACATATACTTTTTTTTAGTGGATATATGTGTAAGAGAATTTTATTATCTTATCTTTAACTTATCTTAATCTTACTATGTAAGTTATAGCTGTATTTTCTGACTTCATTGTTTTGTCTTCAGTTATTCAGTTTACTATCTTTTTTATGTTTTGGAAACAAGTAAAAATAGTAATTTATATTGCAACCTGCTTAAAAGTTTTAAGTTTCTGCTATGAATATTATTGTCCATTGATAATTTTAACAATTACTCTTAAATGTCTATCACTTCACATTATAAAAAGTAAGCTTTTATTGTGCAGTTTCATTTCAATAAAGCTACATAACTTTATTTATAAAACTTTCTCAACACATGAATTCATTGTGCAAAATTCAATACAAAATGAGCAATATTTTATAAATAAAAAATATTTGGAAACCTGAATGTTTTAACATACTCCCTTTCTTATGATTATGAACTCATTCGAAAGCATAATCTTGAACACTGCAAGTTTTATACTGATTGTAAAGAAATCTTTAAAAAAATGTTAAGTTCATCACTTTTTAAATAATGAACTTGTTTCAACCAAAGTCATTTTTTATGTAAATTATCTTTTTGTTTAGACAAAATTTGAATATGCTACATTTTTCTCTTTGTATTTTCTCAATCTCTTAATTCAACCTAATTCAAATCTTATAAAGAAACTTATGATAAGATCAGCTAAAAGAAGTTCTTACCTACAAAAGTATTTTGCATATAACCAGTAATAAGTAATGAACTGATAAAATTCTATTTTGCAACAGATTTTACACATCCTTCATGTTCATCATTTCATTTTAGTCACTATGTTTTTTTACATGATTGTACTCTTTGAAAGTAAGAGTTCAAGCATTTTTCTGGCACCCATTTATGCATCAGGTCTTTTATTCTGGCTGACCACAGTTAAGACTAACTTTACCATTTCTGAAAATCAATGATTTTTTTCTTAAGTAAAATTATAAAGAAAAAAAAAGAAAGAAAAATTAAAGAAATAATAAAATTTGAAAACTTTTCTATAATTAATGCAAAAAGTTTGAGATATGATAGATTTATTTAATATGTTTAAAACAATGAAAAGTTTTAAGCATTACCCATTAACTTGTTCTGTGCACTTATATTGTTGTTTTTTTTCAAAGTGATGATTTTATGTTTTATGATAATTGATGTTGTCATAAAGAAAAATACAATTTTCCTATTTTGCAGAATATGCATTTTTCTTAAATTGATGATTAAGCAATTCCCTCTGATCAAAATCAAACAAATTTAGAAAGAAATTAACTTCAAAATGCTGGGTGCTATCTTTAGCTGATACAACAAAAAAACAATTTCATAAATGTCACACAAAAAAGAGATAAAGAAAAAAATCACGACACACTTATTACAATATATAAGAATACAAATTTACAACTTAGGTGAAAATATTTACAAAAAATACATAGATTTAATTTTTAAATTAATTTTTTAAAATACTTTTTTAAAAGTGCAAATGTCTGTAGAAGTTTTGTGGAGCCTTTTAAAGTAGTCATAAAGAAGCATTAAATTCAGTGAAATATAGATGTAAGCATAAGAATATACTATTACAGCTATGGAGACTTACATTAATTATTCTGTTATTTTTTTAGACATACACTGAGGAGATAAAAAAACAACATATATGTTCAATTGAGCTAAAAAAACATTAAAACCATATTTAGACTTATATGTTTTTATCAGACTACTTGAACCCTAAGACAATAAAAAAAGGCATAAAACATTAACAGCTACTCACCTGTGATGTTAAATCCAGTGGAATCTGTGGTGAGATAAGAAGTACATCCTTGTATAGATTTCTGTTTTTACTACTGCTGCTGTGTGACAACAGCAATAAGTAAGTGTGTATGTGTGTGTGTATGTGTGTTTGTGAGAGAGATAGCAGTTTGTTATCCTATCAAGTGTCTTGTGTATGTAATGGCTGCTCCAGTCACCGGAACTGATTGAATAAAGGCAGGATCTCTATCACTACCTTTTTTCTTTTTTTTTTTTTTTTTTTTTTTTTCTTTTTTTCTTTTTATTACACACACATTCGTGTTCTTACATAGATACATGCATACACACATTCACACATATACACATACATGAAAGTGAATGATGAATCAAGTATTCTATGAAAAAAAAAAATGATAATTCAGCCCTTTTTTCATGCTACTATAAGCAAATTTACATTTTCTTTGATTTCATTTTTTTTTTTCTCTCTCTATTTTTCTGATATGATGTTGTCATTCTTAATCAAGAAAAATGTTAAACTATGCAAAGTTATATTGTTGCTCTCATTTTACCTTTTTACATTCATCTCTTACTTCATCTATTTTGTTTAACTAACTTATTAAAAACTCTTTTCATACTTTAATTTTTTCTAAGTAAGAATTATTTTTATTCAGGTAATAGATATTTTGTAAGTAATTAATTTCTCTTAAATGCTATTCTATGCATGTTGTTAAGTCTAATGTAAAAAATAACTTTTAAAGACATAAAAAAACAAAAAAAACAACAGTGATATTAATCTTCTCTAGAAATCAATATTCTGTCTATTTACTTATCAATACAAAATCTGAGTACCACTTCTAGAACATAGAAAATCTAGGTCAATGGATATGTTCTCTTCAAATCAATACACACTTTAGAAATCATTGCTGCTTATCTTTTCTATCATTTTTTTTGTGTCTGCTTTGTAATCTGCATTATTGCTTTCACTGGTTATATTTTAAGTGAATAATAATTATATATAGAAGATAATATACAATAATCAGACATGATCACTTATTTTGCTGCTTCAAATTTTGAGTAACTTTTTCATTTTTTTCATTTATAATTCATTGGTTAGTAAGTTTTTTCTTTTTTTTTCTTTTTTTAAGAAATAGAGATGATACAATTTTTTTTGTCTCCATTTTAGAAAAAGAGAAAATAGATTGATTGTTTTGGCATAACAGAAATATAAAACATTTTTATTTATATATTCTTTCATAAGTCTTTGTCAGCTGTATACTATGGGCATTTTTAAAGCCATGCATCAATTAATCAAAACAATAGCCAATTCTATTTTGCATTCAAAGCTTTAATTATCATTGGAATTTTAAAAAGAAATTTTCTTTATGCCATTATTTTCTATGATTTTATACAGCATAATTTGAAACATTTGTAAAAATGTTTTGATAGCCTGGATACATTTACAGGATATATCTACATAGGTAGATGTGGTACAGGAGGTAGAGGTCTGGGGTTTGAAGTAGGACAGCTGCTCACTGGTGAAGTCCTAAGCACTGGATGTGAGCTGTCCATTGTGGCAGATTTATTTTCCATCAACTGTGTGCTTTGGCCAATGTTTGGTCTGAAGAAACACCTAGCAGTGATCATGGCATCACTGGGGTGGCTGAATATCTGTTCTATGGACTTCATATCTCTGCTGTGGAATTGGTCAGTTTGAGATGGAGGAGAATGACAGTATTGGGATGAGAACTGTTCTGAAAAAGTTAAATGCATGTAAACAATTATTAGGGAGACATATGTCATTGATACTTTAAAAATAGGGGTTAGTGAAATAGAATCAAAGCAAAGCTGCCAGAAACAGATAGTCTAGAAGAGAAGAGTTGATTTTTGAGGCAAGCATGGTATCTTTTTTCTTTATTTGTCTTTTTTTGTCACAATTAATGTAACATGTTGCACAGGTGATTTCTAATGTCCATTATCCATGCACTGAAGATATCATTCAGTCAGTTTCATATTTGTTTAGAGAAAAAGTATTTTGTTCAAGTATTTGTCAGATTCATACATCCAACTAAGATTATTGTTATGTTCCTGTTATATACTGTCTATGCAAAAACTGGAAACACAGTTTCTTTTTTTCTTTTCTTTTCTTTTCTTTCCAATCAAAAGTTAATGTAGAAGTTATATTCTTCAGCTTGGTTCAGGTTTTATGATAAAATTTTGGAGAATATCTTGGAAAAACATGAAGGAAAATGGGTTATTGCTATTCTTATATTATATCTATATATTATGTTGCTTTCTTTGCAACATTCACTGCAGACATGAATGAAGGTTAAAGTCTTTGTTTTGGGTATTTATAGTCATTGATTACTTATAGCTTACTACAATGTGTTTTTGTATAACAACTTAATAAGTAAGCATGTATGCAATATATTAAGTGAAGAAGCATTTTTTGTTTGTTTTTTTTAACATTTGTTTGTGACAAGATTGTTTCTGAACATGTCACAGACTGACCCAGTCTAATATTCCTTACTACATACCTGGCACCTCCACACCCCGTCCCATGCCTCCCTCATGCCAGCCAATTCCACTATCAGAGTGTGAGGATTTTGTAGATCTGCAGCTATTATTTCCAGAAACCATAACAGAGCACTTTTCATGTCTATCCATATTTGTGATTTCTGCTATCTCCTCAATACACATCTGTGTGGGAAAACAACAAAAAAAGAAAAAAAAAATGTATTTCTAATTCATATTACATGATATAAAGTATACTCGGAAATAATTTGAAAAAATCAAATGTATGAATATTTGAATATTTTACTTTTTTTGTTGACTCAGATTATTGTATATGCTTCAGCATGTTATTGCTATTTACTTACAAGCTATAAGTATATGGAGGTAAAACATATGCTACTGCATTTAGTACATTATCCTGGGTTAATTTATCTTCATTTACTCCAACATTCATAATGATATTGTGAATAAAGTATAAAGAAATATGAGAATAAACAATGTATCTGAATTGGTTAATATATACTAATAAATTTGTTTGATGAAATGAATATTCAGAAAAATTATTATTCTTTATTTTGTTATTCTCATGCTTTAACAGGCAGATATCTTAATAACAATAGATTTCCTTACCTGATGTGATATATCTGTAGATGTTTGTGGTTTTAATGGTGAATTTCGTTGCATATTAAACTTATCATTTTGTGAGATTATTCTTCTTGGTTCTGTGAAATGAGTATTCCTTGCTTTATCTGGATCAGACACTGCTGAAGGAACATCAGGCCATGAGCTTGTATGGTAAGAAGGGCACATCAAATGTCTTTGTTCATTAGGACATCTATGAGGAGTACTTATCTCCTCTCCTTGTGGAATGTTTCTTCGATGACAATAGCGAAGTATACATATAGACATTGAAGCTGTAATTATCACAGATACAGTGACAGCTATCAATGTAATAATGACCACTAAATTTAGATGTATCTTCTCGTCAGCTTTTATATGTACAACATTTAACATTTCAAAAGTTTTATTGCTAACAGATAATAATAAAAAGATAGTGGTTGATGCTGATTGGACTGGGGTACCGCTATCCTTGACCACAAATTCTAGGTCATATGAGCCAGCATCTTGTTGAGTGACAGTGCGAGTGAAAGATAACAAGCCAGTATAACGGTTGATTGTGAATAGTTGTTTTTCATTGCCAGAAATTATTTCATATTTGAGAAAGGCGTTCTCTCGACTATCACTATCAGAAGCTCTTAGAACTGTAATATTTTTTGTATGGTGTGGGTAATACACAAGATCTAATGTAAAAGGATTAACTCGAGGAAATGTAAAATATGGAGCATTATCATTTTCATCCCTCACTTCAACAATGACATTCACTGTGTTATTTAATGGTGGTTTTCCATTATCTTTGACAAGAACCTGGAATTTATAAATGTCTTGCATTTCATGATCTATTGAATTTAATGTTGAAATTAAGCCATCCTCTCGAATCTGAAAAGGTAGGAACTGTTTATCTTTGGTAAGTAGAGAATAAGTGAGTTGTCCTCCTGCTCCTAAATCTTGATCACTAGCATTGATGAAGCCAACTGGAATTTGGGATTTCTGGTTCTCGTCAATACTAAATCTATAGATTTCTCTGAAAAACTGCGGTCTTACATCATTGACATCAATCACTTTGATTGAGAACTCTTTCCTGGTGTGCAATGGAGGGGATCCTTTATCATGACAAGTGATGATGATATTATGGAGGTCTTCAGTTTCCCTATCAACAGGACTTTTTAGAATGACTTTATATTTTTTCATGCCAAGACTCTGCAGTTGGAATTTATCATGCTGCAAATCACATCGAACTTCTCCATTCTGCCCAACATCATGATCAGTGACCTTTACAAAGGCAATGAAACTTCCGACTTCTATATCTTCCGAAATGGTAGTTGTATTTACTGTAGATGCAAACACAAAATTTATATTTATTGTTGGTGGATTATTATGTTGGCTGATTACATTGATCAAAACTTTTGCCAGAGAACTCAATGGGGGGCTGCCTCCATCTATGGCTTCCACATATAAGTTATGTAGCATCTCTTGCCCTAGTGAAAACTTTTTACGTAAGAAAACCTTTCCTGTTTCTTCATCTAAATCAAAATGTGATCTCACAGTTTCTGATGTTTTAGAGATAAAATGGTAAGAAACTTTTCCATTCTTATCTGAATCTAAGTCTTGTGCAGATAAGATTAAAACTGGTACAAGTCTGCTTGGTTCATTATCTATTGAAATGTTGTAGACTTTCTGAGTAAAGACTGGTGCATTATCATTAACATCTGTTATTGAAATGTGCACATCTAAAACACTTTGTTTATGTGGAGAACCTCCATCTTTAGCTATCACTTGAATTAGGTAGGAATCCTTGGCTTCTCTATCCAGTTTGTTTTCTAATATAATGCTCAAATCAGAAGTGCCATCTACTCTTTTTAAAACAGACAGTGTAAATGGTTCATCACGGTTCTTTTTCAGTTGATAGGTTATCTGTGAATTTAGGATCCCGACATCTTTATCTACAGCATTAGGGATTGAAATTTTGGTTCCTTTGCTGTCATTTTCTTCAAATTGTATATTTACCTCCTTTTTTGGAAACTCAGGTTGATGATCATTGACATCTTTTAGAATGATTTTGATTTCTAAGAGCTTGATGAATGATGTTCCTTTTTTCACTGCCACATCTATCATTTCATAGCATTCTTTTTCCCGTTTACACATTTGTTCTGCATCCAGGTTTTGAGTTGTATAAAGTTTTCCTGTATTCTTAGATACTCTGAACAGCTGGCCAGTATCAGACATACCCTGTTGCAGGAGGTTAAATGTGATTAATCCATTGTTTTGACGTGATATACCATCTATCAAATGTGTGTCCATAGAAATGTCACCCACTAATGTACCTGGGCCTTGGCCTTCTTTTACATTGTAAGTTAAGTCTACAGCTAGGCTTGTATTCATGACAAACAGTAGAATACACACTGGTATCCACATGTTCCAGACCACTCTGTGGAAAGAAAAAAACATTTTTTTATTTTAAAATGTCTGTAATTGATGATCATTTGATATATTTAAGTTAAGTATTTTACTTTCTATTTCATATATCTTATAAGAAAATAAAAAATATTACTTTTATTCCTAGTTTTAAAACCTCAAAGCAAATCTTTCAGTTTAAAAAGTTTTACTGCATGAAAATTTGTTTTTTCTTTTCCATTTACCTTGATATTTTTGATTTTCAAAATTTAATTTTGAAGTGATTTTAATATGAAATTGAATTACATTAAAAGTACATTTACTTAAGTTTGCTACTTTTTAAAATAGATTATTTTTGTACATATTTCCTTACTTCTATTATTATTTTCTTACTAGTTTTTCCTCATCTTCTTATTTCTCTTTTTTTTTTTTTTACATTATGACACTCTGATGATATACTTTTCAACAAATTGAACAAACAACATAAAATTAGAAATAAAGGAGTAAACTTTCAATGAAACTTGAACTAGAATTTCACAGTTTGTAAGCCTCTCATTCGTGGATATCACATTATCCACTTTAGTTATGGAAGTCTTGATAGTTTTGCAGAACATAATTCATAGTCATTTTCCCACCCCTTTCTCTCCACTTCTTTATGCTATCTTTGTTTTATGTAAAGTGTAGAGTTATTTAATTTTTTTCGATAAACCATTCTCACAATTATTTTTAGTTTATTAGTTTTCATTCTATCTTAAAGTCATTTTCTATTATGTTTACTTGTATTTCAAATTATTTGTAGACTGTGATACTATTTATTTTCAGGATGAATGAATATTTGCTTAATGGAATTATAGTCAAATAAACTAGAAATGAAGTAGAAAAGGCAAGCTGTTGAGGTTGTACATTATTTTAAAGTATCCACAATTAATTTTTGCATAAAATTCTTAAGTATTTTGAAAATTACTAAATCTATTTAAACAAAAGCAATTATTAGTTGTTCACTTTACACTGATGATACCTAAGTAAATGCCTTTTATTTTAAATATAAAATGACATAAAGACTAGTATAATAATAAAAATCACCATTTGATTTAGTCTGATTGTAAATATTGAAGATTTTAGACAGAAGATTGCTTTTATCATTCCACTATTAGGAAAGGACACAGATGCAGCATACTTGGTTCTTTCTTTTTCTATATTGTGAAAATTAAGTCCTTCAGATATAAATCTGTTACAATTTCCTAAAGTTCAGCCCATTGCAAATTCTTCTCTATTTTCCCATTATATGATATAAGATACATTAAAATTACTTTATATGGCTCTAACTTTTGGAAAGTATTCTAAACTATCACTCTTAACTACATTTTTAAAAATCTTTGTTCTGTCCTTGATTAGTTCATTCATTTTAATGGCATGCCAACCCATCTAGGGTTATTTTATGTCCAAAAGTTAGGGAATCGCCTTCATTTTATGTTCATATTTACATTTTTAGTGTAGTTGTTTCTTAAGATGTTTTTTTTTTGCACATGTTCCTATCAAATATGAATGATTTTTAAATAGATCTATTTCACCCATAAACAGGACCCTAACAGGTACTACCACTCCAAATCAGAAGGAACTTGGGAGTAATAGCCACAAAAGACTACTCCACATTTCTCAGAGCTCCAGAACTGGAGCCTCACCACTAGATGCAGTTTAGTGTCATACCCAAGACACTCCTTTTTTTTTAGGGTCTTTCTCCTCTGCAGGAGATACAGTCAGTGTATTATAAGCCACACTGACAGGGCTATCTAAAATCTTTGTTCTGCTTTTGAATATGTTTTCATCTCAGTTCATCTTAACGATCATCTTAAACTTTTACATCACTCTATTTCTATTTTGTATAGCAATTCTATAATTTCTTTTTTATTAATTAAATTTTTCTTGTAGTCCTTTTTGTGGGGACTTTTAGAATATATACATTTATAGCATAATTGAATAATTGCTCAAAAAGGATTTTGGGAAATCATGTACATGAATCTCTGTGTTTGGGATTATAAACTGTAATCTATTGAAACACATCTTTGATTTAATTATTGAAATTGTTAAATTGGTTTGGATTTTTACATATTTGTCTTCAGCATAAAATATTTAGTGTTTTGAATTAGTTGGTAGGAATATAAAATATTCTTGTCCTCTAAGAAGTTCAATTCATATCTAAGATTGTTTTCTGTCATTGCATTTTAAGATAAAGCAATTAATTTCCTAAAATAGTAGTGTCATCTGACAAGTTCATTTCCTGAAGTTATTGTTTAATGCTTTTTGAAGCTGAAAATTAGACATTGCACATCATCACTCAGTGGTATCTTCTTTTTTTGTTTTTTGATGCATCAATAAATTGTTCAATATAGGAAAATATGAAGAACTTCCAGTTGAACATTTATTAGGTTACATTATATTGACTGGCATTTTTATTCTTTTATATTTATTAAAGACAAATAAAGAAAAACATCTTACTCTTTTGATGCTCTGAATATGAAAAAGAAGCATCAAGAGAAATTAACTGAACAAAAGAATGCTAAAAAAAGAAAGACTGTCTATGCAAAGTTAGGAAATTATAGAATAATATAATGAGGCAGCAGGATAGTGGAACGAAAAAGAATACCACTGACACTTGTGACAAAGAGAGTAAGTGAGTGTGTTAGAAAGCGAAAGATCAGGCAAGATCATTCTGTCAAAACCAAGATTGTTTCAGACATCAGACACAAAGAGAAGAAGAAACAGGAGAGGCAACATCAAACCTAAGTGAATGTACTAGGGTCAGACTGGCTGCATAGGAACACAGGAACAAATTAGGCAAGGTCATGATGTCAAGATCAAGATCATCTATGATACCAGCTGCATAAAGGAGGAAGAAAATCAAAATCAAACCAAAGAGAATAAGATTAAGACAGGAAGAAGAAATGCAGATGAATATAACAGTGAATAAAAGAAGTTGTTATACAAATTTAAGTAGTATGCAAATCAATTAGATTAAAATCAATCATGTAAGGATAATATTCTGACATTTATCATGCTTTGCTCTTCTTAAGACAATCAGCTTGCTATATTACAAGACTTAGGAAAACAGCAATTTGTATATTTCTAAACAAAAATTAACACTATAAAACATATAATTTCTTCCCAAAAGTTTCACTCTTTTAATTTTAACTTGCTATTTCATTCATGTTACATACTTCAATTATTTAAATATTTTGAGATAAATGATGAATTATTTTTAATTAAAATTTGCCACTGACAATTTATAGATATTTCATATTTGAAGAAAAAACTTCTTCATGAATTCATGAAACTGGAAAATGCATTGCTTTAATCTTGTTGATATATTTTCTATCTAAGAATCCAAATAATATATTCATATCCTTAAAAATTTACAAAAAAAGACTTTTTAAATTTTTTACAAACCTTATTTTACAATGAGTACTCATGGATAAAATTTAAATATTCTTTCTTAATACAGAACATGTTTAAGAGAAGTTTTTTGTCATGTAACATAACAATATAGAGTTCAAAAGAATTAAATTTAAGAATATTTTGAAAGTGTTTTATTCCCCAAATACACACTATTAGAAAATTAAGGGGTTTTAATGAATTTAAATATTTTTCATTTGAGCATACAATTTATTCTGACCAGGTAGAATATCCCTTTCATACTTATACAGTATTGCTAATAAATAAGTACACCCCTAATGAATTTTTATGAAAAGTTAATTTTTTTAAAACTAAATATATCAGGAATTTATTATCTTTAGTAAAAAATTATACAATCAAAACATTAGATATTATTTATTACTAAACTTTATGGCATGGAAACTCCAACCAAAAATAGGTATTCCCATATATATATATATATATATATATATATATATATATATATATATATAAAAGGTCATTCAATAAATAAGGTGAATTTTGCCTAAGGAGTTGGCAATAGAAAATTGCACCTTTTTATAAGGAAATCAATGGTGTTGGGTCCTTTCATGTACCAGAACTTCTTTACTGACTGCTGTGCCCAGAACTTTTTCTCTACCAGCCAATGTATTTCCATTCCATAAACCATCCTACAACTCAAGTTTATAGTGGCAAACCTATGTTTAGTCCATATATAGACAATGTTTGACTAAAACATGCTTCTCTGTACACATCACACATTATTCTGTAAATTTCGCATAATTTGCACTCGGGCCACTAAAAATTTGATAACAGATCTTTTTTCAAGCTTGGAGCAATCTGATTTTTTGCTATTTTCAATAGACTTAAAACAAATATTTTTGAGATATTAGAATATCTATTGCTATTAATGAAAAAAATTGTAAAAAAATTATTTTACTTTTTAAAAAATAATTCCCCTTATTTATTGAATGATCCTCATATTTATTCAATTTTATTTTTGGTTAAAGAGTTATTGCAATTTTGTTTTTGGTTAAAGAATTCCAATGCTGTAGAGTTTGGTAATAAATAATGCTTAATAATGTATGTTTTTATTGTATATTGTTATCTTAGAAATAATCAAATTTCGGTATATTTTGTTTAGTGGAAAATTTACTTTCAACAGAGTGTGCTTATTTATGGGCAATACTGTATATAAGGATTTATATTTACATATGTTTCTGTACAATAAACTTAATTTTCTCTAGACAAGTTAATCTTCCATTTAAGAGTCTACCAGAATATAACTACTGATTTTATGTAAAGTTACAATTTAAAGATATACCAAATTACTTGAACTTATTCCCTAATCAATTCAATGTTTAAATACATAATGTCAGTCAAGATATTTGACTTATAATAAAAACTGTTGAAGATGCCTTGAAGTAAAATACTTCTAGTTATTGTTATATGTTTGTATATGGATCAGAATATACTATTTATTTCATTATTATGAAGAAAAACATTTTTACATTTGACCCAATCAAGATTTTTCCTGATGATTTAATTTGAAATTAAAATATTGCAAACATTAACACTAGCTAAATATTGAGAGGAACAAAAAAAATGGCCATATAATTTTGACAGTGTCAAATGTGCTAAGATATTATTTCATTCTGAATGCTTTCTGCTCATATCGAAAGCATAAAAACAAGCTGAAATTGCATCCGAAATTGCTCTTGGCTTCACAATACTTGTATGTTGTGAAAGATGTTAGATTGAAGGTAGAGTCAGACATAAATATGGATATCCAATGCCCTTCAAGAATCAAAGCAAGTGAAATGACTGAGAAACCTATCCACTTTACCAGCAATGAGACAGGGATAGCTGTTAGAAGTGATGGTGGAAAATGGATGTCCATCTCACTCAATCACAAATCAATACAGTGTTCCTTACAATCCATACTTTCTTCCAAGATACCAAGCTCATATCAATGTTGAAGTAGCCATTTCCTGACTTGCTGCCAACTACCTGTATAAGTAAATGTGTCACAGAAACTAGTGACACTACTATGGTCATTCAAAAAGGAGATGGTGCTGAAAATGTTAGCTATAGAGATATGCCAAAGGAAAACCAGAACTTAAGATCAATTGGATCAAGAGAAGCTGGCTCAAGGCTGTTTTTTTATTTTTTTATTTTTTTTATCGATATGCATAACAGGATAGCTGCAGCTTTTGCATTGTAGGTATAGACGTTGAAAGATTACTAAATCTTTTTTTCAAGAAGCCATATACTGCAAAAGATATTATAGATGACTAGACATAGTAAAAAATAGATATAATTTGTAAATCTTATTTTCAGTCTTGTAAATTAATGCTAAATGTAATTCTCTTATATTTTATCTCTTCAATACTTTTAAGACAAATAATATTCTGCTAAAAACAATGCTAGAACAATAAATAAAGCAAAAAAAAAACCAACAACAAAAAATCAAGAATAAGGAAAAACATTTTTTTTTTAGATATGTTTCTAAAACCTTATTTTAAATGAATATTAGAACATATTTCTGAGAGCATACTATCTTTCCTTATTTTAAAAAACTCAAGATAAAATTTATGCAAAATAAAAAAAAGAAAGATCATGTGCCTTTTACAATAGATTTGCAAATTCAAACCATATAAAAATATTAGTTATGCAAGACACTTCTTTGTACCAGTTCCAAATTGCCATGTGCAAAGGAATTGGGGTTTGATTTTATCTGAAACATGAAGTAACTAGAATAAAGGACTGAAAGGTTGTAATTTATTGAATACTGAAAAGAAACTCCTGAATGAAGGGAATTATTCTGCCTGGTTTCACTCTCTCTTTCTCTCTCCCTCTCTTCTACCTCTCATTTATTTATTCTTTCATTTAAAGAAATAAAAGGAAACAAAACTACACATGCCATATACAACAGAAATTACGCTTCAGTATCAATATAACAAAAACATTGGCTCTGAATCAGGCTTCCAAACATATAGAAAAATTGCAATGTTTGACTTAGTCATAAGAAAAATGGAACAGGAAGAAGCATTAGCAGTATTTGTTGATGCCTTAGGTAAAAATGGAAAAACCTTCACTTTGAATACAATTCTTTCAGCTGTTAGGACACTAAATAGCCAGAAGAATGTTGCAATTACTATTGCCTCCAGCAGAATCACAGCAACTCTGCTACTCCAAAGTAGACCTTTCTATTCAAGATTCAAAGCAAAATCCCATTGAAAAGAAGCATCAATTCTTCTTATATCAGCACAATCTTATATGACAGAGTTAATGAGAAGATAGATCAAAGCTAAATGTATAGAATGAACACCAATGTCATGCAGGTTTCACCTAGAGGCACTTGATCATAGCCAGTAAGATTTTAGAAATACACAATAACTTTCCACTAGGAAAGTAATCACTTGGTCTGGGGGATTTCAGACTAATTCGTTCAATGATCAAACAGAGGTCAAGAGTATAAATCCATCAAGTATCCCTGTAGAGATCTCAGGAAAGGTCTTATCATAAAAAATTAAATCAAGATAATAATGTGTAGGTTCAGCTATCTAGAATCCTTTAAATATAAAATTATTTGATGTACAGCTTTTAAGTTTGAAGTAGATATCACTGTATATAGATTTATCAGTAAGGTATCACTTTAATTAGTGAAAAACATATTCAGGATTTGAATGCTTATAAATTAGTTATTTTCAGTATAACCTGAATAAATTAAAAAAACTTTCATGGATCTTTACAAAGTGGTAAAAATTCTACAGATTTATTTTTTCAATGACTAATAAAAAGCAGGATTAAGGTATTTGGGGAGGATCTTATATTTCAAATTTACAGATAATTAAGATCAAATAGAAGTCAAATGTAGACATTCAATTATCTTATTTTGTAAAAGTTTATAATTACTCTCAGATTAGTAATCTAATGCACCAATTTTGGAAGAATAAAATTTATTTTCAGTGGTTGGCACAAATCAAGGTATTCAGAGTACTGAACTTTGGAACAATCAGAAAAAAACAACTTTAAAATTTATTTTTTTTTACTTTAAATAATAGATGAAGATTTTTCATTTCAATGGAAAAGTCTGTAATTTCCTGTGCAAGTTGCTTTGTGATGACAATTAATCATGCCCAGGGACAATTCCTGAACTAACATATGTCTACAAGAACCAATGATTTCCTGTGGACAGCTATATGTTATGGAGTCACATATGGGTCATCCAGACAACATCTAGTTTACTCAGCCAAAAGTAATGAGACAACCCAACAATGCCCAAGGAATGTTGTTTACAAAGAAATTCTTTGGCATGATTAATGATACATCCCTCCCAGGCGTTACTATGCAGGTACAAAAGTACCAATCTTGTTTTTGTGACTGCAGCAGGGTTGATGCTGACATCATCTATGTATTTGAACAATTATAGATTGGAGTTTATTTTTATTTTCTTAAATTTAAAAAAAAATAACTCTCTTAAAGTGAAGAATTTAGTGAGCTTGGGCATAAGCTTTTGCAGTTTGTATTCTTGGTTTTTACCATTTGTAGTCTAATTGAATGCTTTTGTTAATTTCTTAATGTTCAATGACTAAATTCAGTTAAAAGAGAAACAATGTTTTTAATTAACATGTATAAATACAATGTGCATATATATAATATATATATATATATCACAAACTTTAAGTTTTCAAGTTTTATTTCTTACTATTTTGTCAGATATTATATTCACTACATTTATCAGTCTAACATTCTTCACTGAGTGTACAGATACTACACTTTAATTCTAGCTTGAATTATGAAGTGACACTCTGATCCTAGTCAGAGTGCACATATACTCCAATCCTAAACCATAATAATTTTTGATAGAGATATAAAAAGATAAAATTTTCTGGTTGAATAATCTGTTTGATTTGTATAGTTAAATACTTGAATAAAATAATTAATTTTATTCTTCATATTAAACCTAGAATTGGTTCTCAAAAAATTTAGTCTGTGTTTTGTTAGTGGTCAACCAAGAAAAATTAAATATAATTAAAGGCATATGATAATTATAATAATAATAAACCTGATTATACCTTGTTATGATTGTAAGGCTACTTTAGTGGGTTTTTTTTATTAATAGAATGAAACTATTCATTTATATCCTGCTTGTACTGGTAGAATTTACAGTTTTCTTTGTTTAAATATAAAAAGGACTTATATTTTATTCTATATTTTATTGTTAGTTAAGTTTCTTGTCATAAATTTTACTGATCCTTATTATAGAAATTCGAAATTAAATTTTCATGGCTTAATGTAAAGAAAAGTTCATAAAAAGTGTTTCTAATTGTTTATTATAGCTACTTTGTTACAACAGCTATTTTTGAAAGATTTCTTTGAAAGTTCCAACTATTTGTGTTAATTAAAGACCAAATCTATTGATTAAGAAAAATTAAATAAAATTCTTAACCTAAATCATACAAATCCTGAACAAGGTCTTGTTTGTATTACATCAGTCATCTTTGAAATCAATTTCACACTTCAGTTGTTTAATCCTGAATTGTGTTTAAGCTTTGAAAGCGAAGGAAATTTTTACTTCACAGTTCTTATATAGATATCTTTGGTTTAATTTACTAGACTTTTCTAATGCCAAGCATGTTTTGATAGTTTTTCAAATCCTTGCATTGTGTCTATCTTGTGTAAATTCTACAAAAAAGCAATGAAACTCACTTATCTCTTGATTCATTGTTGTCAAATGATGCAGTAAATCGTCTTTTTTGTATGCATTCAAATTTAGTTCAAATGCTTAACAAAACATGCATGTTGGCCTCAGTTGTTGACATTATTATATATAACAATCACTCATAAACAGTATTTAGCTCATTTAAACACTCAGTGAAACAGTCTTTTATTCACAGCTCTTGATGTAATGAGGTGGACAGCTTTGTTACAACCTTCATTACATCTTTATATGGTCTTAAGCCTGACTTTGCAGACACAAATCTCCCAATATACAATAGAATAGAAATCTAACAATGAAATCTATTGTTTGTTTTTTTTAACAAACTTACAAAACCAACATCATTTCCCATCATACTTAGTGCACCTTCTATTGTTACATCTATTGTCATATATACTATCTTGAAAGATCTGTCTTGGCATCTTTAAGTTCATTTGCAACCATTTACACATGGCTGCATCTACGTAGTTTTCTGGTAAAGTTGTTAATTTAATTTGTTTCCTACACATTTCATCACCTTTTTAGATGAAAGTAATGATACTAAGGAGAAAAAAGCTTATATGATGTCAGTATTTAGTTGAAACAAGTAGAGAAAGTGAACATATGCTAATTCAATTTAAAAAGAAACTTTTAACATTCTGAAGACCTTCCCTTCTTAACTTCCACTTAAAATACTTACTTAAGTAAATCAACCTCTTATATTTGTAACATCTTTAAAGTATGTGTGTAAATTAAAAGCTCTTTTCTTTATAAAAAATATTTCTTTTAAAATAAATGCTCTTTTAGACCGGATAAAGTGTAGTGAATATGAGATGAGGTCTGACAAAATAAGTAGAAATAAAGAACTGAAAGAACCCGTTATAAAGAGTCAATGTGATATAAGTTACGTAGTATGAATATAGGTATATTATGCACATCGTATTTTTACATTGTAATTAACAAACATTGTTTCTTCTGTGTTAACTGAATTTAGTCATTGAACATTATAGAAATTACCAAGCAAAAGCATCAATTATGACTAACAAAACTGGTAAAACCAAGTACAAAACTGCAAAAGCCTTATGCCAAGCTCACTAAAATTCTTCACTTTAAAGAGAGTTATTTTTTTTTTAATTTAAGAATAATAAAATTAAAACTCCAATCGTAAAAATTGTTATTTCAAAGTACATAGAATAGATTGCATCTAAACGCCTGCTGCAGTCAACAAAAACAAGATTGGTACTTTTGGTACCTGCATAGTAACGCCTGGAAGGGATAGTACAATAATGCATGGCCACCAAGAATTCTTTGTAAACAACATTCCTTGGGGCATTGTTGGGTTGTCTCATTACTTTTTGCTGAGTAACTAGAAATGTTTGTCTGGATGACCCATAATGTGACTCCATAACACATAGCTGTCCACAAGGAAATCATTGGTTCTGTAGACATATGGTGTTCAGGAATTGTCCCTGGGCAATGATTAATTGTCATCACAAAGCACTTGCACAGTGAATACGACTTTTCACATTGAAAGAAAAATCTTCATCTATTATTTTAAAGTAAAAAAAAATAATTTTAAAGTTTGTTTTTTTCTGATTGTTCCAAAGTTCAGTACTCTGAATACCTTGATTTGTGCAACGCAGCTGAAGAAATAATTTTTTCTTCCAAAATGGTGCGATTGAGATACAATGCTAAGAGCAAATTATAAACTTTTACAAAATAAAAGGATAAGAATGTGCTACAATTTGACTTCTATTTTGACTCTCAATTATCTGTAAATTTGACAATATAAAGATCCTCCCAAATACTCTTGAATCCTGCTGTTTTAATTAGTCATTGAAAAAATAAATCTGTAGATAGTTTTTGACCGCTTTGGATAAAGATCCATAAAAGTTTTTTAATTTATTCAGGTTAATACTGAAAAATAACTAATTGTATAACCGATTCAAATCCCTGAATATGTTTTTCAACTAATTAAAGTTGAATAACCTGTACTGATAAATCGTATTACCAGTGATGGATTCTACTTCAAAACTAAAAAGCTGTAAATCAGAATAATGTTATATTTAAAAGGATTCTAGATTAGTGAACCTACACATTAATTATCGTTGATTTATTTTTTGAATAAGACCTTTCCTGAGATCTCTAACAAGGGAACTTGAATGGATTATACTCTTGACCTCTTTTGATCATTGAACAATTAGTCTGAAATCCCCAGACCAAAGTGATTACCTTTCCTAAGAGTGGAAAGTTATTGTGTATTCCTAAAATCTTAACTGGCTATGAATCAAGTGCCTCCTAGGTGAAACCTGCATGAATGGTGTGTTCATTCTATAAGCATTTTAGCTTTGATCGTATCTTCTCATTAACTTCTGTCATATAAGATTGTGCTTGATATAAGAAGAATTGTGCTTCTTTTCAATGGGATTGGCCTTTGATCTTGAATAGAAAGGTTACTTTGGAGTAGCAGAGTTGCTGTGATTCTGCTGGAGGCAAATAAGTAATTGCAACATTCTTCTGGCTAATTAGTGTCCTGAACAGCTGAAAGAATTGTAAATCAAGAGTGAGGTTTTTCCATTTTTACCCTAAGGCATCCTAAACAAAGTTCTGCTAATGCTTTTTCCTGTTCCATTTTTCTTATGACTAAGTAAACATTGCAATTTTTCTATATTTTGGAAAGCCTGATTCAGAGCCAAGGTTTTGTTAATATTGATACTGAAGCGTAATTTCCTGTTGTATATGGCAGTGAGATTTTGTCTTCCTTTATTTCTTAAATGAAAAGATAAAATAAATGATGAGAGTAGAAGAGGGAGAGAGAAAGAAGAGAGGTGAAACCAGGCAGAAATAATTCCCTCAATTCAGGAGTTTCTTTCAGTATTCGAATAAATGTTTACAACCTTTCAGAGTCCTTTATTCTAAGTTTAACTTCAGATGTTTCAGATAATATCCCGAAACCCCGAAATTCCTTTGCACATGGCAATAGGAACTGGGATACATAAAAGTGTCTTGCGAGAGAGCGAGAGATAATGGTTTGAAATTTGCAAATGCTATTTGTAATAGCAGCACATGGACTTTCTTTTTTTTTATACATGGTTGCATAAATTTTATCTTGCAGTTTTTAAAAAATAAGGAAAGAAGTATGCTCTCAGAAATAATGTTCTAATATTCATTTAAATAAGGTTTTAGAAAGCATATCTAAAAAAATGTTTTTCCTATTCTTGATTATTGTTGACTTTGTTGGTTTTTTTTTTGTTATTTAATTGGTTTCTAGCATTGTTTTTCGTTTTAGCAGAAATATTATTGTCTTAAAGTAATTGAAGAGATAAAATATAAAGAGATTACATTTAGCATAATTTACAAGACTAGAAATAAGATTTACAAATTATATTCTTTTTTTAACCTATGTCTAGTTCATCTATGCATCTGTCGATTGCAGTACAGTAGAGGTGCTCTTAGTGAAAAAAAAGATTTAAGTAATCTTCAAGCGGTCTATACGCTTACAATGCAAAGCTGCGCAGCTAATCCTGGTTATGACATATCGATCAAAAAAATATAAGAAAATAAAAAACACGCCTTGAGTGCCAGCTTCTCTTGTATCCAATTGATCTTAAGTTGCTGGTTCCTTTGCATATCTCTACTATGCTACATTTTTCAAGCACCACTTTGTGATGTGAAATGAGCGGCATACATAAGTGTCGACTAAGGTTCTCTGATGACACATTGAACTGTATACAGGTAGTTGGCAGCAAGGCAGGAAATGGCTCTACTTCAACATTGATATGAGCTTAGGTATTTGGAAGAAAGTATGGATTGTAAGGAACATCTGTATTGATGTTGTGATTGAGTGAGATGGACATCCATTCTTCCCACCATCAACGTCTAACAGCTAATCCCTGTCTCATTGCTGGAAAGTGGGATTAGGTTTCTCAGTCATTTCATTGCTTTGATTCTTGAAGGGGATTGGAATATCCATATTATATGTCTGTACTCTAACTTCAATCAAATCTTTCACAACATACAAGTATTTGTGAAGCCAAAGAGCAATTTCGGATGCAATTTCAGCTTGTTTTTATGCTTTCGATATGAGCAGAAAGCATTCAGAATGAAATAATATCTTAGCACATGACACTGTCAAATTATATGGCCATTTTTTTTGTCTCTCAATAATTAGCTAGTGTTAAATGTGAATATTTTAATTTCAAATTAAATAATTCAAGGAAAAAATCTTGATTGGTCAAATGTAAAATGTTTTTCTTCATAATAATGAAATAAATAGTATAGCTGATCCATAACAAACATATAACCCAATGAACTAGAAGTAATTTTTACTTCAGGCATCTTCAAACAGTTTTTATTATAAATCAATATCTTGACTGACAATTATTGTATTTAAACATGAATTGATTAGGGAATAAGTTCAAGTAATTTATATCTTTAAATTGTAGACTTTACATAAAATCAAGTAGTTATATTCTGGGTAGACCTCTTAAAATGGAAAGATTAACTTGTCTAGAGAAAATTAAGTTTATTGTACAGAAACTATGTATAATTATAAAAATCCTTAATACAGTATTGCCATTAAATAAGCACACTTAGTACTGTCTGGTTTGAAAGTAAAATTTTCCACTAAACAAAATATACCCGAAATTCGTGATTATTTCTAAGATAACAATATACAGATAAAAAACATACTTATTAAGGCATTATTTATTACCAAACTCTACAGCATTGGGAATTCTTTAAAACAAAACAAATTGCAATAACTCTTTAAACCAAAAATAAAATTGATAAATATGAGGATCATCAATAAATAAGGGAATTATTTTTTAAAAAAGTAAAATAATTTTTTTAACAATTTTTTTCCAATATAGCATAAGATATTCCTAAATATCTCAAAAAAATATTTGTTTTTAAGTCTATTGAAAATAGCAAAAAAATCAGATTGCTCCAAGCTTTGAAAAAGATCTGTTATCAAATTTTTAGTGGCCGAGTGCAAATTATGCGAAATTTACAGAATACATGTGTGATGTGACAGAGAAGCATGTTTTTAGTCAAACATTGTCTATATATGGACTAAACATAGGTTTGCCACTATAAACTTGAGTTGTAGGATGGTTTATGGATGGAAATACATTGGCTGGTAGAGGAAAAGTTCTGGGCACAGGCAGTCAGTAAAGAAGTTCTGTACATGAAGGACCCAAACACCATTGATTTCCTTATAAAAAAGGTGCAATTTTCTATTGCCAACTCCTTATGGGCAAAATTCACCTTATTTATTGAATGAACCTTTATAATATATATTATTATATAATATATATATATTAAATGGGAATACCTATTTTGGTTGGATTTCCATGCCAATAAGTTTAGTAATAAATAATCTAAAATGTTTTGATTGTATAATTTTTTACTAAAGATAATAAATTCCTGATATAATTTAGTTTTAAAAAAATTAAACTTTCATAAATTCATTAGGGTGTACTTATTTATTAGCAATACTGTATAAGTCTTATGAAAGGGATATTCTACTGTCAGAATAAATTTGTATTGCTCAAAAGAAAAATATTTTAATTCATTAAAACCCCTTAATTTTCTAATAGTGTGTATTTGGGGAATAAACACTTTCAAAAATATTCTTAAATTTAATTCTTTTGAACTCCATATTGTTATGCTTAACATGTATACAAAAAACTTCTCTTAAACACTTCTGTATTAAGAAAGAAATATTAAAATTTTATCCATGAGTACTCATTGTAAAATACAGGTTTGTAAAAAAAGTTTAAAAAAGTCTTTTTTGTAAATTTTTAAGGATATGATATATTATTTGGATTCTTAGAATAGAAAAATTAATATCAACAAGATTAAAAGCAATGCTTTTCCCAGTTTCATGAATTCATGAAGAAAGTTTTTTCTTCAAATATGAAATATCTATAAATGTCAGTGGCAAACTTAATTAAAATAATTCATCATTTAGTCTAAAATACTTTAAATAATTGAAGTATGTAACATGAATGAAATAGCAAGTTTAAAATTAAAGAGTGAAACTTTTGGGAAAAATTTATATGTTTTTAGTGTTAAATTTTTGTTTAGAAATATACAAATTGCGTTTTCCTAAGTCTTGTAATAATAGCAAAGGCCTGATTGTCTTAAGAAGAGCAAAGCATGATAAATGTCAGAATATTATCCTACATGATTGATTTTAATCTAATTGATTTGCATACTACTTTAAATTGTAAACAACTTCTTTTATTCACTGTTATATTCATCTGCATTCTTCTTCCTGTCTTAATCTATTCTCTTTGGTTTGATTTTTGATTTTCTTCCTCTTTATGGCCAGCTGGTATCATAGATGATCTTGATCTTGACATCATGACCTTGCCTAATTTTGTTCCTGTGTTCCTATGCCAGCCAGTCCTGACCCTAGTACATTCACTTAGGTTTGATGTTGCCTCTCCTGTTTTCTTCTTCTCTTTGTGTCGATGTCTGAAAACAATCTTGGTTTGACAGAATGATCTTGCCTGATCTTCGCTTTCTAACACACTCACTTACTCTCTTTTGTCACAAGTGTCAGTGGTATTCTTTTTCGTTCGCCTAATCCTGCTGCCTCATTATATTTGAATCTATTAATTTCCTAACTTTGCAGTAGACAGTCTTTCTTTTTTAGCATTTCTTTTGTTTCGGTTAATTTCTCTTGATGCTTCTTTTTCAATATTCAGAAGCATCAAAAGAGTAAGGATGTTTTTCTTAATTGTCTTTAATAAATATAAAGAATAAAAATGCCAGTCAATATAAGTAGACCTAATATGATGTCAAGCTGGAAGTTCTTATATTTTCTATAATGAACAATTTATTGATGCATCAAAAAACAAAAAAAAAAAGATACCCCACTGAGTATGATGTTGCATATGGTCTAATTTCAGCTTCAAAACACGATTAAACAATAACTCAGGAAATGAACTTGTCAGATGACACTACTATTTTAGGAAATTAATTGCTTTATCTTAAAATGCAATGACAGAAACATCTTAGATATGAATTGAACTTCTTAGAGGGACAAGAATATTTTATTTTCCTAACAAACTAATCAAAACAACTAAATATTTTATGCTGAAGACAAATATGTAAAAATCCAAACCAATTTTAACAATTTAATAGAGTAAATCAAAAGATTGTGTTTCATAGATTACAGTTTATAATCCCAAAACAGAGATTCATGTACATGATCCCAAAAATCCTTTTTTGAGGCAATTATTCAATTATGCTATAAATGTATATATTCTAAAAGTCCCCACAAAAAAGGACTACAAAATTTAATTATAAAAAGAAAGTTATAGAATTGCTAAAATACAAAATAGAAATAGAGTGATGTAAAAAAGTTTAAGATATCGGTTTAAGAATGAACTGAGATGAAACATATTCAAAAAGCAGAACAAGTTTTAGAAATAGCCTGTCAGTGTGGCTTATAAACACTGGATGTATCTCTGCAGAGGAGAAAGACCCTAAAAAAAGGAGTTTCTTGGGTATGACACTAAACCTGCATCTTGGTGAGGCCCATTCTGGAGCTCTGAGAAATGTGGAAGTAGTTTTTGTGGCTATTACTCAAGTTCCCCTTCTGAGTTGGAGTGGTAGACCTGTTAGGGCCGTTTGATGGGTGAAATAGATCATTTAAAAAATCAATTCATATTTTGATAGGAAAATGTGCAAAAAAAAAACATCTTTAAGAAAACAATACACTAAAAAATGTAAATATGAACATAAAATGAAGGCGATTCCTAACTTTTGGACATAAAATAACCCTAAAATGGGGTGCAATGCCATTAAAATGAATGAACTAATCAGGACAGAAAAAAGATTTTTTAAAAAATGTAGTTAAAGGATAGTTAGAATATCTTTCCAAAAGTTTAAAAAAGAGCCTATAAAGAAATTTTAATGTATCTTATATCTATAATGGGAAACAATAGAGAAGAATTTGCATGGCCTGAACTTTAGGAAATTTTGTAACAGATTTATATCTGAGGACTTAAATTTTCAAACAATAAAAAAGAAAGAACCAAGTTGCCTGCATCTGTTGTCCTTTCTATAAGTGGAAATATAAACAATCTTCTGTCTAAAATCTTCAATATTTAACAAAATCAACTAAAATCAAATGGTGATTTTATTATTATACTAGTCTTTATGTCATTTTATATTTAAAATAAAAAGGCATTTACTTAGGTATCATCGTGTTAAAGTGAACAACTAAATAATTGCTTTTGGTTAAATAGATTTAGTAATGTTTCAAAAATACTTAAGATTTTAATGCAAAATTAATTGTGATACTTTAAAAATAATGTACAACCTCACAGCTTGCCTTTTCTACTTCATCTTCTAGTTTATTGACTATAATCCATAAGACAAATATTCATTCATCCTGATAATAGTATCACAGTCCACAAATAATTTGAAATAAAGTAATACATATAGAAAAATGACTTTAAGATAGAATGAAAACATAACTAAAAAATAATTGGTGAGAATGGTTTTATCGAAAAAAAATTAATAACTCTACACTTTAACATTAAAACAAGAGATAGCATAAAAGAATGGAGAGAAAAGGGGTGGGAAAATTGACTGAATGAATTATGTCTGCAAAACTATCAAGATTCCAATAACTTAAAAGTGGATAATGTGGATATCCACGAATAGAGCTTACAAACTTGTGAATTCTAGTTCAAGTTTCATTGAAAGTTTAACTCCTTTATTTCTAAGTATATGTATGTTTGTTTCAATGTATGTACACCAAGTTATATCATCAGAGTGGTCATAAATGTAAAAAATAAACCAAAAAAGAGAAATAAAGAGATGGAAGGAAAAAACGAGGCTAAGAAAATAATGATAGAAGTAAAGGCAAAGTATGTACAAAAATATCTATTTTAAAAAGTACAAACTTAGTAGAATGTACCTCTATTAATGTAGATATCAATCTTCCATGATTATAAATACTTCAAAATTAAAAATTTTGAAAGATCAAAAAATATCAAGGCTAAATGAAAAGAAAAAAACAAATTTTTCATGCAGTCAAACTTTAAAACTTGAAAAGATTTGGCGTATGCAGGTTTTAAAAACTAGAAATAAAAAGTAATATTTTTTATTTTCTTATAAAAGATATTGAAGTAGAAAGTAAAAGTACTTAACTTAAACTATATCAAATGATCATAAATTACAGACATTTTAAATAAAAAAATGTTTTTTCTTTCACAGAGGTGAGGTCTGGAACATGTGGTACCCAACGTGTGTGTATTAATGAGACTGTTTTTCCTGAATACAAGCTAGCTGTAGAACTTACTTACAATGTAAAAGAAGGCCAAGGCCCAGGTACATTAGTGGGTGACATTTCATATGGACACACATTGATTAGATGGTATATTCAACGTCAAAACAATGAGATTAATCACATTTAACCTCCTGCAACAGGGTAGTGTATACTGGCCAGCCTGTTCAGAGTATCTAAGAATACAGGAAATCTTTGATACAGACTCAAAAACCTGGATGCAGAGACAAATGTGTAACCGGAAAGAAGAAATGCTATGAATGATAGATTGGGTGCAGCTGAAAAAAGGAACATCTATTCAGACAAGCCTTAGAAATCAAAAAATTCTAAAAGACTGTCATGATCTCAACCTGAGTTTCCAAAAAAGGAGGTAAATAATACAATTGAAAGAAACAATGACAGCAAAGGAACCAAATCCTTCAACCCTAATGCGTGTAGATAAAATGTCGGGATCCTAAATTCACAGATAACCGTATCAACATGAAAAAGAACCGTGAGAAACTTTACACTGTCCTGTTTAAAAAAAAAGAGTAGATGGCACTTCTGATTTCGCATGCATTATATTAGAAAACAAACTGGATAGAGAAAGCCAAGGATGTGCCTACACTAAATTCAAGTTGATGAGCTAAAGATGGAAGTTTCCACAGTAAAACAGAAGTGAGTTTAGATGTGCACACAATTTCAATAAACAGATAGTTAATAAGCATAATGCAGCCAGTCTTTACTCAGAAAGTCTAACAAGGCGAGTTCAATAGAATAATAATCCAAGCAGACTTGTACCAGTTTTACATCTTATACTGGACAACGACTTAGAGTTCAGAAATAAGAAATGGAAAACACTCTCATCTCTAGAACATCCATCAAGAACCAAGTGAGATCACATTTTGATTTAGAAAAACTACGATAGAAAACACCTTTCCTAGAGGCAAGAAGATGCTACATAACTTATATGTGGAAGCCATAGATGGAGGCAGCCCCCACGATTGAGGTTTCTGACAAAAGTAAGCTGTAGTCAATGTAAGAGCGCAGAGGATATAAAGTATATATATGAATTTGTGCCTCTCACTACAGTAAATACAACTACGATGATTGGAAGAGTACTACAGAAGTCTGGAAGTTCTCTATTGGCTATTGTACACGGTACAGATCATAGATGTATGGGCAAGAATGGAAGAAGTTGATGGATTTGAGCAATGAATAAATTCCAACTGCATGAGTCTTGGCATGAAAAAAATATAAGGTCAATTCTAAAAAGTCCTGGTTGATAGGGAAACTTGGAAGACCTCCATAATATCATCAATCAACTTGTTCATGATAAAAGGATCCCCTCGCATTGCACACCAGACAAGAGGTTCTCAATCACAAAGGTGATTGGGACAGTGGTCAATGATGTAAGACCGGAGTTTTTACAAGCAGCAAATCTATTGATGTCTTTTAGTACTTGACGAGAACCAGAAATCCCAAATTCCAGTATTGGCTTCATCAATGCTATGATGAACAAAGAGTTTAGAAGCAAGGGCGACAACTCACTTATTCTCTACTTCGCAAAGATATATCTTATCCTACCTTTTCAGATTCGAGAGGTATAGGCTTATTCAACAAAATTTCAATAGATATGGAGAATAGCAAAGACAGTGTTATAAATTCCCGAAAAGGTTCGGATTTGTTCAAAGATAAATGGTAAAACCACCTAAATAACACAGTGAAATGTCATGTTGAAGATGAGGGATGGAAAAGTGATTAATGGCTCCCATATGTTTTAACTTTCCTCGAAGTTAATCCTATTTATTCATTAGATCTTGTGTATTACCGCCACACCATACAAAAAAATATTAACAGTTCTAAAGAGGCTTACTGATAGTGATAGTCGAGAAGAACGCCTTTGCTCAAATTAATGAATATTTCATGGGAAATGAAAAACAACTTATTCACAATCAACCGCTTATGATTGGCTTTGTTATCCTTTCATCGCACTGTCACTCAACAAGAATGCTGGCTCATATGAACCTAGAATTGTGGTCAAGGATACGGTACCCAAGTCCATATCAAGCATCACCAACTAGTCTTTTTGTATTATATCTGTTAGCATAAAGACTTTAATGAATATGTTCATGGTTGTACATATAGAATAGGCTGACAGAGAAGATAACATCTAAATTTAGTTGGTCCTATTATACATTGGAGGCTGTCAACTGTATCTGTGATATACAGCTTCAAGTAGTGCTAATATGTATATTCGCTATGCGCCGTTCAGATCGGTGAAAGAACATTCCACAAGGAGAAGGACGATTATAGTACTCCTCATGAATGTCCTAATAGAACAAAGACATTTGACTGTGCCCTTCTTAACATACAAGCATCAAAATGTGCCTGATGTCCTCAGCAGTGTCTGATCCAGAAAAGCATAGGAAATACTCATTTCAACAATACCAAGAAAGAATAATCTCCCAAAATGATAAGTTTAATATGCAACGAAATTCACCATTAAAACCAACAAACATCTACAGATTTTATATCAATCAAGGTAAGGAATCTATATGTTCATAAAGGATACTGCCTGTTAAAGCATGAGAATAACAAAATAAGAATAATATTTTTTCTGAATAATTCATTTTCATCAAACAAATTATTAGTAATATTACCAATTCAGAATACATTTGTTTATTCTCATATTTTTTACTGATATTCACAATATCATTATGAATTGTTGGAGAATGAAAGATAGAATTAACCCAGGATAATGTACTAAATGCAGTAGCATAATGTTTTAATCCACATATACTTATAGCTTGTAGTAAATAGCAATAACACTGCTGAAACATATACAATAATCCTGAGTCAACAAAAAAGTAAAAATAATTCAAATATTCAACATCTTGATCTATTTTCAAAATTATTTCCCGAGTATACTTTATATCATGTAAATATGAATTAGAATGAACATTTTTTTTTTCTGTATATTGTTGTTTTCCCACACAGATGTGTAAGTTGAGAGATAGCCAGAAATCACAAAATATGGAAGACATGAAAAGTGCCTCTGTTATGGTTTCTGGAATAATACTGCAGATTAACAAAATCCTCACACTCTGATAGGTTTGGATATTGCTGGCATGAAGGGAGGCAATGGGACGGTGGTGTGGAGGTGCCAGGTATGGTTAAGTAAGGAAAATTAGACTGGGTCAGTCCCTGTGACTGTCAGAAAACAATCTTGTCAACAAACAAATGTTAAAAACAAACAAAAAATGCTTCTTCACCTTAATATATTGGCATACATGCTTACTTATTAAGTTGTTATACAAAACACATTGTAGTAAGCTATAAGTAAAGTCAATGTAACATAAATAGCCCAAACACAAAGACTTTAACCTTCATTCATGTCCAGTGGAATGTGCAAAGAAAGCAACATAATAATAAGATGATAATAGAATAGGCAATAACACCATTTTCGTTCATGTTTTTCCCAAAGATATTCTCCAAAATTTATCATAAAAACCTGAACCCAAGGAGAATTTAGACATCTAGCATGTATGATAACTTTATTGAATTGGAAAGAAAAGAGGAAAAACAGAGAAAGAAGAAACTGTGTTTCCAGTTGTAATTGCAATAGACGAAGTAATAGATAACAGGGGAACATAAACAATATTGTCGCAGCTAGTTGGATGATGTGAATCTGACAGAACTCTGAACAAATTACTAATCGGTTCTATCTAACGAATATATGAAAAAGGGACGGCAAATGTATATCGGTTCAGTGCCATGATAAGTGGGTCGGACATTTAGAAAATCAGCACTCTGTGCAACAGTTGGATGTACTATTAAATGTCTGACAAAGAAAAAGAATTCAATAGAAGAAAGAAGAGATATCCGATGGCCTTGGCACTCAGAAAAATATGGTAGTACGAAGGAAGGAGAGTATGGAAAAAGGATGTATCGTCGTAGTAATATAGCTGAGAGGGGCGTGGCTAGTAGGACTTGTAGGAAGTTGTGGTGTTTTGCGAGGTCGGAAGGCCTATCTTCGCGACATGGTCGAGGGGCAGGGGACTGGCGTCCTAGATGTGAGTACGGGTAGGAATGCGAACTGTGATGGTGTGTACCGGTCGGTGATGTCCTGTGTCAGTACACATATTGTTTCATGGGAGGCGGTTCTTAGGCTTTGACTGTTCCTAATTTCACATAGAGTGGATAAGAGCGGTGGGATGCGTTGAGATGGTGCAGTGTATGGGTGAGTGTACAGGTGGTGACGTGCGACTTCGCACGGGCATGCCTATCGTGGGCATCGGCAAGTGGAGTAGTTATGAGTGCGCGGCGGATGTGACGGCCGCGAGCGGGCGCGGACGGACAAGGGCACTGGCGGGAGTAGGTCAGGGGTGTAGGGCTAGAGGGAGGGTTGTGGCAGAAGAGAGGGATGCGGAGGCTGAGATGCATCGAAAGAGAAGTAACTGAGAGGGTCGTTAGTTGGGTTCTGGTCCGCCCTATCTGTTGTAAGAGGTATCAATGCGATAGTGTCACCTACATGGGATTGCAGTGATAATATCAAATGCAGTACTTTTGTCAAGACGAAAGTGTACCATCCAATAGCTGTAACATGTTGCTATCGCTACAGTGCTGCAAACTGACCGAAAATGTCGTAGGTGTGGCAATAATGTAGCAGGGATTCCAACAAGGTCAAGACTATATTAGTCTCATAAGAACTACGGATGAAGGTGATGTTACGAGGCCGAGCTCCCGCCAGTGTGGTGGTTGCACGTGCACTGTAGAGATAGCACTTGAGCAGGTGTGTCGAACCTAGGACCTCAGACGAACCAATTAAATGGGCCAAGAGCCAATGCAATAGGTGTTGGAGATGGAATAGTCAGCGTGAGATAGATACTGCCACACGGAATGGGGAAAACTCCAGTCCGAGAGTAGCGTTTAGGAACTTCAGACCAGCAGGTGGAGTCAGATGTTCGCTGAACTCAAAAGCCCAGACCAATATCTGAACTCCTGTAACAAGCATCTACGACAGTAGTAGGATAGACTGAGAAAGAGAGGTTGAAGTACGGGCAGATGAGTACCGACGTAGTATACAAAAAAAGATATGAGTGTAGAGATAGTGTCATCGACTAGGAAGGAATGTATGATGTAGAGTTGCCTGATTGTAGAGGGATAGTTGGTGGGGAGGAATAGTGGCGGCTACTAATGGGTGAAGTTGATAGGTGAGTGTTGAGCTCTGTTGTTGTTCTGAGCGAGTGAGAGTAAGTCGCGAATGTGAGTTAATGGACAAGGAGCTCTTTGATATTTGGTAAGCAGGAAATAAGAAGCTGAGCAAGAGCAGGAATTGCGAGAAACAGGAATAGGAAAAGATAAAAAATTAATAGGTGGATGATTGCAGAGCGTTTTTATATTGATAGTGGGGGGATGATCCTAGTGTACATACCCCATATAAGATCGGGTATGATTGGCCTATGGGTGATATTGGGTAGTGGTGGAAATGTGATGGTGAGTGGGGCGATTATGGGCTGGTAAGTTGGGACGAGGTATAATGAAAAAAGTTGGGCGCGCTCTATGCCGCCGGAATGGGTGTCTTATTGGGTATGGTGTGAGACTTAGAGGGACGCTGAGTCCGTATCAAAGACGTTTAGTGAGAGAGTGAGTTAGAGTGATAGTTGAGTAGTGATATTATAAGGTAGATGGTTAAAGAAAGAGATATGGATCTGGGGGCGATGTAGTTTGTATCATAAGGTTAGATCTATACAGGGATGTTGAAGGTGCTGCGGTTAGGATATATTGGGCTGGATCATCGGGAACGAAACATGCGATGCAGACATAGGATATCTCAGCTAATGGATTATAGGATGTTATGCTCAGTTTTACTATGCAGATGGATAAGACAGATATAGGAAGAGACGGTATAAATGATGAGGGTGTAATATAGATATGAAACGCGAGATGGCTGGGAGAGTTGTACGTTGAGTGTGTCGGTTTAATGAGAGAAAATGAGAGAAAAAAAGTCACTAGATGGCTAGTGTGAAGCTGAAGAAGAGCGATGACTTAGACCTGTGAACACGAAGGTGGATAGTATGTGTAGCAATGGTGAGATGGAGTAGATAATTGATAGTCACTGGATAAAGCGAGGATAGGAAGGGAGAGGAGCTGTCGATATTGAGATTATGAAAGGCGAAGCGGCGGCTGTAAAGGGGAGAAAGATATATAGGGATAATTGAGCTAACACAGACTGATGAGAATTTGAGGGTAAGGGGAGCAGTGGCGAGCGAATTAAGAATCGTGGACGATGTGAGTAATGAATGTACGTGATGGTGCGGAGAGGACGGATGTGTTGAGTTCACTGAGGGAGATTTAATGAGATGGGTGGTGATAGAAGATAGGCAGTGAGGCATGAGTGGGTCTCTGATATGAATAGAGTATGGTTATTATTTCACTAGTAAAATATGAGCGCAAGCTGAAAGCAATACCAATGCAGTTAGCAGGACACAATTAAAAAAATATGACCCTAGAAGTATAATACGCAGTCGGAGGTCTAAGCATACAGAATCTTATGAGATGAGATGAATTGTCTCTTTGGATAGATGTGCGTATGTATATGTAGGTTGGTAAGTATGAATCAGATAAATGATGTGACCCAAGTTATATTATGAAGCGGGAGATCAATTAGAGGTTTGGTATCTAGTGCGGATTGCGTATGTAGGTGCGTGAGGGATAGATACCGTTGCCAAGGTATGATGGGAGAGTAGTGGATAATGTTAGGAGACGATGGTAGGATTATAATCAGGCGGTATCGAATGAATGATGTCGAGGTCTAGTGGGATAAGGACAAGTTGAGAGAGGAATGATGACGAACAGTTAGTATCTGGTGTGAGAGTAATTATTGAGTTTTGAGGAGTGTTATTTTGATGGGTAAATGGGAATCGTGTGCGTCACAAGAACAACTTGATTAGTGGTTGAATGAGTATTATGAACATATTGTGCCTAGCTGTTTAGCTAACAATGTAGCACGATACGAACTGAGGGTGAGGCGAGTTGGTGGAAGAGAATTAATTGACATTTAAGCGAGATTAAGTATCGTATGTACCTTGATAAAAATAGAGTTACTAACTTAGAACAAATAATGAGAGAGGATGAAGAGAAGTTTTTTAAAGTTAGTTAAAGACGAGAGACGGATACCAGCACGCCACATGACGAAGATGTGAAATGTCAAAGAGGTGGAAGTAGAGCAGACAGATAGGACTATTGGCAACATTTTCTTGGGTGTGAAATAATATCAACAATCGATGAGAGAGGGTTAGCAGTAATGAAAGAAACAAAAAGTATGGAATACGAAAAGAGTAAACGTTCTGTTAATAGAAGCGAATGAATAAGCGAAAGGGCCGAGTGAGTTGAATCAGTTTTATTTTATACAACAAGTTAGGTCTATATATCATTACAGTTGCTATCTCCGTCAGTATGAGAAGGTCACTGAGAGGATGTGGATAATGAGCGTGGGCGACGATTCTAGGTGACTGTTGTGCGAGGGCAAGCGTGTGAAGGCACAGTGAAGGTAAAAGAGAGGAAATGCGGATGATGGGAAGGTGTGTTAGAGCGAATTAAGATGGGTGGACGCGAGAGTATGAGAGGGGGTGACGACAGAGAAGATGAGTCGATAGGAGTGGGAATGGAAGATGAACGAGAGTAGCAGATAGTTGGAGAGAGGAGTAAGGATTGGTGGACATGGGAGGACGGACGATCGAGTGAGAGGCGCTTGCGTCACGAGCAGTATAGACAGGGAGCAGAGGGGAGAGAAGCCGATAGAAAGGGCAAAAAAAGAGATGCACGATAGAAGAGAGAGGAAAAATAGAAGCGATGTAGAGAGAAGTACAAGATACAACTAGCACGCCTTTGATTCAGATCAGTCTTCGTGACTGGACAGCCAAATGGACCGAGACACAATCAACTTGGTGCGGAGATAACAGATCTCACCACACCACCACACCTCACACACAACACAATACCGAGGACTTATTGCTGTGTCTACTGGAGCAGAGCAGAGTATCAGTAACAAAGCGGAACTCAAAAGGAAAGGGAGTGTATCGTCTCATGTACAACACAGTGATATGTAGAGATGTGTATCATACATGAGCTATGCTATCATTGTTAAATGCTTTTGTAATGCCTTGTTTGGTTATATATAGTCTGTATGGACAGGAGGTGGTGCATGAAGAGTAGTCCGTGATTAAAACATAAATAGAGGTCTAATATGGTTTTAAGTGGTCGTGTATGGGTTAGCTCAATTGAAGTGCAATACTATGTAGAGATGTTTATCTGTTGTTTATGCATGGATCTGAGTAGGTAGTGAGCTTAGAAGTGATATCAAGACAGGAAAATTAATTGTGAAGTAAGATCGCATAGGCTCGTAATAATATTATACTGACAGTCTATGGGAGAATCGGAGAGTGACACCATACGTATATAGTATTTCGACTGATAATTGAATGCTTCTTGTTGACTCTTGGATGTCATATTAGAGCTGCCCTTCTACAGAGTACATTGTGGACTGCCTGGAGATATATGCTTATTTAAAAAGGTGTGAAGATTTAAAAGAGGATGTTACAAACTGATATCTACGTATGTTAGGTCTTAAGCTAGAGAGTTATTGGAACGTCGTAAGGGTTGTAATGGCTTGCGCTCACTGGCACTATGATGTATAGAGCGTCTTCAGTAGGATAGAGGTGTGATCGGTAGATAGTTTTCTCCTGGCGATTTGAGACCTCGATGTATTGTCGCTTGTGGTGACTGTTAGTGAATTGTTATGTTTTGTTGGATAAATGATAAGAAAGATGTGTAATGCACCGCACATGAGCAAGTTGTGACTGAGAATAGTCTCACTCTCTCTTCTAAATTTGTTTGAGAGCGAGAGGAATTGCTATAAGTATACATTCAAGTTAGTTAAGAAAGCGAATGCAATATAAAATAAGGAAGAATGTATTTTCTTATGACGAACATCAATTATCATAAAACGATAAATTCATCACTTGAAACACCACTTATCATATTAAGTGCACGAGAAACAAAGTTAGATGTGAAGGGAAAACTTGATCGATGGGAGAGAGCATATTAAATTAGAGATCCACATTATTCTCAACTCTGGGCTGTAACACTTATAGAAGCAAAGGTTCCAAAATTTTGCTTATTTTCTGTTAATTATTTCTTGCTTTTTTTTTTCTTTATAAATTTTTACTAAGTAAAAAAATCGCATGAGAGTAGTTTCAGACAATGGTAAGGATTAAGTTCACTTAAACTGGTGGTAGCGGGGCGCGAATGAGATAAGACCGACGAGAGATGAAAGGGCGTGTTCCAGCCAAAAGGTGCGAATGAACTTACTATACTCTTCAAAAGAGGAGGTTACAAGAGAAATCAAGCTGTAGAGAGCAAAACGCTATGTATATACGAAGGGATAGGAGAAAGTGGAGAATGAATAAGAGCGGACTGAAGGGAACTGTGGCTCATGGGAAGATGACTTGATTTAGCAAAGAAGTAGGAATGGATTATCAGATGGGTCGAATTACTTGTCATTATAAGGCTATATGCAAAAATTACTGAAAAGCACACTTCTTTTGAGAGCTGATCGTATACAGTAAGGAGTATGCTTTCATTAGAGGTATCTGATCAGATAGATCTCGATTGGCCGTAGTGAACTTAAGAGAAGATCTGGATAGAATCAGAATGACACAAAGAGAAGAATGAGAAGTGTAGCATATTCAAAGGGCTATTCTTGGGCATAATACCATAATAAGCAGAGGCAAGAGTGAATTGCTGACAGATATAAAATGGATCTGTTTGGAGAGAGCAAGTTTGCATTATTTAAAAAGTGGATATGCACACTCATAATTTTTTAAAGCACGCACTCTCTCTTACAATCATAGGAGAGAGATATAGGACAGAGTAAAGCTTTTTAACGTGAACGAATGATACATTACAGTGAATACAGTAGCTATGAAGAGGGGAGAAAAGCGAGGAGTGAGATGTATGCTGATAGAAGAACGAGTCGTCAGGGAGATTTCACGATGGATGATCATTGATTACTGTTATTGTATAAGGATATAGGCGTGGCACTATCAGTGAAATGAGTATTTTGAGAGAGTGTTATAGCACGAAGATGAAGAATTGATCGTGGGGTCTCGTTAAGAGAGTAGAGATATATAAAAGGAATAAGGGGTTTTATGTAGTTTATGGTGAATGAAATCTGCACATAAAGGGCTTCACTTTTTAATAAATGTGAGATGAATTATGGACAATTTGTAACGAATTAGAATTGTTAAATAATTGATCGACTGAGCAGTAGATGATAATCATATACAGAAACTTAAAACTGTTTAAGCAGGTTGCATATAGAATTAACTGTTATGTATTACTGTTTCCAAAACATAAAAAAGTAGTAACTGAATAATGGAAGACAAACAATGAAGTCAGAAGAAATAGCAGCTATAATCTGACTGGTACGACATAGGTAAGATTAATTAGAGTTAGAGAGGATGAAGGAAGAGTATAGAGGAGGAAAGGCTGTGCATCATATGTTACACATAGTGAGATCTGCAGCGAGCTGAAAGTGAAGGATGCAAAGGGATTAAAGGATGATGTGCATATGGTGGTGGAGATGGTACAGTAATGAATAAAAAGAAAGAAAGGGGAAGAGTATAATACTTATATATATACTATATATAATATATATATATATATTTATATTGTTTGTGTGTGGTGTGTGTGTGGCGATTGACCTATTGGAGGACTCAATTAACTATACAGAAATTTCTATTACACTTGAAACTGAAAACATGATACTGTTTAAGACTCTCACCAATATCTGTTTACACTGGGCAAGATTAGTGAGGAATAGTAAGTTATTTTATTTAATCTTATCGTATTTCAGAGAATTAATACAAGTAAAGTATTTTCCTCAACGTCACTTTTCCTTTTTATTACTGAGAAAGAGTGTGCTAGCAATGACAAATAATACTCATCAATGCCACAAAAAATATGTACTATCTCTATATGACGTATAATGCTGATGTAAGTAATAAGAAAGGTGCATATCTTAATCAGATCGAAATAAGTCAAAGTGTGGTCGTGTCCCGTGTATATCTGCGCAGTAGAAGCAGCAATGCAACAACCTTAATGTCCATAATGATGATTCTATAGTATTCATAAACGTAGAATGATGCAAGACATTTTTTTCCGATGTGTCGCTATGAGATAGTGATCAAATTGCTACAAAGTTGTAGATCGACGTGAGTTTTGCTCGGCATTAATTTAATTTTGAAACATTACATAAAAGAAATAAGTATCTTCAAACAGAGTTGCGAGAGGGTTGAGGTCTTATGAGAAGATCTGTATATAAGTTTTAGTTACTACAGTTCTGCGGATTCTTGATAGTTGAAGTGACAGATAAACTCGTTGATGAAAAATCAACGATTGTATTCACAGCTGGCCCCTAACTCAACTGGAAAGTTGTTGTAACGACAGGTAGAGAAGATTAGATATAGTGGCATTAGTGTTATGCTGTTGATCCAATAAATTTTTTTGTTGAAATCACTTAGTTGGTTTTACTGTTGCCAGACTATGACAGCGCTTGATATCAAGTAGATGGTAAGGATAGCAAAGCAGTTGGTTGTTTTCTAAAGCAAATAGAGTTGTATCATTATTACTATCGAGCGTATGTTCAGGAAAAATGATCATTTCAGAAGTGAAAAGTTTTCAAAGGAATAATTTATGAATTTTGGACTACATCTATTCAATTTCTAAGAAAGTATTGATGCAGGATGTTTTTAGATGCCATATTATTTCATATTATATTTTTGCTGTTACACGATCACAAAGAGTTAGGTGTGCATTAACATCGTCCTGTTAATTATACAGAGTAGAAAGGTGTTAATACGCAGAAGCTGAAAGAACGTCTCTCAATTTTCGAAAGAAGAAGAAAAACAGAAATATACCTAAAAAAAGAGCTTAAAAATAAACATTTGTAACTGTAGAGCTGTTTCATACTCTAATTATATTGTATAAAGATGGATCCAAGCGACTAGAGAGAGATCACGAGAGAGTATAGAAACGTTTAAATAATGAAAATATCTGATGCGAGAAATAAGTATAGGTGTTGTGATGAAAGTGAATATGCAGTGACAGAATTAGTATGATCAAGTGAGTGAGTGTAAATCTACGTGAACAGTGAGCAGGAATGTGACAGAGTAAAGCATGTATCGAATAGAGTTATATACGTGTAAGGATGAGTGCGTGGAGATTCAGACTGAATACCTTTATATAAGTGCAGATAATGAGATAAGACAGGTAAATTAGTCGAGTAGATATATAAAACAGAGGACAGGTATTTGAAGAAGATTACGTACGAAGAATCACCGTAAAATTGAACATATGGTCGGAGAAATTGTGTAAAGATGGAGGAGCTTGTCAGTTAATACGTGTGGATATGAGTGTGAGTGTGTAAGGACACTTATGATCTAAGGAATCTTTTGTGGTTCGAGTTTACACTCAGCAGTGTTGTGAGAATGGTTGCATATGAAAAACAGGTAAAGGGTATAAGGCGAGGCCCCACTGTTTTTCTTTTTTTGTTAAGGCACAGATTCAGTACTAGGATTCAACGATGTTGTTCAAAATCGATCATATGATTGTCTACTAATAGGATTAGTCTGTCAGGCACGGGGGAGATGAGATATGGAAGCATAGCTGTAACTTAACCTACTATGTAAAAAAGAAGGTATCGATATGTCTGTGTACAGAATTAGTGGGCGATAATTTCTGAAATGGAACACGGAGACCATGTTGGATGTGATGGTATTATCACATCAATATATATATGAGATTAATTAGACATTTGAACCTCCTGCCAACAGGGGTATGTCTGATACTGGCCAGCTGTATCAGAGTATCTAAGAATACAGGAAAACTTTAATACACCAAAACCTGGATGCGAGAACTAATGTGTAAGCCGAGAGAAAGAGATGCTATGAGGGATGATAGATGTTGGCAGTGAGGAAAAAGGAAAGCCATTCTTTCATCAAACTGTTTTAGAAAATAAAAGTCATAATTAAAAAGATGGTCAATGATTCATCAACCCGAAAATTCCCAAAAGCCAGAGTTAAACATTCAATTTTCCGATGGAGAGTCGCAAAGGAACACAAAATAAGATGCAATCCCATAATGGCTGTAGGATAAGATGTTGGGGATCCTAAATTCACAGATAACCTATCAACCTGAAAAAAGACACCGTGGATGAACCTTTACACTGTCTAAAAATTTCAGTAGTATTGCACTATCTGATTTGGGCCTAGTGAGTATCCCGAAGAGTATGGCTTGAATAGTAGGAAAGCCAAGGATTATCTCTAATTCAACTCTCACTAAGAGAGAGAGGAGTTCTCCGAGCGATAGAACAATAGTATTTTTAGATGGTACACAGTTGAATAACAGATGTTAATGAGAGTAATTGCACCATGCTTTTAACGAAGTCTACCAACGCTTTCAATAAATAGAGTGAACCAAGCAGATCTTGTATGACGCAGTTTTATATCTTAAATCTGCACGAGAGCTTGATTCCAGATAGAATGGAGTGTTCTACATTATTATCTCTAAAACCATCAGAAACTGGTGAAGATCCAGTTTTGATTTTGTACTGTGAAGAAACAGGAGAAATGGTTTTGCGTCACGGTAAAAAGTTTTCAACTGAGGGCAAGAGATGCTACATCAACTTATATGGTGGAAGCCATATGAAGGAGGCGAGCCGCCCCATTGGAGTTCTCTGGCAAGTTTGTGATCAATGTAATCAGCCAACATAATAATCCACCAACAATAAATATAAATTTTGTGTTTACTCGTAATCAACAGTTACGCATTTCGGAAGATATAGAAGGTGCGGAAAGTTCCATTGCCGTTTGTAAACCCGTTCACTGGATCAGATGTTGGGTCCAGAAATGGAGAAAGGTTTCGGATAAGGATGAATAATTGTCAGCATGTAAATTAAAACTGCTAGAGTCTGGCATGAAAAAAATATAAAGGCGAGTCTAAAAAGTATCCTGGAATAGTGTAGTGTGAGGAGAAGTCGATAGAAGACGTCTGCTCATAATGCGATCGTTCATACATTGTAGCACTATATGTGAATCTGTAGTAAAGTGAGGTTAGCCCGTCGCGACGGGTATGCAGACAGATGCAAAACATTGGTGGTGTGGCGGTCTGGGTGCGAGGTGAGGTGCACTAGTCACAGAGTGGTGAACTATGGATAGGAGACCTCAGAGTTTTTAGAGGTGAAAGAAAGTTTTGGATGCTCAGGTATCTAGATAGGGGAGGAGCGAGAACCAGAAAATCCCAAATATGCCAAGAATGGGTGGACTTATCAAATCAGAGTGACCTAGGATGATTCGGCTAAAGATTTACGGATGCAGGAGACAGAGTCCACTTGAAATTCAGTCGGTGAAGCATCCAAAGATAATATCTAGTTTCATACCTTTTAAGATTCGAGGCACTCGCGTTAATTCACATTAAATTCCTATGAGATGCATGAAATGACAAGACATATTATTAAAGTGCAGCAGAGGAGTTTCTTGTCCAAGATTATGGAAAACACCAATAAATAACACACGTGAGAGGTCCACTTGTTGGCACACCGTGAGGGAGACAAATGATACAGGTTGAATAAGATAGGACAAGATGATGTATCCAATCGAGAGTTCCGCGGAGAATCGTTCTATGAGCAGTGTTAGAATTTGGTAGTATTACCGGTGCACGAACGCAGGTTACGCTAAAATAACAGAGGATTCCACGCTCAAGGCAGAGTGTGCTAAGAGCCTTTCCTATTGATAGTGAACGTCAGGCAGACAGCCTCGTTTATTCTTCAACATATGAAGATAAAGCGGCCAATAGCTATATAAAATCACAATGCTACAGCGACGAGGCCTAGTTACAATCTGGCTTGTTTCTATATCGACTCAACTGTCACTCAATCACAAGATGCTGGCTCATATGACTTAGAGATTCTGTGGTCAATAGTGGCTAGGCGAA
>CM042151.1:28827755-28840657 GCA_023376005.1 Doryteuthis pealeii | reverse complement strand
AAATTTAAAAAAATATTAAAGGACATGATAAAGGTATATTTGACTATCATGAATTTTTTTTCCTAAGTGAAAATGGCATTTTCCACTATCATAGTTAAAAGATAAAATTGTTAAACTAATCGAACATATATCATTTTAAGAATTAGCTTGTAGATAGATTGGTTTAAAGTTTGTATCACAGTATTGCACAGCAACTAGTTTTTAAGCAATTAGGAATACCTATTTTTTCGTCTTCTTTTCATTTTTAAAACAAATTAAATTAATTAAATCGATTATTTAAGATAAGTGAAAAAGCAAAATAATATTATACATATAAATTTATTTTTAATACATTAAAACTATTTTTACGGTCAATTTTGATCAAATATATCTTAAGATGGTCTCCGTGAGTTGCTGTAAAATCCGTGTTTACAAAATAAATCTCCTTCGGTTTGAAAAAAATTACCAAAAATCAGCGAACTATCCGATTTTTAATGAAATTTTCAGTATTGATTTATCAATGAATAGATTTTATAATGTATCAGTTATTTTATTTTCAAAACTTTCTGATTTAATTAGTATTTCTGCTATGATAAATTAATATATAAAATTCATTTAAAATATGGGTATCATGATGTTAAGTTTAAAATGTGATATTCTTAGATTCTAAAAAACATATTTCTTTAATAACTACCTTACTTTAGTATCAATCTCTAATCATTTTTTTGTCAAAAACTCTATTGAAAATTTAGCACCCCCGGCCTTTAAACGTAACAAATATTGATGTATAATTGTTTCTTTGTATAAAAATAATAGACAATTAAATAATGATCAAAATGAGTAAAAAATCTCCAAAATTCATTTTTTAGTTTCTATTTTCATTTATTTTCCGATTTATTGATACTTATTTACTACTAGCAGTAGTATCGTTACATTTTATTTTCTTCTATATCACACCTTTGGTCTTTTTATTTATGCAAAAATTAGTATCAATCATATATAACCCACCGATATTTTGTGCCCCAAAAATAAAAGGAGGGGGTCAAATAAAGTGACCCGAAAAAAATCAGAGAAGTTTTGAAATAAATAACTGATGCATTATAAAAATCATAACTTTTTAAATTGACGAAATAATATTATCCTGGGTGATTTTTAAACAATTTATGTTGACTTAATTGGTGAGCCAACGGGTCACGTCTTTTCTAGTATATATATATATATATATATATATATATATACATATATTATATATATATATATCCATGTATATATGGGTATATTATATACCCATATATATGATTATTATCCCCATATTATATATATACCCATATATACCCGTATATATTACCCATATATGATGTATTATATATACCATATATATGTATATACCCATATATATATGTATAGTACCCATAATATGTATATATATATTACCCATATATATGATATATTATACCATATATGTATATATATACCCATATATATGTATATATAAACCATATACATCTATATATATACATATACTCACCCATATATATGTATATATTTATATACATATACCCATGTATATGTATTATATATACATATACTCATGTGTATATATATATATATATACACATATACATATACCCATGTATATGTATTATACATATACCCATATATATATATACCCATATACCGTATATAATATATATACATATTATATATAGTATATTATATATACCCATATATATATATATATATATACCATTATTAACCGTATATATATATACCCATATATGTATGTATATATATATTACACCCATATATATATATGTATATATATACCCATATATATATTATGTGATATATACGCCATATATATATATGTGTAATACCATATATATACTGTATATATGTATATAACCATATATATATGTGTATATACCCATAATATATATGTATATATGCTATATATCCATATATATATGTGTATATATATGTATATATCCATTATATACCCATATGTATATGTATATATATATTAACATATATGCATGCTATATATAATATATATACACCCATATGTATATGTAATATATACCATATATGTATATAATATATTACCATATGTATATGTATATATATATACACACATATATATGTATATATATACCCATATACATCTATTATATGATATATATATATATATATATCCACCCATATATATGTATATATTTATATACATATTCCCATGTATATGTATATATATATATTACTCATGTGCTATTATATATATATATACACATATACATATACCCATGTATATTGAATATATATATATATACCCATACTATACATATACCCATGTATATGTATATATTATATTACCATATATACATATACCCATGTAATATGTATATATATATACCCATATATACATATACCCATGTATATGTATATATATTATACCGATATATACATATACCCATGTATATGTATTATATACATATACCCATATATACATATACCCATGTATATGTATATATTATACATATACCCATATATACATATACCCATGTATATGTATATATATACATATACCCATATATACATATACCCATGTATATGTATATATATACATATACCCATATATTACATTATACCCATATATATGTAATATATATTACATATACCCATACATACATATACCCATATATATTATATATATACATATACCATACCATAACATATACCCATATATATGTATAATATACATATACCATCATACAATAGCCATAATACTATATATACATATACCATAATACTATATTATTACATATACCATATATAATTATATATAAATATATCATATATATATTACAATACATATATACATATAATTACATATACCATATATATATATATATATATATATATATATATTATACACACATATACCCATATATATAACATATATATATACATATACCCATATATAAATATAATAATTATATATATATATATATAATATCCATATATACATATATACATATATATATATATATATATATAATAACCCATATATACATTATACATAATATATATATATATATATATATTATATATACTATACCCATATATAATATACCCATTATATATATATATAGATATACCCATATATACATATACCCATATATATATATATATATATACCATATACCATAATATATAATTATATATATATATATATATATATATATATATATATATATACCCTATATATACATATACCATATATATATATACATATATAACCCATATAATATATATATATATACATATACCATAGTAATTACCATATACCCATATATATATAGATAATTACATAATACCCATAATATACATATATATAATATACCCATATATACATATACCCATATATACATATATATATACATATTACCCATATATACATATACCCATATATACATAGATATATATACAATATATAATACCCATAATCATATATATACCATATATACATATACCCATATATACATATATATATATACCCATAATACATATACCTAATATATACTATATATATATATATACATGATACCCATATATATATATATATATATATACATATTACCCATTATATATGTATATTATATATAACATATACCCATATATATGGTGATTGCCACTTCTTCCAGAATAAGGCATTTCTACAAGTATTTCAGCTGTGAGTAGTTTTGAGTAGTTGTGAGCACGCAGATGGCCCACGGTTTCCAGCTTGTTTTTATGTACCCTGTCACACATATGAAACCCTCGGCATACAGGCCCTGCCATACAGGTCAGACTTCAATGTGGGAAATGTTTCCGTGGTGTGCATGTGTTCTTCAGGATGGGAGGGCTCGAGTTACCTTACCTCAAACTTCTTACAGCTACCATCGGCCAGTCTTTCCATGATGATGTGTATCCAGCCCACTCTTTTATCAATTGGTCCTTATCGCTGAACGGACTTCTGCAAGGGCATCGATGTCGGCCCCATATAGAGATGCTCCGCCTATCATGATACAGTACGTAGTTAGGTGTTTCCCTATCTCTCAAGATTGGGAAGTGTCCAGACCTTCCATGTGCATTTCTTTGTCTTGTATTGTGTCGTAGTATTTTCTTGTTTCAGCTCAGCTTTGTTTTCAGTCCAGCTAATGTGGGACATCCGTCGAAATGCTGGTTTCTGGCCAGACTTGATAGGTGAACCGGCATTTGTTTAGGTCACCATTGTTTCTGGACACTTCCCAAAATGGCTGGGTGAACAGTATTAACCAGGGGCTGCTCATTCCCCACAAACCTCGCAGAGGCATGTTGCTATTCAATTTGAATTAATAATGCGAATTAGCAATTACAAAAACTGAATGTAAAATGGTCTTACACATGAAAAAGCTTTTGAAAAAAATCCTTTCAAGCGATTAACAAAAAGGGATTCTTAGAATAATATGATTAATTATATCCAGTGATTGAAAGAAGAATAACGGTCCATCTATTTTCTCGCCTATTTACGGTTCAATCTTCTTTAAAGATATCTATTATGGTTCGAAAGAGAATTGAAATAATCTCTCTTAAATATTGTAATTTGATTGAGTTTTTATAAATGGAATTATTTTTTTACAGCTAGTTGTAAAAAAAATTTTATTTTGCTTCAGTCAGCCTAGAATTCGTAGTATGTCTTTCATACATTGAATTTTTTTACAGAATTTTTTAATAAAATTCAAACGAAAACATTTAGCGACAAATCAACTTTGGGTTTATAAATTCCCGTCGTTCATCATTTGTAAACTAAACCTTTTTTTTCCATAATCGCGTTAATTTATTTATTGTTCAATATTAGAATACAAATAAAATCATGATACTAATGTAGAAAATAGTGCGCAAGAGAAAATACCATTAGATTACCTAATACATTTCACGAAATACCTGAAAACTCAATTGTATCAAATTATGATATAGTATACTTTAACTATAATTATATAGTAAAGTTTACTAATTCGTATCAGCGATTGTTTTGAAACTAATAATGAATTTTTTTAAAGATTATTATCATTTTACATAAATTTTGATGTTTAATTTAAATCATTTTTTTCTTTTTCAAATATTAATTTTGAAGTTAGCAAATCGTGTCATTTATATTTTAAAAATATAGTTTAAGTCATTGAATTAAAATTTCTTACTATATCATTAATATGTAATGGGCTAAACTTGCAAATGAGCGTTCGGAAAATTACCGGTCGGACCAGAAAAAAAAAAACCCATAAATTTTGTAATAAAACTGATAATTTTAACTTGGGGGTTTAGGATTGGGGTTGGGTTTAGGGTTAGTTAATGAGAAAATAATAAATAATGTGTTCTGTTTTTTCTGGGTCACTCTGTATGCAGAGTGACCCAGAAAAAAAACAGAACCCAAAAATTTGTAATAGAACTGTTAATTTTAACTAGAGGTTTTAGGGTTAGGGTTAGGGGTGGGGTTTAGGGTTAGTTTAATGGGAAAATAAATAAATAAATAATTTGGGTTCTGTTTTTTCTAGGTCACCTGTAATATGTTTTCATTTTCCGACCGATTCGCAAGTTTAGCCATATGATGTCATCCCCTCAAATCTGACGAAAAGAAAATTTCCTGACCTCCCACCAGACAGGATTGAATTAAGATCGTTTTTACGTGTTGATTTTTATGGGTCATCATTGGAGGACCGAACTCGGTATTCAGTAGTAATAGATCTGCAAACGATTATTAAACCATGTTTTTATCTCCTCTACCCGGGCTTAGCCGGGTAGCCACTGCTCGTATATATATATATATATATATATATATATATATATAGATTTACCCATGTATACTATATATGTATACATATACCCATCTATACGTATATATGTATACATATACCCATCTATACGTATATATGTATACATATATATATATATATATTATATATATACCCATATATATATATCACCATATATATATACCCATGTATATGTATATAAATGTATACCCACACAGAAAACATCACTCAATAAAAATATCAACTCTATATCATTCAATATATATATATAGATACATATACCCATGTATACATATATATATATATCACCATATATATATATACCCATTTATATGTATATATATGTATACCCACACATAACACATCACTCAATAAGTCAATATCAACTCTGTATCATTCAATATATATATAGATATATATAACACATCACTTTATAAGTTCCGGGCCTGAGATATTGATGGCACCACTAATAAAAAATCCATATGGTTTCTATAAAGTACTAGCCTTCAAATGGTACGTCTCAAAATTTGAGCCAAATTATAAGTTTACAAATTACCATTACTTACATGAAGCTACTGTCACGACTTTTCAAAATAATGGAAATATCTGAATTTCATGTGTTGATAAAGCATTACTTCCTGATGAGAAAAAATACTGTTCAAGCAAAGCAATGGCTTGATAAGTGTTATTTGGACTCTGCTCCATCGGATACAATGGTTAAGAGGTAGTATGCTTACTTTAAATGCGGTTGTACAGACACAAATGATGCTGAACACTCAGATCGCCCAAATTCAGCAGTTGTCCCGGAAAACACCAAAAACTAATAAATTGAAGTTGCATGAGATAGCAGAGGAGTTAAAGATATCATAAAACAGTATATTCACCATTTTGCATTAAATTTGGCAATGAGAAAGCTATGTTCAAAGTGGGTGCCGCGTTTGCTCACAATCAAAAACAACAATGCGCCAATGATTCAGAGCTTTGTTTGCAACTTTTTTAATGCAACAAAAAGGAGTTTTTGCGTAAATATATAACAATGGATGAAACATGGATCGACCACTTCACTCCAGAGTTAAATTGGCAGTCAGCTGAGTAGACAGCAGCAGGTGAAAGCTGTCCAAAGTGACCAAAGATGCAAACATCAGCAGGCAAGGTTTTGGCCTCTGTATTTTGGGATGTGGAAGGTATTTTGTTCTTTGATTACCTTGAGAAAAAAAGAACCATCATTAGCAAATATTATATAACATTATTGGTGCATTTGAAGGAAGAAATTGCCAAAAAACGGCCACAAATGAAGAAGCAAAAAAATGCACTGTGGCACAAGTCAATCGCAACGATGGCAAAACTACATGAATTGCACTTTGAATTGGTTCTGCACCAAATTTATTCTCCAGATCTGGCCCCCAGCAAATACTGGCTGTTTGCAGACCTCAAAAGAATATCACCAGGGAAAGAGATTTGGCTCCGATGAAGAAGTGATATCGGAAACTGAGGCGTATTTTGAGGCCAAAGACAAATTGTTCTACAAAAAAGGCATTGAATTGTTAGCGAAGTGTTGGAATCAGTATATCACCCTAGAAGGAGACTATGTTGATGAATAAAGTCGAATTTTGCCTAAAAGTTGTTGTTTTATTAGAACAGGAACTTATTGAGTTCTGTTAAGTTTCTCTGTGAGCATAAAGAGAGAATGGATAAGTGAGAGACAGAGAGGTATTTACCTTCATTTTTCAGCAGGCTGATGTATAACATACAAATAAAGTGAGAAGGCAAATCTCTCTCTCTCTCTCTCTCTCTCTCTCTCTCTCTCTCTCTCTCTCTCTCTCTCTCTCTCTCTCTCTCTTCTCTCTCTCTCTCTCTCTCTTTACACTCATAGAGAAGACTAACGTTTTTAATTCTTCAGTCGTATTTATTTATTTTTTTATTCGCTTTGCTAACTTTCTTCCTGATCACAATTATTTAAAAATACTTTTTAACTTTTAATATTAGAGAACATGTTCTAACCACTGATGGAAATAAAGATAAAAACTAGTGTCAGTCTGCTACATTATTTATTGATAGAAATAGTTTCTTTGCATAATGTTTTGATGAAATTCAGCTTTTTGGGAAGTATTCTTCTCAAAACAAGATGATTTTTTAATATCCAAATTCATGTACCAATTGTATTAGATACTTCAAAAATCATTTATCAACCTTTCCTAATGGCTTATTATCTAGGATTTTCAAAACTTGCTTTCTATGCCACAGAACCTGTCATTTAAAATGTGTGTCTAATTCTCTGTACTGTAGATAGTCAAATCTGGATAGACTCAGACTTTAAAAGTTTCTGAATATCTGGATAATATTTTCCTGCTTGATAAAATCAGTCATATTGCTTTTGATAGTTGCATGTAATTCAGACTTCTTTTTTAAACACTTTGAAAACAAAAATGAGTTTCACAGATGTATCAAATAGTTAGTGTTTCACTACTTGGGCCAGGATTTAAGCCAAGTGCATGTCAGCTAGCCTTGCCAATTGAGTTTGGTAATTCACTTTAAATTTCTCTGAAATCACACACAGTTTTAGTCTCTTGTACCTATTCTAGTATAAGACTAAATTTATGTAAGGACAAATTAAAATCTGACCAAGTTTGAATCAGATATAACCGATGAAGAATAGATAAAATGATAATGTTAATGAACTTGTTTTATTTTTAAAATTTCTCTCTTTGAGGTTTGGGAATTGTTGAATAGATATATCTATCAAGGCACTTTACAGAATTGCTCAAAACTCAATTATGTTTGTTGACTATGGCTGCAGATGATTTTGTGAGTTTGGCAAAATCCTACATGCTCATTAGGGTTTAACTCTGATAAAAGCAGAGTCCACATATATCATTCAGTTAACTCAATTTCTATTAATGATGCAAGAGTGAAACCATCTGATGCACTGCTGGTGTGTCCATGTGTAGGTGTTCACAGGAGAACATTACTTATGAGTTCATTTTTGCTTTTCGAGCAGTATCTAGCATGTCTTGTTTGTCTTAGATGTGATAGGAGGCAAATGGAATGCTGCTTCCAGGATATGTTCAAGACAATGCACAGCATCTGTAGATCTCATCTGGCTTTTTCTCTAAGTGTTTCATTAGAGTCCAAGTTGTGCAGCCACCCAGTGGTACTGACATGACTACAGCTTCAAAGAATTCATGCTTTATCTTGTCAAAGAGATCAGATTACCATATGATTGATAATCTATCTATATATCATCATCAGGTAGTGCTGTCAGCACAGATCCTCATAACTCTTTCTCGCCAACTGTTCTCTGGCAGGTCTTGCACGTGGCATCCAAAATTTGCACAGAGCTGATTGATGTAGGTTTTTGCTCATTGGCCTACATTGGTGTGTCCATAGGAGAACGTCACTTGCTTCTCCAGCAGTGTCCAGCATGTCTTGTTAGTATTACCTGGATGGTTTGTGTAATAGAAGGAAGGTGACCGTACAGCTGTTTCCTTGTGGGATGTAGTTTCCAAGATATGTTCAAGATAGCACACAGCATCCTAGTGCAGCTCCCATCTAGATTTATCTCCAATCACATTGTTAGGGTGTGATTGTTGCTGCCATACAGTAGCACTGACACAGCTACAGCTTGGAAAAATTATCAATGAGATCAGATTTCCATATGATATGATGGATAATGTTTATAGCAGTCCATGCCTTTCCTATGTGTGTACCAACATTGCTTCCTATAGATGAGATATTGCTTCCTATAGATGAGATATTACTAATGAGATGTTAACTGGTCAACTAATTTTAGAGGCTTACCTTCCAGAGTGGAGATTTCTCCATCTTGTTTAAAAAACATGAGCTCTGTTTTATCTGTGTTCACATGGAGACCAATACCTTTTGCCACCATCTGTAGGCTATGCAGCAGTGGTTGATCTTGGGCAGGTGTATCTGCTAAAAGCACAAAATCATCTGTGCAGTCCATATCTATAATAGTCTCTGCAGAATATCAACAGCTGCTCATGTGTTTAGGGAGAAGCCTTTTTCTTTTATGGGATCTATTGACATTCTGAGAATGTAGTCTAGGCATATCATAAATATGTATGATGCTAATGTATCTCCTTGTAGGAGTCTATCGACAATATCAAAGAAATCTGTGTCATGGGAGCAAACCATTGCTTTTGTGTCTTAGTATAGCATCATTATAGCAGTAACAGTTTCTTTGGGGAGACTATATGCTAGTAGTATTTTCTCAATCTTTCCTCTCTGTATGGAGTCAAATGCCTTGAAGAAATCTACAAACAGTAGTGTTTCCTTGAGATTTTTTGCTTGGAAACAATCTGATGGATAGTGAGGATCTAATAAGTTGTGAATTGATTTCTATGAAACATCTTTCCTAAGGATTTTCTCTACTTCAGGTTGGATGTAATTAAGAAAAAAGATATTATAAATCCTAGCACCTATGGCAGTAGGTCTTAGTGATACTGAGGTCACCTTTTGGGGGGAATAGATGGATGCAGCCTTTCATCCATTTCCAAATTGTATTTTGTTTGTACTCTGCATTGCCTAGTCTAAGTATCTTGTCAAATTTCTTTGTCTTCGATGCTTCAGGGCATCTTTTTATTGCGTTTATGACGTTGTTGAATTTGTTGTGAAGTCTTCTAGCTTGATGTCTAGTTGGTTATCAGCAACTTTATGGGCATTATTTCCTATGATTTTAGGTGGGGGTGTGGTGTTCCAAGGAGTTTCTTGGAGTGGTTTTCCCACTTAGGAGTCTATCTTCTTGGCTGGCTGATTTTAGCTTTGATCTAGGGATGCTTTTCCTACTCCTTACTTCATTCACTGTTTGATATAAAAATTGAGATTGTCTATCTTCTACTGAATTATATATATATATAATATATATATATATATAATATATATATATAATACATATATAATATATATATATAATATATATAATATATATATATATAATAATATATAATATATATATAATATATAATATATATATAATATATAATATATATATATATATAATATCTACCTAGAGTTCTCCTAACTCTAGGTAGATTCGCCCCTCCCTTTCTCCAGACCACAGAGAAACAAAACAAAAGAATCTTTTTACGGCATGATTTCAATTTTAGTTGAGCGTAAATTTTACGAAATTGAAATCATGCTTTAAAATAGATTTTTTAAATTACTTTAATTATTAATTCATAGAGTATTAAACTTACTTTAAAAAATATTTCATGTTGGGTAAAAAAAATAGTTATATATTTAAATATTATGGAATTCAAATGAGCAAACATTGACTACCGTGGGAGTAGTTTTCTTCGGGCTTAAAAGTTTGTTTTAGTTAAAACTAAAACAAACTAGACTGACTTCTGATTTAGGTCGGTAAATTAAAACGGAAAGTTTTTTGCTGGTACCAAATCACAGTTTAAACTGCAGTCTATGAATTAACATTTTGCGAATTTGGTTACGGTTTTAGGGCATTAAGGTTGTTTTTAATTACGTATTGCTTAAAAAAAAACAAAAAACACAATTTACTATACATTTAATGTTGAAAAATATTTTTTAAACTAAGTTTAATTGAAATTATACATTGCTATATTAACACAAACAACTGTTTCAATAATAGATTCAATAATTAATTTCAATGGTTAATTAATGTATAGTAATTTGGTTTTTGTTGTTGTTTATTTTTTAAAGCAATACGTAATTAAAAACAACCTTAATCCCCTAAAACTGTAACCCAATTCGCAAAATGTTAATTCATAGAATGTAGGACTGACTTCTGACTTAGGTTGGAAAATTAAAACGGAAAATTTTTTGCTGGTACCCAATGACAGTTTAACTACAGTCTATGAATTAACATTTTGCGAATTGGGTTACGGTTTTAGGGGATTAAGGTTGTTTTAATTACGTATGGCTTTTAAAAAATAAACTGTCTTTAGTCTTTTTTTTATGCAGCAAATAGTATCAATCAAATATATACACTCCGATATTACAGTCTGAATAATACAAATAATTGTAATCTTTGCGGAGTTCCGTCATGGCCTCTTGCCTCAAAACATGCTTGCCGGTGACTGCTGAAAAAAAAAAAACACCAGCTACAATTGAAGTCCGTAGCGGAAGCGGCATGAAAAACAAAAACAACTAGGGTTTAGGATTTGGGGTTGGGGTTTAAGTTTAGTTTAATGGAAAATAAATAAATAATTTGGGCTCTGTTTTTTCTGAGTCACCCTGTATACAGGGTAACCCAGAAAAAAAAGAACTTTGTAACAAAACAGTTAATTTTAACTGGGGGGGGGGGGGTAGGGTTAGGGGGGTTGAGTGGAAAAATGCCCTAAGTTGGTTCTTTTTTTTTTTTTTTTCAAGTGATACCGCTTCGGATGCAGGAAGCCAGGACGGAACTCCGCAAAGATTACCATTATTTGTATTATTCAGACTATTGTTCTCGTCTTCATTGTTATCTGTACAAAGTTTCGGCTGATGTGCCCTCCGGCCTTCTTCAGGTATTTCTTGTCGGACTCGGGAACCTTCTTGTAATTGGGAGCCATCACGTAACTTTGAACCCAACCCTTTATTAGGTCCACGAGGGTATCCTGTTCTCATTCCACTAACCATAGCTGGGGTACAGGTGTTAAGCTGTGTTAATTATTATTCTATGTTACTGCTGTCTCTGACCAGGATTGAACCTGCAGTCTAGAGATAACTGGCATTTAGAACTGTCTTAATCTAACCCCTTTATCTATTAGGATATGTGTTCAATTGGACAATCCAGTGTGAATTTTTTCAATTGCAAAAGTTACAATTTATTTTGTAAAAACGGATTTTAAGTAGCCTTTTGGCAGGCATCTTGATCAAAATGGACGAAAAAACGTTTTAAATATATTAAAATAAATTATATGTGTAATATTATTTTGCTTTTTTACTGATGCTTATTATGTTACTACTTTTCGACTTAGACAAAAATTTGACCTTAAATAATCAATTTAATAATTTTAGTTCGTTTTAAAAATGAAAAGCAGATGATATTTTGGCAGATCCAACTCTTTTCCCTAATCATCTAGAAAGAGCTTAATGGGTGACCCAACGGGTCACGTTTTG
>CM042151.1:28815255-28825255 GCA_023376005.1 Doryteuthis pealeii | reverse complement strand
ATATATATATATGAGATATATATATATGATATATATATATATATATATATATATGATATATATATATATATATATATATATATATATATGATATATAATATATATATATATATATGAGATATATATATATATATATATATATATATATGAGATATAATATATATTATATATATATATAGATATATATATATATATATATATATATATGAGATATATATATATATAATATAATATATATGAGATATATATATATATATATATATATATATATGAGATATATATATATATATATAATATATATATATATGAGATATATAGATATATATATATATATATATGATATATATATATATTATATATAGATATATATATATATATATATATATATATATATATATATATATATATATATATATATATATATATATATATATATATGATATATATATATATATATATATATATATATATATATATATATATATATATATATATATATATATATATATATATATATTATATATATATATATATATATATATATATATATATATATATATATATATATATATATATATATATATATATATATATATATATATATATATATATATATATCACCCATGAAAATATGCTTATGTTTCTATTTGGTTAGAAATTGATACAGAGCCTGGTGTTATATTGCAAGTTAAAGGTTGTTTTCTCTTTACACCAGACTCTTAGCAAATTCTTAGTCAGCAGTTTATGTTTTTTCTAGGTAACCCTCAAAGATCACACCTTTCCTATCCAAAGGATAATGCACATTACATTGCCCACTGATTGCTGCATCTTTGACTTTTTCTTTGATGAGAGAATTCTCATTGCCATCCCATACCATGTCTTGTTACTGATAATAATCCTCAAGGATCACACCTCTTCTGCAGCACTATCTGACATTTATGACAGCAAACGATTAGAAATAGTTTGATAAATACTATTGAAAATAATTGATCAATCCAAATCTTTACCAGTTAAAATTTAAGCTTGAGCTAAATTAAAAAAATTAAAAGATAAAATATCTCATTTCATTACAATAAAAAGCAAAGTTTGAAATCTTCAGTCAATAATAATCAAAGTAGTGATTATGCAAGCAAACACACAGACACACAGAACCTGCATTACACTCAGCAGGTAAATTTTTGTTCCTCATTTGCTGTCTGCAACAGTGTGAAAATTTCAGGTGAACACACACACATACACACTAAAAGTTATGTTCCTGTTTATTTCTACTAAGACTCCAACAGAGAGAGGGAATACAATAACACTGTTGGATAGAGTAAGTTTTCAGCTAGCAACCATAGTTATCACTATTGGTCATGCATTTTTAAGAGCAATTAGTAAGAGCTTGCATGCCATGGTTATAAAAATCTGCACTAGTATACACAAACCATTTTTTCACAGTAATGATGATAGTGTTACCACCAGGAAAAGGTCTGTGAAACCCATTTTTCATCATTCCAAAATGAAACTTATATGACACCAAATTCAGGATATGTAGTGGATATGGTAGGACAGTTCAGCCAAAATTTGCAAAGTGATCCATTGTCTTTAAACTGATATAGAGCTGGGTGTTATATTGCAAGTAACGGGTTGTTTTCTCCTAAGGTTGGACTCTTAGTCAGCAATATAATTCAACAGTCAGTTTATGGTTTTTCTAGGTTCCAGCTAATCCTCAAGGATCACACTTTTCCTAAAAGATAAAGAACATTACTTTGCCCACTGATAATTGCATCTTTAAATTTTCTTGATGAGAAAATTTGTAAGCTGCCATCCCATACCATGTCTTGTCATTGATGATAATATGAAACAGGAATTTCACTTTCAGCCTTCTAGTGGTTAAGAAGGTCCTAACATATTTGCATTTGATAAATATGTGTGGGTATCCAAGATATTTACTTGGCAATAAATTTGCAATATATTTACTAACATTGTTTCCAATGCAATGAAACCAATATCCAGTTTCAACAAAGTCCCATGGTTATAATGCATGGATGATCGGATAGAGGTTAACCGAATAATAACAACAGTGCAGGGCCACCCAGAACATGGATTGTTACTCACATCTCTGTCAGCACTGCAGAAACATATTATCCACCACCTAACTTTCCTTACATCCACTATTTAGTATTTGTAAACATCAGCAAGTGTTAATGAATGTCAGTGGATACAAACTTTTCCTCATAGAGGAATTTAGTAATATATCTTTGCTTCATATGCAACTGCTGAGTTGTTATTTGAAACAAGGCAAATTAAAATTATTGTTGATTCATGGGAAGGTTTTACTATATGACCAACCTCTGACATCGTAAGTGAATAGAATAACATAGTATTGAATAATTTTATTACTTTTCTTGAATAAATTCAGTATCATTTCTCATTTTTTAGGTTCTTCATTTTATAAAAAAAAAAAAAAAAAGAAAAACTATTCAATTTTTTAAAAATTGAGCAGTGATTATGAGTAATTTTAACATAATTTCAATAATTGAAATTTTGTTGACAAATCCTCATGACAAATACGATGTCTATAAAGTATGTTAAAGAGACAAAAATTATCTGAATTTTAATGTGGTAGAATTGTTGAACTTCAGAATTAGAGTTTATCAAAAAACTAACATTATTAGTTGTCTATAACAAACACTCCTTACTTTGGACTATGAAATTCTGGAAAACAAAATTCTCATACTGATATTTTAGAATTTGTAACAGCAAAATTTCAGCTAAATTTAGCATTGTTCAACTTATTATTGCTTCATACTAACTAAAAATAAAAATGTATATTGTTTACATAATGTCTAAAAGAAAAAAAATACTAAGTATTTAGGACAGATGCAAGTGGATGCATAAATACAACAAGCTTATGTTGAAAATACGAACAAACAAAACAATGAAAAATCACACATTACTTTTCTGAATAATGAAGATGTGGAATAATATGTATTATTTTTATTTTTCGGACAATAGTGCATTGTGATTTATTAAACTACAATGTTTCAACCATTTCTTTAGGTATACATTGCCTAGCAGAGCAATGATTCAACTTGGGAAATCATTTTGAATAGTTGAAGTATGAACAAAAAAGGTATTGAAGAATTTATGAAGATATCATTTAAATGTTGGATTTCACACTTTGATTATACAAGAAACACCAAAAGAGAATATTTATTCTTGAAAGAATTTTTAAAAATGAGTGTGACACTTCACAGATTGAGAGGTATACAAAAATAATGATATCATTACTTAAATCAAATCTTATTCCATTTTAATTGGTTCTAATTAGTCATAATTTGCAATTAAGTTATAAACTGACCCATCCCTTACTTTACTTTCTGCCTATCACTTTCCCCCTCTCTATGTATCTCCTGTTTACCTCCTCATTATATATGTTAGTTTCTCTGGGAGTGTAAAAACTGAAAGAGAGATGGGAGAATATGAAATGAATTTGTATGTTAAATTTCATAAGCAGCAACGCTTAGCTTAAATTAGGTCAAACCTTCCTTTTTTAGAAATCTTACAAAATGATTTTAATGTTTTGTATGGTTGTATTTATTTCTTTATAAATTTAATTCGCTTTGCAAACTCACTTTTCCCTAATCTCAATTATCTACCCAGTGCTCAATGTGTGACTCAATAGGTCACATTTTGTCTAGTATATATATATATATATATATATATATATATATATATTATATATCAATAGTATAATCTTTACAGATCACTGCCGCCCCTCACAATCCTATAACTCCACCACCAGAACCTTTCCTCTCATGACACCCTCAAATGACTCATCAAACCCGCTGCAGATCCACAAAGTTTGATGCAAATATGACATAGGAAGGACGTCCTTCACATTATATCAGATGGATCAGATGATAAAACTACAAAATCCTGAAATCAAGCAATGACTCATTGACAAGATCAATAATTTCAAACCTCTGGATCCAAATAATGTTTGGTTGAGCTTTAAATCAAAGCTTTATAATACTTCACTTGATGTGCTGCCACACATAGACAAAAAACATTAAGACTGGTTTGATGACAATGACACCAACATAAAAAAAGTTACTTGAGCAAAAACAACTTCTCATCAACAGATCGATTCTGAACAACATCTATCACTTAACGGTCTGCAGCTCAATTGAAGCTCAAGACAGTAAAAGCCCAGGTTCAGAGATGTTTGAGGGAAATGCAGAATCAATGATGGAAGGACAAATCAGCTGAAATCTAGCATAATGCTGATTCTCAGAACTTTAAGTCCTTTTATAGTCTTCTGTCTGAAATCTATGGCCCCACTTCGTACAAAGGATGGCTCTAGGTTGTTTTCTAAACCAGAAGACATTTGTGATCACTGGAGAGAGCACTTTAATGAACTCTTGAATCGACCATCTAATCTATTAATAATGGAAATTCGCTTCCAGTTTTTGTCTGTAACAAAAATTATGTCACTGCTTACGTCACATTACCCAAAATCGTCATAACAGAATAAATACACTCAAAATTTGAACATGCAGCATTAGACAGTCCTCATTGTTTTTTAAAACAAGTTTTAATAAATACATGACTGGTATTATATATCTATATATAGTTTGTTTTATTTTAATACATATTTAAAGTTTACATTTCAAATTGTTTTATTTTTTAATCCTTTAATGAATTTGATGATTTCACTTACTTAGGGTACAAACTTGCTGACATTGAATTTTTTACTCCCACTCCTCAGGTAATGTGTTTCAAAAATTTATTTTTACATCGCCCGGAAGGCATTTTTTATTTTGTACTAGTATTTATAATGGCTTCATGGACCAACGTGATCAGTTCCTCATTAAGGATGAGCTAGATAATCAATTAACAATTTACAAAGTTTCTAGGGCTGTTGCACAAATGAATGGGAGGAAAGCCTCTGCACTGAACAAAATTAATGCAGAACAACTTAAATGTGGTGGCTCCAGACTGAATGGTTTATTTTTAAATACTCAGTAAAAAAATTTCTAAGCAAATAAAAGTAGGGTCAGTATCATTGCTAAAGTGGAAATGGGAGGATAAGACAATAGTTTTGATGTAGAAATTGGAATGAGGAGAAACGAAGATCAAACAAAATTTAACAAATTCATTTCCTCAAGGCTTGTTATATTTTCACAAAATTTCACATAAAAGATTCTAAACAACTTGTAACCTTATTTTATGAATATCACAAAAGAAAAGTAAATGCTATCACGTGACCATACAATTTAGAAATAATTAAAATTAAAAGGAACAATTTTATTCAAACACCATTTTATGAAACAACAAGCTTGTCTACTCTAAAGCTTACCTGGCATTTGTGCTTCAGTTTCTGGACCGTTGAGATATCAAATAAATTGCTAGATTCCAGGGAGCTACCCCCAGGCAGTACCTGCTCCTTTGTCTAAAAATAGCCGGGGCAGGTTTTTAAATATTATAAAAAAATGTATATATATATATATATATATATATTATAATATATATACATTTTTTTATAATATTTAAAAACCTGCCCCGGCTATTTTTAGACAACGTTCCTAGTTTGATACCGCCCTCACCAACACAGCGTTAAGAGTAGTACAGGGATCTGTGCAGTAAATATATACATATATAATATATATATATATATATATATCTTTTCTGTTGAAAAATTCCCTAGTTTGATATCTAATTGTCTATGACCTTTTGGATGTCATTTTCTATGATTTTAGGTGGGTTCCCCAGAAGTTTCTGAAAGTGGTCTTTCCATTTCTGTAGTCTATCTTTTTGGCTGATTTTTTTTAGCTTTGATCTAGAGGTACCTTTCCTACCGCTAATTTTGTTTACTGTTTGCCATGCTAATCGCGATTGTCTGTCTTCCACTAACTGTCTGATATTATTTATTTGTGCTTCGATATATTCTATTTGTTCTTTTTTGTATGATTTGGTTAATTCTATGTGGGGTTTCTTAAGGTTGTGTAGATTGGTGTTAGTTGGTTTTATTTTATTGCGTTGGGCTGCTTTTTTTATATTGTTTCTCCTTTGTCTAACTGCTTCAGTCTCCCAAGGAAAAGTGTGTCAGCTCAGTCAGTAGTGTGTTCAGCTAGAAACCACAACGTTCCTAGTTTGATACCGCCCTCACCAACACAGCGTTAAGAGTAGTACAGGGATCTGTGCAGTAAAGTAAGGAGCTGATGGTAGGTGTGGCGCTCCACCCAAGAAGCTAAAATAATCTCCTTGGTCTAGCGCAAGTGAAAAGAGGATAGACTCCCTCACTGCATGGCTGATACCGACATTAGGCCGTTCCGACGATTTTATATACACATACATATACACATACATATATATATATATATATATAGATAGATATAGAATACAATATAATATTACATATATATTATATATATATACATATATATATATATATATAACACACATATATATTATATACATATTATAATATATATATATATATATCACACATATATATATATAACATATATCATATATATATAATATATACACACATATATAATATATAAACATATATAACATATATATATCTATATATACACATATATTACACATATATATATACACACATATATATATATATAACATATATACATATATATACACAATATTTATTAACATATATACATATATATACACACATATATATATATAACATATACAATATATATACATAACCACATATATATATATACACATATACATCATATATAAATATATACACATATATATATATATACACATATATACTATATATACACACATTATATATATAACATATATACATATATAATATTATATTAACACATATATATTAACTACACACATATATACACATACAGCACACATATATATATATAACACATAATACATATATATATATATACACATACATACATAATATATATAATATACACATGACACACATATACATATTATATATTACAATACATATATATATATATCATACACATATATATATGCACAAATATATATTATATATATATAATATATATACAAAATATAAATATATACACATACTACATACATATGTATATATATATATATATAACAGAATATAAATATTATACATAATACATTTAATATTATATATATTTATACACAGAATATAAATATATACACACTACATACATACATATGTATATATATATATATATCACGAGAAATAAATATATACACACGATACATACATACATATTATATATATATATATACACACAGAATATAAATATATACACATATGTACACACACAAAATAGCATACATATGTATAATATATATATATATATACACCAGAATATAATAATATACCCACAATACATACATATGTATATATATATATACAACAGATATATAAATATTATACACACAGCACATTCATATAACATATGTATTTATATATAATACAAACAGAATATAATATATACACACATACATACAGTATGTAATATATATATATTATAATACACACAGCAGAATATAATATATAACACATACTATATCATATGTATATATATATATATATACATACACAGATATAAATATATACACACTACATACATAGTATAATATATATATATATCATACGACAATATAAATATACACACATACATACATGTGTATATATAATATATATATAATACAGCAGAATATAATAATATACACACATACATACATAGTATAATATATATATATCTACATTCACAGAATGATCAAATAATACACACATACATACATATGTATATATTATATTACATCACGAATATAAATATATACACCATACATACAATATGATATATATATATATATATATCACAACAGAATATAATATAACACACATCATTAATATGTATATTATATATATATATATACATACCAGAATATAATAATCACACATACATAATATGTATATATTATATAATACATACACAGAAATATAAATATATACACACATACATACATATCGTATATATATATATTATACATAGCACAGAATAAATTTACACACATAACATACATATGTATAATATTATATTATTACACATCAGCAGTAATATAAATATATACGCACACATACATCTATTGTTATATTTAGTATAACATACAACAGAATTAATATATACACATACCATACAATGTATATATATATATATATAATACGACACGAATATAAATATATACACACAACAATACATATATATGATATATATACATATATATATATATAACAGATCAATACATATATATATATACATCATATATATATACATTATATATTATACTACATATATAATTATAATACATATAACATATATATATATACATACATATATTATATACATATATATATACATATATTATAACATACATAATAGTCATACATATATATATATCATCATATATATATATCATATACTAATAGCATATATTATATATACATATATATATATGATATTATATATATATAGTACATACCTATAATATATGACATATATACATATAACATCATAATATTATATATCATATATACATTATATATATACTATAATACATATATATATATATATACATAATATGATATACATACTTAATATCTATACATCATATATATATAGCTATATACATATATATATACATATATAAAATATATATATATATACATATATAATATATATATATATATACATATAATATTTACTATACATATATATATAATATAATATATATATTATACATATTAATTACATATTATATACATATAATATATATAAGTATAATATGTATACATATATATATAAATCAATAATACTATTATATTATTATACATAATATCATATATATATATATCATATATAATATCATTCATACATATATATATATCATTTATATATACATATAAATATCATATATATATACATATATATATTATTAACATATATACATATTATAATACATATAATATACATTATATTTATATATTTATACATAATTACATTATATATATATATTACATATATACATTATATAACATATATATATACATATATACATATATATATATTATAATACATTATAAATATATATTATAATACATATATTACATTTATATACATATATATATAATACATATTATTATATATATACATATATATATATATACAATATATAATATATAAATATATATATATTAATATTATATATATAATTAAATATATATATACATATATTATATATATACATATTTATATATTATACATATATATATATTTATATAGCTACATATAATATATATAGCATATAATATAATATATACATATATATTTATACATTATGATATATAGTATACATATATATTATATATACATATATTATACATATTATTATATACATATACAATATATATTATACAATATTAGCATATATATATAATGTAAATATATATACATAATCATATATATATTACATATTATATCATATATGACCTATATACATTATATTATCTATATATAATATTATCATATAAATTACAATATATATCTAATATATACATATATATTTATCAATATATATTTATAAATATTATAATATATCATAAATAACATAATATATATAATCATATATCTATTACTATCATATATATATATATATATAAGTACATATAATATATTAATACATATAATCATATATATAATATACATATATATATATATACAATAACATATATAATTATAGTACATATATTGTAGTACATATCATAATTATTTACATAATATATATATAATATATGTATATAATACATATATATATATATATATATATACATATAATATATATTATAATATATATATTATATATATAATTAATACATATTATATATATACATTATATTATATATAGCATAATATATATAGCATATATAATATATAATATG